>CAHIKZ030005544.1:2045000-2140000 GCA_903632075.3 Acanthosepion pharaonis
TAGGAGATTTTTAGTCCGAATAATGTAAATAATGTACATAATACCTCATCTCAGAAATATAGACAGATTACATCTCTGTTACTTCAAGTCTCTTGTTCATCTGTGAGAAATTGCCCAGTATTTACTGCCATATAGGAGGATTGATATTTGTAAAGTTAATACAAAGTAAAGAAATCCACGGCTAACCTTATGGTCACCAAACTGTTGTTACTAGATCAGGAGTTGTGTGTTGAACAAAAAATAAAAGAAAAATTGAGAAAATAGACAAACAAAAGAGTGAAACAAAATAAGGTAGAAATATTTATTCTATTGGGAACATTTTTTGTGTAGAGAAAATTTCAAGAAAAGGTTCTTAAGAGTCTCTGTAAAGAATTAATGAAAAGTTCAACTTACTTGGCTGGTGAATTACCGATTAAGTGAGATGTACTGTCTGTGCTATGTGCATCTATCACACAGAGCACTAACTTTGACAAAACATTCTGATGTCATCCTGCGATGAAAGAGAACTAGCCTCTTCAGGTTTTCAGCATGAAGCTCCTAGAATTTTTCATTTTACACAGACCCAAAAGCTGCCAAGGATAAGGTTTTTCATGCATATATATCTGGGAAAAGAGTTTAACATCTGTTACATATTACGTAGCAGTTCAGCAATGTTTGTTTTGTTTCTAACAAAGATTTCTTGTATCTTAATACTTTTTTTTAGTTTGTGAAATTTCTTTTTCACTATTACAATGCACCTTCACATTATATTTTCTATTGTCTATTATCATTTTCCCATTTTCCATTCTGTTATCATTCTTCCCATTTTCTATTGTCTATTCTATTTCTAGATAATTAAATTTCTATATTTGCTTGATGTTGATGTCCCCATTTTGTTGCTAGCATCTTATGCTGTCCCAATTATTGAGAATCATTTATTTTGTCTTTGTATGGTTAATTCGTTATCCAGTTAACGTGGGGCTAAATTGTAGACAATCACTTGTGTATATCTAAAGGACAAAATGCATTACAAGAAAACTTTTTCCAGTTTGCCATACATTTTTCCTCAGTATTGTTCTTGATATATCAATGACAGACTGAGGTCAATACTGAAAGGCTACACTGTATCATGCAATCTTCAGAGAAAGAAAGAAAGAAAGAAAGAAAGAAAGAAAGAACCAACCAACCAACCAACTCAATAATAACATTGTCACTGTCCAAGTTCTGCTTAGTTCTGAATTTCAGCAAAAAGATATGGGTGAAGCACTCACCTACCTATTTCCATTGGAGAATGATCTTACAACTAATATTACTTGTGTCAAAATAAAATAAAAACAGATACCTTAGCCCTAAAGCTCTGAAGTTATTTTTCATTTATTATCACTTTTAGTTGCAAAACTTAAAACTTACCAATATACTTTTCAGAATCATGTTATCAGTTCAGATTTTGACTTGCCCAAGAGAAAACCTTTTTGCTTTTTTGTTATATTTGAAGAATAATCTTTTTTTTTTCCTTTTATTTTAACTTAACAATTTTCTTAAAAAATTTCCTAGCATAAAAAAAATGTCTTATTTATTTCATTTCCAAGCGATATTTCCAATGTGGATCCATGTCCTCATTTACATTTTTAATTAAATTTTCACTCTTTGAATTCATAATTTTTAAATTCTACTTCTTAATTCAATAATTTTAGTGGAAACAATTTATTGACTGTTTTGATATACATTCCTTTCTCTTTTCTTCTTAATGTTTGCATCTTGGAATGTTCATAAAGAAAGATTATTCCTTGAGTTGCACACTATTAACATTAACAACAATATATGTTTAATTACTAACAATAAACAATGTCACTACCACACCTGTCAACAGCTTCTGAACAGTTTCATCAAATGAACAAAACTTGTGTCAATCCGTGGTATGGTTCCCTACAGAGCTGAATGTTGTAATAATCATCTTCCAGGAAAATTAATATCAAGAAATCATATCCTTGACTAATCGACCATGGTGAGATTTGAATCTTGGTATCATGGTCAGAACGATACGTAAAGTCTCAATTTTTTTATTTATTTATTATGTGTAACTCATGAACACTGTTAATATGGCTGAACATTAAAACATAGAGAGCCTTATTAGAATTACACTGAATAATACAATAAACACAGTAAACGATAATAATAAATAATATTTAATATAATCTTTTCTTTTTCTTCTTTTTTGTTTATTTTTAAGTATAAATCGAATTTTTGTTTTTTTTTATCCAAAGTTACGTCCCTTGGATTACAAATAATTTAATTATTTCTTAATTTTTATTTAAGTTATTTATTATACATTATTATTATTATTATTATTTTTAAGTTATTTATTATACATTATTATTATTATTATTATTATTTAAATTATATTTATTAGAATGGATAAGGTTGGAAGCAATCAAAGTCTGTTATCATTGTTATAACTTTCGTTGTCTTTATAATTGAACTCATAATTTATTGCAAATAATTTCAACATTAAACATATTTTTAGTTTTTGTGGTTTGCAAAATAGCAAAAAGATAATTTTTAATAGAACATAAAGAAACTGAATGTTTGGCTCCATAGCTCATTTGGTTAGAGCGCCAGTTTAGTAAACTGGTTCGAATCCGTATATTTCAATAGAAAAAGTTGAAATTTCATTGTTTTTTCATAAAACATTAATGACAATGGATTTGTTTGTATATTTGAAATAAATTATTTCTGAATTGTTGAGGAGTTTAGGATTATTATTTGCTAACTTTGTCCTCGTGGATTAAAGCGTTGGTTTATGATTTTAATGGTAATGTAATTGTGAGTTCAATCTCAAGTACAGTGGAAACAGATCTAGCAATAACTGAAAGGAAATAAAAAAAAAAGAAAAAGTGAGATATCCCTAAACATAGACAGCAGAAGGTGAACAATGGACAGTTCTTACATACTAGAGTTGCCTTTAACAAAACATGCATAAAAGAGGGATTGCTGCCTAAATACACAATTACTTAACTATATATATATATATATATTAAAAAGGCTTAAACACTAATATTCCATGGTCATAATTTATTCCATTGGAATCATAAACATGATCCAATTCATCAGACGTGTACAAATTCAAAAGGAAAACAGAAAAAACAACTCCGGAAATAAAAATAGAAGAGAGTGTAAGTATGAGAGTGTGGGACGAATGTTAGAGTTAAAGAGAGGGGTAACAGATGAGAGAAGGTGGGAGATTAAACCTTAACAGAGAGAAGTTTTAGAGAGGTGAGTTGAAATCTTTAATGTATTAGACATCCGACAACATTCATATTTCTCTCACTTAAACCTCTTCAACTCATGTCCTCATCTTTGTCGCCATGTTTATCACGTTTTGGCCGTTGTACACTCTGGCCTTCTTCAGGTAGTTGGAATGTTGAACTGAACCTTTTATTTCGCTCACTGGGGTAGACTGTTCTAGTTCCACATGCCATGTCTAATAGATGTCAGTTATTGGTTATCTCCTGTTAACTCACCTCTCCAAGGACACATGGCACAGTGGATAAAGGCATTGGTTAGATCCAATGCCTTTATCCACTGTGCCATGTGACCTTGAGGATATCTGTGTATGAATTATAAAATTGCAATATGAGCATTGGTAAAAAATGGTTGCCGAGACATCAGGTTTATAATACCCAGAAATTCATACACAGCATGGCACAGTGGATAAAGGCATTGGTTAGATCCAGTGACAGGACCCAAAGAGCAGGAGTTCAATACTAGGTTGAGGCAGTGGAGAACTTGCAGAGGGGAATTAACAGGAGGTAACTGATAAGAGACATCCATTAAACATGGCACGTGGAACTAGAAGAGTCTAACCTAGTGAGTGAAATAAAGGGTTCAGTTTGACATTCCAACCACCTGAAGAAGGCTGTAATGTTGTAATAAATATGGTGACAAAGATGAGGACAATAGTCTGAATAATGTAGAGAGCAGTTTTTTGGGGGGTTTTTTTGAGGCATTAAAATTTACAAGCCATTTTCTACCCGAGTTAAACACTGCTTTAAGATCCTTTTCAATAGCAGTGGCCAGGTTAACTTTGTTAGCTCTGATGGATTTGCTATTGAGACAGGAGTAAATGGTAGTGTCATCTGCATTAGTGTCTACTTGTGAGCTGATGACATCAGGAAGATCATTGATGAATATCAGAAACAGCGAAGGGGGGACACCTATGTCCATATGAAAAGATCTGGAAGCAATCCCTTTCAGATCAACCTTCATTTCATGATTTGATAGGAATGATTGGATTAAATCAAACAATCATCCTATAATACCATATAGCCTTGGAGTTCACATAGAAGACCAGAGCATAGCAAACCCTGTCAAACACCTTCAAGATATCTAGAGCTACAGCTTGAGCTTAGCTATTAGGTTGGTGCAAAAATAATGTCGTTTTTGACGTTGTTGAACATCAAAAAACGACATTATTTTTGCACCAACCTAATATTATTATCAAGAGCTTGATATACATATTCAATGATAGTTGTTAGCACATTAGCAGTAGACATGGTGAGACAGAAGCTATATTGTTTGTCAGAGAGTAGGTTTTGAGTGGGCACTGAAGTCTTCCCCAAGCAATAACAGCATGAAATAGAATTTCACCCTGGGTGTTGACCTTAGTGTCAACTCATATATATATATATATATATATCATCGACTCTCCCATCGAATTCGACGTATGAGGGTCAAGCAGATTAGTTCCTAGGAAACCGACAGCCCGACAACAGGACATGAGATTTGATTATAGTGGTGAAGGTTTTGTGCAGGACCATCCACACTTTTCGAAGGGCCGAATACAGAGACCTGGTGCACTACGACCCTCTGCAGGTTTTGAATTCAGAATTGTCCTTCTCCTAGAAGGCTATAGAACCCAGTCTGTCCTGCTATTTACCCATAGCTGGAGGGAGAAGAAGAGGATTCATACCTTTCCAAAGGGTATTAGCATGTAAGTGAGTTTCAGTCAGTTATGTGCCATGCATGATACACACTTAGGCAATCATGTATCTTTAGATACATGACTGACGAGGCAGATTTTTTCCTACAGTAGGTTGCCGTTTTTTCTGCAGTAGACCAGTTGTCATCCAAGGCTATAGAACCCGGTCTGTCCAACTATTTACTCATAGCTTGGGGGGAGAAAAAGAGGATTCATACCTTTCCCAAGGTTATTAGCAAGTAAGTGAATGTAATGTAATCGAGTGAAATTCGAACTCTGCTCTCCGATTCCTCAATCCAAGCCGCTATCCATTACTCCACCATGCCTCCTTATATATATATATATATGTGTGTGTGTGTGTGTGTGTGTGCAAATATATTGATAAATTAGGAAAGAACCGTTAGATTGATGATCCGAAGTTCTTTAACATTCTTGTTTTTATTTTTAAAAACAATGCTCAATACACAAGTAGAGCCTAGATTATAATTAAATTAAAAAAAATTTTATATATATATATATATATATATATATATATATATATATATATATATATATATATATATATATATAAGGCACTATTCAACTTTACTTGACCCCTGACAGACTTTGTGGCTGGGAGGTCTGAAGCATATCGGAGCTCATAACAATTTTCCCTAGAGGGATGCAGGTTCAAATCTTACCAAAGACATATTTTTCTCTAAGATTTCCTCAATATTCATGCCGGTGGACGAAAATAAATAAATATACTGTTTAATGAATAAACAGTGTCTATTCAAATATGAGTATCAAATAAAAAGAACATTTAAGTGATAATATATATATATATATATATATATATATGTGTGTGCGTGTGTGTGTGTGTGTGTTTGGGGTGGGGGGTAGGAAATATTCTGATAAAATTTTCAATGCCTGGTGGAGAGAAGTGTTAGTGATGTATTGAAATTCACCTGTTGATTGTGAGTTCAAACAGTGGAGCAAGAATAAAATAACAGACTTAACAAGTACGAGTTATCTCCCCTGGGAACAGTCTGCCTCCCCACGGATTGTCGAAGCGTCTGGTTTTAAGGTCTGAGAGACTTATGATAGACACCAGACATTTGTCACTAATAAACAACCAAGTCGATTACATCAGTTTCAATAAATCAGAGTAAAATAATAATTTCTTAATACAGACAGAAAATAGTTTGAATCATTTTTATTTTTAAACACATTAGAGGCTCAGTCAAATAAAGTAAAAAGAAACGGATATTTGATAGAAATGACGTTTGCTTTCTTTCAGGCTTGTATTTTGCACAGAATTTTGCTTATATTTTGATTAAATTGTGACATGATAAATGTTACGTTTTGATAAATATCTCAGAAATAATTTAAAAGTCCAAAAACTTGTCTTTGAGCAAAGAACTCGTAGGACTAGTTGGATTAATAGAAAAATTTGTCTAAAAACAATTTCACATGAGAAGTTAACAGAATTAAAAGCAGTTCTTGATTTTAAGAATCAGGGTCAAAGTAATTTATTGTACTGCAACTTTCAATTTAGAAGGAATTAACATATTCATAAATTGAATTGTCCTACAACTGTTCAAAATCAACCATTTTTGTCAGTTTTTTGAAGTGACTTAAAAGTGGTTTAACAATGTTTGTTTTATCATTAGATATTATCACATTTTCATAATTAATATGTTCTGAAGCCCAAGTGAAATTAAATGATCCAGTTATAACATGGGATTCATCAGTAATCATAAACTTTTCATGTGCCTTTCCTGATCTTTTTCCTTGTGCGTGTTTTCCAGCTTTGTTTATAGCTTTGACATTGATTCCAATCTTTTCATTGTTAAATTCTTTCTTGATTAACTTCTTGGCCATTTCCATAAATTCTTTAAACTAAAAAATAAAAAAAATATGTAAATGAATATTAGTAAAACAAAAAGTAAAACATTTCAGATCACAGAGTTAAATTGCTTTTACAAAATTAATAGAAACAATTTAGGAACAACTAATATCACAGCTATCAAAGGGGTCCAAGAGTTCTGCCTACCCTTACAAGGCTTGGGTCAATCCATGCTATGGTTTTTAGGCTCTTTCCAAAGGTGCTGCATGCTGGGATCGAACCCCTCCAGTCTGATAACATCAAGAAGTCTCCTTCCTGACAAATCGACTATAGTGAGATTCGAACCCGGGTCTCATGATCAGAATGTGAATGTCTAACCACTCGGCCTTATAATAGAGAAATAAAGTAACAGACTTTTTTTGAAAAAAATGTTATCATATAAAGATATCCATATTCTCACTTTATATAAATAGAGCTTATTCAATAATATCTTGTAAATAACCCTTTCAAAAGTGTTTCTTAACAAAACTAATAAGCAGGATGATAGCAAATATTTCATTGGAGTCAAAAAGATCAACACATGATGGCACTTTGGTGCATAGATAAGGAAATATTGGGCAAGCTGCTTTCTTTGGTAGACAGATATCTAAAGTGTATACAATATAACCTTCCAAATACATTTATATACTTTTAAAAAAGCTTAAGTACTTTAATCTCATACATAATTATTCTCTTTCTTTTAAATAGAAACAGTTTGAAATGTTTCAAAGTATTTTTGCATAATTTTCTTTTTACCCTCTTTCATTACAGAATAATTTCAGTATTTTCCATTCAGATTAAGAGAGAAAGAGAAACATATTTTTTTTTATTTTTGAGCCCATTTGTGATAATAAAATAAGTACGTCCATCTCCCTTCTCACTTGTAACTCTCCATTACAATAAATATAACATTTTCAGTACTAAAAGCTGAATTAAGTTTAATAAAGCTTCTACTTGGTGCTGTTACTCTATTACACTAAATGGAAATGAAAAATAGTTTAGGCATCAAAATATTAAAACTTCATAAAAATATTCTCCACTTGTGAGAATTTATAAAACTTTGCCTCCTTAGCTTATACACACCCAGCTATGACCAAATAGTCACACCACAAAACAAAAATCAAAAGGTTTTTTTATAGTAAAAATACCAGCAATACATTTTTATAAAAAAATATATTACCAATACATTTTTATAGTAAAATAACCAACAATACCTTTTAATAAATAATATATATGTGTATAAGCCAATGTACAGTAATTAACAATTACTGTATATAAGCCAATCTGAATATAAGCTGACCTCTATTTTATGCTTGAGAAATGAGCAAAAATCCCAACCCTGTGTAGAAGCCATTTGGTTGACTTCGTTTAGCAATATATCAATATCCATAAATTATTTATTGCTGAAGTCTAAAGATTTATTATTTTTAATGCCTTCAATTACAGATATTTTGTAAATAATTTGATACTTTATTAAGAGCTATAAAGATAGGAAATTGAGAGGATAGGTCACATAAAGAGGAACAGATATCTCCATTACTATCGCACGATATCCAATTCTTGTGTAATAAAAAAATCTAAGTAGAAGTTTCATTTGACTCATTCTTCTTTACATTATTCAGACTATTGTCCTCATCTTTGTTGCCATATCACAACATTTCAGCCGTTGTATGCTCCGGCCTTCTTCAAGTGGTTAGAATATCGAACTGAACACTTTATTTCACTCACTGGGGTACACTGTTCTAGTTCCACATGCCATGTCTGATAGATGTCAGTTATCAGTTATCTCCTTTTAACTCACCTCTCTAAGTTCTTCACCACCTTAACCAGGTATTGAACTCACACTCTTTTGGGTCCTGTCACTGGATCTAACCAACGCCTTTATCCACTGTGCCATGTGTCCTTGGAGAGGTGCATTAACAGGAGATAACCGATAACTGACATCCATTAGACATGGCGCATGGAACTAGAACAGTCTACCCCAGTGAGCGAAATAAAAGGTTGAGTTCGACATTCCAACCAGCTGAAGAAGGCCGGAGCATATAATGGCCGAAACGTTTTGATAAATATGGTGACAAAGATGAGGACAATAGTTCAAATAATGTGAATAGTGTACATAATACCTCATCACAGAAATATAGACAGATACTGAAGGGCCAAAACGTTGTAATAAATATGGTGACAAAGATGAGGACAATAGTTTGAATAATGTAAATAGTGTACATAATACCTCATCTCAGAAATATAGACAGATACTGAAGGGCCGAAACATTGTAATAAATATGGTGACAAAGATGAGGACAATAGTTTGAATAATGTAAATAGTGTACATAATATCTCATCTCAGAAATATAGACAGATATCGAAACTGCTTTATTGTTGAAAAATGTTTATTTTATTGAGATGGGAAATGGGATATGTTTATTTTATTACCACAATCTGGATAGCAATATTTTTAATGGCAGAATGCTGACAGTAAAAATTTTAAAAATCAAATCTTCAGAAAAAAACTGAAAATGTTTTCCTACTGTGTTTTCTTTTATATTTGTTGCTACCATAATATTCAGGATCCCACTCAAATAAAAACTAGACCTCTTATATATTTCCTATAATATTAGCACAATCTGAAAAAAAATTATTAATCAGTAAATTTAACATACATGTTGGATTTAGTGATCTGTCAGGACAAAGCCAGATTATCCTTTAGGCTCTAGCTGGTATAAACTGCAGACTAGGGCTCAGGGCCGGATTATAATGAAGACTACAACCCCTCAAACTTGTACAAAGTAGTGATTTTAATTTTCTAGATGTTCGAATTTCTAAATAGTTTCTTAAACTGAAATGATATCAACATGACAAACTCATATTTATTTTGATTGTTTTATTATTAATGCTGGTTAATAAAAATCCGTTTTTTTATGCTTGAAATCTGTGGTAATTTGGTTTGTAATAAATTGTAAAATAGTGGTATTTCTTAAAGAATATTTTTACTGGCAAACAAAAGATAACTATTCTAGTTTATTTTTAAAAAGAAATTGTAATAAGCTTACGTCAAGCTATATAAATGTCGCTAATTTACGAGTAAAAAAATTATTCAAGACGGGTGCAGTCGAATTGAAGGGTGGCTCCGTCTGAGGTGGGGCCTCATAATTTCATTAGCCCAGGGTCCCCAAAGGTCATAATCCGGCCCTGTGTCCGGGTAATATCAATTGCTACCAGTATTAAATGTTTGTGCGAATATTGAAAGTTTTTATGGAGTGTTAAAACGTGACATGTCAGGAAAACTAAGTTTTTTTTTTTTTATTTCTTTCCTTGTTCTCATTTCAATCCATAAATCTGAGAAGATTTTTTTTGAGTTACACTGGAATGAGCTGCATTCAACAATTGGTCGATAAACTGAAGTTACAAAAAAAGTTTTTTTTTTTTTTTAATTTGTGATATACTTGCATATTGTCACACGTCATACCAGGAAATCGAACCGAATTGATAATAAAAATCGAAAACTGTCCCAATTTGAAGCTTAAGAATAGTTTGGTAAGCTTATTAAAAAGTGTGATATAAACAAAGACATGCATAGAATTGATGGAGTGAATTCCTTACCTGAGATTCATCCACTAAAATGTGAACATTGATGTCAGGGCAAGAACGCTTCTTTTTGCAGATTTCTCTAAAAATGCTCGGTTCTGTAAACATGAACATGGCAATTTTAATTGAACTAGAACTCTTTTTGATATTATTAATGATTTCTTTGCAAATACCAGAAAAAACAATTTTTGTTTGAATGCTTTCGGTGGCACTAATATTTAATGGCGGCCCATCAACTTCAAGTGAGTTACATACTTCAGTATCACGATACTGGTTGTACGACTCAAAAGAACACCCTTCGTCTTGGGTTTCAACATCTTCAGAATATACAATCGAAACCCCTTTCAAATTTTTAAAGAATGCTTTTTCTTCCTCGTTCAGAAAATCTATTAGATCATTTTTAGCCAAAAATGTTTGATACGGCTCTACACCATTTTTACAAAGTATGCCGACAGCTTCTTTTTGCTTAAAAATCAATTCCTTGTCGCTTGACGCCATTTTAATACAAAATGAAAGTACAACGCCTAGTTTTTCATAAGTTACTTCCCTTACATTGAAAAATGAATTTTTCTTGTTAAATTGTAACAGCAACTAACAGACGTACGAATCTATTACATTCACATACGAGCTAATACTCTTAGGAAAGGTATGATTCCTCTTCTTCTCCCCCAACTCCAGATATGGGTAAATAGCAGGACATACCAGGTTCCATACCCTTAGATTGCAACTGGTCTACCGCCTGAAAGAAATGACAACCTACAGCAGGAAAAAAATCTCATAACTGTCTGAAATTTACTTACGTGCTAATACCCCTGGGAAAGGTATGAATCCTCTTCTCCCCCGCCAGCTGTGGCTAAATAGCAAGACAGACTGGGTTCTATAGCCTTGGATGGCAACTGGTATACTGCAGAAAGAAATGGCAACCTACTGCGGGGAAAAATCTGCCTCGTCAGTTATGTATCGAAAGATACATGATTGCCTAAGTGTGTATCAAGCATGGCACAACTGACCCTTGGGAAAGGTATGAATCCTCTTCTTCTTCCCCCAGCTATGGATAAATAGCAGGACTTACCGGTTTCTATAGCCTTGGATTGCAACTGGTCTACCGCATAATGTAATGGCAACCTACTTCGGGAATCTGCCTCGTCAGTCATGTATCGAAAGATACATGATCGCCTACGCGTGTATCACGCATGGCACATAACTGATTGGCTAAGGAAAGTGCATTTTGAATTATTTATGCTTCAACAAATAGCACCAAACCATTAAATCTACTCAAATATCTCGCTAAAGAACGACTACTGTTTACCGGGCACGCTCACGTGAAGTGGTAGCGATGTATCGTCCGCTTTTTAATATCTTAGTAAAACAGTGCAATTATCATTAATTTTATTTTTTAACCTAAAATAACGGAATCAAATTTCCTACAAAACAATAACAAAATATCAGGTTTGAATAAAACCCCTTGTAATGACAGAAGTACACAGGTGTAGACTTTAAGAAAGCTTTATTCAACTGAGAAGACAAAGTTTGCGTATAATGTTCTTTTATAGTCCCAGTAAAGAGAAATAGCTCTCTCTCAAAGAGGAGAGTGACAAAACAAGGGGAGACCACTCTTGAGTGTTCATAAAACCATTTACCCTAACTCTGCCATAGGAAATTTAGGATTTTTTCTCTTAATTCACTTTAAATAATGTAAATTTACTTATCGGAATTAATTTATCACAAGAAATTATAAATTTTATTTTTAAATCAAAGTTAGTTTTTTTTTGTTTGTTTTTATTAAATTTTTCGCATTCTTTTGAAATTATAAATTTTAAATCAAAATTTGTTTGGCTTCTCTCGCAACAACTCCAACCGTCAGAATGAGAATTTACGAGAAATCAGGAATTTATTTACATTTCGTAAGTGCGTATGATATTCTAGGTACTTACGAGGATTTTTTTTTTTTTCAATTTTAAAAAAAGAAGAAATCTGTCTTTGTCTTGTTTATCGGGATGAGCGCTAACGTAGACCCGAAACTTAGAAAAGGCGTACCCACATTTGAGACGATCGCAAAGGTCAACCCAACCAGAGTGCAAGGGAATAGCCTCGCTCTGGGAGTATATGCTTTGAATTTTAGTAAACATAAATTCATTTTATTTTGGGGTGAATTAATATTTTGGGGTGAATTAACAAAAAAGATTCGAAATTTAATTAGATTATTTTATTAAAAATACATAAGCTGGCAATAATTCGTTATTCCTTCTCCTCAACGGGCTCGACTAAACGATAGCAAAGTTAGAAATTAAAAATTGTGGAGTTACCCCACTTACTTTTCTAAAAAAAAACGTCGCTATGGGACGCTCTCTAGGCCTGTAAATAAGCAGTGATATTCTCTGTCATCCTCTCTTTTCTATTAGTCACATACAAGTTACAAGTTTAAATGTTTTCTTCTTTCGCTTAGCATTAGATTCGTGACACCGACGTGATATTTTTCTCCTGGATAAAAACACAAAACTGTATAAACAATCTCAACTATGCATCGTTTAGACAGATTTTTTTTTTAAACTGAGAGCCAGTGAAGAAAAACCGACCAACTTCTACCTACCATGTACGCAGACACGAAAAACTGTCAATAAAAATAACTTACAGTTAAAAATTTGTGATTAGTTTCAATGTAAAGAGCAAAATCGAAAATTTCAAAACTCTAAAACGCATCTACACGACATAACTATCTGGATAAGACGTTCTATATAAGTATATATCGGCATATATATATATATAATTATTTATTTAAAAATATGATTCCAACGCTACATAAGAGTTCTCATGTTTCAAAACAAGAGCCGAAAACTTCAATATAATTATTTGAATTAAACTGAATTAAAGTACCAAGCTCTGTTCATTCTTCAAGCGAATTTTTTTTTTTTTGAATAACTAATTCCTGAAATTTACGCGTTTTATAAGCATGTTCACTATTGAAATTAAAATTACTATGGTAACGGCTAGAGCAATTATTTAAAGAAAAGGGGCGTAAGGGTTAATCATTTGTATCAATATCTCAGGTACATTCAAAGACGTCAAGTCAGGGTAAGGTTGGGGTGTCTAAATTTAAAGCGGAAGATAACATCGTCTAGTACCTAACGAGTTCTTTTTTCCTATTTTCTATATATTTTTACACACACACACACACACACACACACACACATACATATATATATATATATATATATATATATATATATATATATATTGCAAACGTGTGACCCACCAAAATCTCTCTAATCGCCATTGTAATTACTACTACGATAGCACATTCAGCAGGCAAACAACACGCATCTTATCTCTACTGCCTCTTAATGTACCCTTTCTTTCTCTTAGGCCATTATGGCTTACTTCTCCGTTCACCGACAGACATCACAAAAAATTTTTGTCTTACAAATTTGAAGCAAGCAAAACACCGCTCATTTTCTTCAAGGCTACATGAGAAAATACCATTCAAACACCACGAAAGTTAGCTTCATTTTTCAGCTTTAAACACCACTGTTTCCCCTCGACTCAACAGATAAAGTGTGGAATAATTCTGAAGGCGACATACTGACCTTTTTCCCTCTTCAAAGATGTTAACACGAACAAAACTAAGAAATCTGCAATTACAATTTAATAATAGGAGATATCACTACACTGACATGAAATTGAAGAGAAAATTAAAACGTGGGTTGTATAGAGAGGAGTACAAGCAAAATCGTTACTATGGAAATGATAAGGAACGTGGATTAGCGAACAAAAAGAAGGTTCAAAACTTTATAGGAACAGAAGGATGGTGTTATCGTTTTATGAAGCTGGAAGGTTTGTCAATGCAGACAAAAACATCAATTGCGCAGAGAATTCCAGCTGAATATGATGACAAAATAGTAAAGTTTCATAATTTGTTATACATGCTCGAAAAAAGAACCCCTTTTGAACTAGGCCAGATTGATGTTTCATCAAATAAAACTGTGAATATTAAGGAATTCAAGACTATTACAATGAAAACCACAAACCATGAGAAGATCCAATATACGGTCATTATTGCATATTGCGCTGATGGCACAAAACTGTCTCCTTTTCCGATTTTTAAGAGAAAAACTAGACCAAAAGATAAAATATCAAAAGGTGTTCATCCAAAAGGCTGGATGGACGAAGCTGGTCTACAGTTATGGCTACGAGTTGTATGGGAAAGACGTCTTGGTGGACTATTACGAAAGCCTTCTCTTCTAGTTTGGGATCAGTTCAGAGCGCATAGGACTGAATCAGTTAAAAAGAAAGTGGCACAATTGAAAACAGAAATAGTGGTTATTTCTGGTGGACACAACGAGTCAGTTGCAACCCCTGGATGTGTCTTTGAATAGACCATTCAAGCAGAACATGAAGGCAATGGAACACGTGGATGGCAATACCTGATCATGACCTTACACTTACAGGAAGAATAAAAAGACCCAGCATTGCACAAGTCTGAGAATGGGTGAAGCAAGTTTGGGATAATATTAAATCAAAATTGTTGTGAAACCTTTTTAAAAGCGTGGCATTAGCAATACCCTCGATGGAATAGAAGATGATGCATTATTTAATGACGATGATACAATAAAAGGAAAAATAATAGGGAAAAAATAAAACGAGCCTATAAAAACTTTATTATATCCAAAGGTAAGAAAACAAAATAAAAATCAAGCAATTATTACAATTGAAGAAAACAGTACAGTTACAACTGAAATTTTATCATCAAATTCATAAAATTCGTCGTCTTCGTTATCAAAACTCGGATACTCATTTTCAATACTACTATCATCATCATTAATTAATGCATCATCTTCCATAAATGTTTTCTATTAAATTATCAAAATGGTTTAATTCTTTTTTGATATTATATAAAGTGATATGTTTCCATTCTCAGATTGGAAAGAAAATAAGCAGAATAGGTTTCTAAAGGTTACCTGACTTTATAGAACAGATTCCTGTAAATTTGGGATGCTACAAGCAATGCTTTTATCTGTTGGGTCATGTGACTTTTGGGACATCTTCTTCTTCTTCTTCTTCTTCTTCTTCTTCTTCGTCTTCTTCTTCTTCTTCTTCTTCTTCATTTTGGTTGTTGTGTTTTGTGAAGGTGACATTCAGTATTAATTTGAACATTATGAGAAATATCACTATAAGTGTATTTTAAATTTTGAAATTCCTAGCGTCTTTCATTTGTTTCAATGTGCAGTTGCATCAATGTAAACAAACCTAGTCTGATGAAGTCCTTAGGAATGAAACGTGTCATATAAAATCTTTTTCCACCATTATTGTAAGTTCTGTGGGAATTGAAAGAGGTTTTCTGTGATGAACATAGTTTATTCTGACAAAAAAAAATCGCCTTGAAGTTAAAATGTTGCAAATCTTCTCGTCATAAATTTGTTAGGTCTTCCATTGGATCTCTGGGACGGCAATGATTCAGTTCAAATGTGGCTAAGAAACTATAACACAGTTTAATGACATTAAAGTAAAAAAGCATCATGCTTCTGAACAGAACTATGATGAGAAAAGAATTTCAATTTGGAAATATCTTAATAAATAAATGTTTTCTATTAAATTATCAAAAGGGTTTAACTCATTTTGATAAAGTGATTTGTTTCCATTCTAAGATTAAAAAGAAAATAAACAGAACAGATTCCTAAAGATTCCTGTTATGCAGGGTGGGCCAAATGTAGATATGCATTTTACAGGGTTTTTTTTTTACATTTTATTACATTTACATTTATTTATTAGAATTAAATTTGTTTTCCTTCAACCTGGTAACATTCTTTGAACTTCTCCAAAATAATGTGACAGACAGTACGATACAAATTCCGATTTGTATCAATGTCAATAATTAATTATATAATTAATACCATTGCTGTAAGTTCTGAGGAGACTGAAAGAGGATTTTCTGTGATGAACATAATTTATTCTGACAAAAGAAATCGTCTTGAAGTTAAAAATGTTGCAAATCTTCTCGTCATAAATTTGATATGTCTTCCATTGGATCTCTGGGATTGCAATGATTCAGTTCAAATGTGGCTATGAAATCATAACAACAGCTGATGACACTAAAGTCAAAAAGCATCAGACTTCTGAACAGAAATATGATGAGAACAGAATTTCAATCTGAAAATATCTTATTAAATAAATGTTTTCTATTAAATTATCAAAATGGTTTAATTCTTTTTGATATTATAAAGTGATTTGTTTCCATTCTCAGATTGAAAAGAAAATAAGCAAAATAGGTTCCTAAAGATTCCCTGCCTTTATAAAAAAGGATTCCTGGAAATTTGGGATGCTATTATTGTGTACATGCTATTTTCCTTAGCCACGTGTTAAGTCCTTCGTCCAGAGCGTTGTCGGATACCATAGATTTTTGATACTCCATTTCTAGAGAATATGATTCTCTTAAAATTTATTTTACAGCAGTACTTCTTTGGTCAGTTACCCGAATTACCTTAGGTCAGCCTGAAATTAAGTTTGCTAATTGTTATGGGACCTTACCCATAATAACGTAATGGACTATTCCATACATAATAAATACTGCGCCTCAAGAGGAAGCAGAGAGTTCAGCCTGAATTCGGGCGACCGGCTGACCGGCTGATCGGTTGAACTCTCTGCCTTCGGGCGGGGAGGAACCCGAACGAGGCTACGCCGAAGGGCGGCGTCTCTTTCAGGGAGGTAAACCGACCCTGAACCCGTTTATACGGGTTCAAAGGGCATACTTTTGGCTGAGCCCACGGGCTCGGAGATCCTACATTAAACCGGCCTTGTGCCACATGATGCCCTCGCTTTGATTAAATACTGTTCAGTCCGAAGTCGGGCGACCGGCTGATCGGTTGAACTCTCTGCCTTCGGGCGGGGAGGAACCCGAACGAGGCTACGCCGAAGGGCGGAGTCTCTTTCGGGGAGGTAAACTGACCCTGAACCCGTTTATACGGGTTCAAAGGGTATACTTTTGGCCGAGTCCACGGGCTCGGAGATCCCACGTTAAACCAGCCTTGTGCCACATGATGCCGTCGTGGGGGGGGGGGGTGACTAAATACCGTGAAGTCTGGAGTGAAGTCCGTCAGGAGTCTGTCAGTCAGTCAGAGCGAGCGAGTCAGTCAGTCGAGTCAGAGTCAGTCCGAAACAGAGTCGCATTCAGAAAATTACTACAAGACGTTGGAATAGTGATACTGGTCGAGACTACATTGTTCTCCCTACTAAACCTGATTGTTCATACTAACACTTCTACTTGTATATATTCCTGTTTGTAATATATCTGTTTTATTCCATATACGTGTTCGAGTTCTTCTTTATTGGTTCTACCTTGGACTATCACCGTGGTACAAGGAACCGGACCATACCACTAATATTAATAAGAGTCCCACTCCATTAACGGGCGCGTTATCCATGTGAACGCGATTCCATACTTTCAACTCTTTGGATCACGTACGTAGTTTACTTTTCAAAATTCCTTATTTCTTTACATCTCGGACATCTTTTAACCTATTCCTCTACATCTCTAGAATATCCCGGCCACCATGCTTCTTACTTCTCTTAGACTAATTAGAGAACTCAGTCTACCCTGAAAAAGCAGATTTGACCAAAACTGATTTAATGATTTTAAATATTCTCGGAAATCAATTTAGCGAAACACACGCACACATGTATATAGATATATTTGGTTGAATAAACTGGACATATATCATTTTTATTTTATTTTAATCCTCTCGAATTCTCTGATCACCTTCTTAATGTTGATATTAAATTCATTAAGGAAGGTGCCGTAGTTTTTTTGTTTTTTTTCCTTTTATTTTCATTTTTATTTTCCCAAGTCCTTTCTATATAAAGAACAAAGGAAGGGTGTCCCTGCAAGCAATTCCGCTCCGCTCACCAATTCCTTTTACCGCACCAATAACCCTTACACTACCCACACGTCTCGATATTTTATATACTTTACCCAAAAATGTGTTTTCATAAAATGGTATCATTTATGCGATGTATTAATAAACACAGAATTAATTTCCTTGTAACTATAGAGTCCAATCATATTTCAGTAAACTACTAGCAGTCAGAGTTAGTCACGGTGTGTTGCTACATATAGTCACACAGTACATTTTTGTATCGTCATTCACTTTTGCTCACAGTTGTCCAGCAAGACACAACTTTAACATGATACATACCAATTTATATGCTTGTCAATGTCAACGAAGTATGAAAAACATTACAAATTGAAGTAATAGTCAATGACTTTGTTCAGAATTTAAATATCTTATTTGAAGTTTTAATTTTTGTTTTAATTTTTTTTTAAATGACATAAAGTTGTTTCTTTTTTTTGTACTGAGATTTTAAACTGTTTTTAATATCAATTTTTATCATCCAAAATTAATTTTGATTACGTCATGATTGATGTCTGTCATGAAATTGTGGCGGGGTTGACAATTATTTGACTCCAGATAAATTGTCGTTATAATTGAAATTGAACGAAAAAAACAACGTTTTGATTTCAAATAAAGTTACAATGATTATTTTTTTTTTAAAAATTACAGCCAGTCACTGTGAGTGTATGTATGTGTGTATGTATAGATTGCAAAATGAACATTTGACTCTTTTTGACTAAACGGCCAGTGTGTTCCGTGTTGCGTGTGTGTGTGTGTGTGTGTGTGTGATGAACGACGACGTGGACAGACTAACGATGAAATAGACTCTAATCCATCTCACGGACATCGTTCCTTATGTAAGAGTTAATAGGATCAGATAAACTATTTTTTAGAGTTGAAATAAATCGTTTTAATTGGTCAATAAATCTAAGAAAGCTATTTTTTTTTTTTAGATTTGAAATAAAGCGTTCTAATTAGTCAATAAATCTAGGCAAGGCGTTTTTTCCGAACTATGACAACTTATCCGAATATTATTGGCTGAATCTTTTCAAGTTCTAATTAGATTTTAGTTCAAAAGTGGCTCGAAAATAATTGAATTTACTTCAAGTTACTTCGATAGTCAATTCTCTACATTTTCTGTTACGAAAAATACGAAAATTAACGATAAATAATAATTATTGCATTGTGGCACCTTGCATTATTAGAAATATTCATAGAAATATGATTTAATTTTTTCTTACTCGGTTTACTAAACAGGTTGTTGATTTTTTTTTAAAACGGAAAATAATTGAGTTGAAAATAATTCACTAAGATTGTACTTGGACGATCCTAAGGGAAGAAGAAGAAGGAAGGAAAAGAGAGGTCGAGAAATACAAAAAAGCGGTCATTAACAAAACACGAGTCAGAAAAAGATATCTTAGCTAGCATGTTGACCGAATTTTTTTTTAAAGACAATTGGAAGAATAGAATTAGAAATAATAAGAAGAAAGAAATGGAAAAAGACATGATATCAAAACGGGCCGCTTGATGGAAGCCAGATATCGGTCAAAGCACCTAGCCTACTTTTGCATGGAAAAGACTCATTGTCAAATTGGAGAAAGGGAAATTTTTTTTTTTTAGAACAATAAGAACGAAATCTTAATCAGAGAAAAGTGTTTTTTGGGTTGAGGGGAGTGACCGGTGGAACTATATACAGACCCTGACCTGTTAAGAATTGGACACCCACGATAATAAAGTGGAGACATTTTCAATGTAGATAATTAAGATTTTTGACTATCAGGAAAAACAAAAGAGGAAAAAGAGGGACAATTGCTTTTGGCTCACAGAGGGCGCCAAGAAGGCGGAAAAAGATCCTTTCTGAAGTCAAGTCTAATTAGCGGCGGGCTGTTTGACAAAGTCCAGGTGAGAGAAGGCCAAGATGGTCATTTTTTCGTACGAAAAAAAAAAAAGGAAAAATTAGATTTTGTTTTTTAGAACAAGAACGATATAAGCCCGCCCCGATTGATTGCAGGAAACGCCCAATCAGGATCTCATTAGCCGAAAACGGTCACGTGGCTGCAGAAAAGAAAAGAAAGAAATGCTCAACCAGAATCCCATTAGCCGAAAACGGTCACGTGGCTGTGAAAAAGAAAAGAAAGAAATGCTCGATCAGAATCTCATTAGTCGAAAGCGGTCACCTGACATACGAGAGACCGAGAGAGATGGATATGCGCCTCCCCACCAAAAGCACTATGAGGAAGTAGGGGGTGAAAACAATAGCGATAATGGGGAAACAGAATTAATGCGGCTATTGGAATTATCGAGAAAACCCCTGACGCCGACAGACCCACCCCAGTTTGTTGCGGCGTCAATAAAAGCAGGACCCCAGTCGGCAGAAATCAGTTGGAGTTGGAGTTGAGAGTTGCAGCTGGACCGCGGGCAGGGATAGAGCCTGAACGCGGCCATCAGGCCCGATTCACTCGCCCCTTTGCGGGCAAAAGAATCCTCAGACAAGAAATCCTTCCAGCCCAAGTCGAAGACAGAGAAGTTCAGCCCCGGACGGCAGCGAGAAGAGATCACCTCGGACGACAGAGAGTTGCGGCTGAGTTGCGGCAAGAGATCCTTCCAGCCCAAGTCGAAGACAAGAGAACTTCCAGCCCAAGTCAAAGACAAGAGAACTTCCAGCCTAAGTCGACGAAGAAGAAGAAATACAACTCAAGTCGAAGAGAAGAATCAACTGCGAATGATCGATAGAAATTAGCCCCCAGTGTCGAACCAAACCACACTCCGACATACACAATTCTAAAGAGTAGGCAATTCGAAATCTTTTAGGTTGTGTGATAGAAGCTTGGTGCCATAGTCCACAGAGCGGGTTGGGAAATGAGAACAATTTTGTTTTTATGTAGCGGACATTAAGATATAAAAGGTTGTTACCCATTTTTTTTCATCAGCAATTTTTTTTGTCTCGTGAGTTTATTTTCTCTTTTATTTGTGTTTTGCCACCCCGTCGGACTCAACTTGTATCGGCCCCAATCCCTGCTGGTCCCGTCTGTCTAAGATCTAAACACAGCGTGGGTAGACAGACCGGAGATCGGTACAGTTGCTTTAGTGACCAGGTATTGGAAGCGAGTCGGGAAAAGGCGAGGCTGGTGATCATCTGACCAAGGGGTTGGAGCGGCACGCTTGGACCCAGGAGGAGCGACCAGGAGGAGCGACGTCACCGTTGGCGCCGTAACCAAAGGATCCGACCCTGGGCCAGGTGTGTAACCGTCACAAGTGGTGCCGTGACCAGGATCAACCCTGAGACAACCGTCACACGTGGTGCAGTGACTGAGGGATTTCAACCCTGAGAAGACCACGATCGACCGCCGTTGCTGAAAATTCAGACAGAACTCAGAACGACCCGGGACCAAAGGAAAAGAAAGAACAGAATCGTCTCAAGGCAGGACACCTTGTTTTGTTTCCCAACCTCGATTGTTGCTGTATAGACTGTCTTTCTCTGTAGACATGTCAGATTATGATTCGGATAGAGCAGTGGGGGTGAAGAAGAAGAAGTAGGGCGGGGGTTGTCAGTGGATTTAAGGAAGCTGTTGGGTGGACCGAGGGTCCCAGTATTTGATGGCAGTGGGAAGGAGTTTAAAAACTGGCTGGCAATCCTCGAGAAGAGCCGAACCATCTACGAGCTCTCGGACCAAGAAACCCTGTATTTGGCATACGATGCCACAAAGGGAAAAGCGTCTGAGTTCGTGAGGGGGCTCTTGGAGAATTCCCCGCTTGGCTTGGGAAGAAATAAAAAACTGCTGACCAAAGAATTCGCCGACGAAGGTACGGGCCATAGAGGCCATGAGGGCCTTTTAAAACTGACACAGCTACGGGATGAAACCCCGGGAGAATTGGGGGCCTGAGCAGGGAAGCTATCGTCATTGGCATTCCTGAAGTGGTCAGGGATAATGCGGTTATGCAGGCTCAACTGGCGGACCTGTATGTAGAGGCGCTGAGCGACGAGCGTGTTCGTCACGACGTATTGAAAGAAGGACCGCTCAGACTGTCGGCAGCGATAGAGCTGGCCAGGGAGAGCCAGGGGGTGTGGGATAAAGTGAAGAGGTGTGGGAAGAAGCAGATGCCAAGTCAGGAGGCTGGAAGGAGGGGGGTAGGCGGAAGACCCCCCGCGTGGAATCAGAAGGTTAAGGAAGAGGTGGATCGGGCAGAATTATGGGAGGAGGACCCCAATAGAAGGGCATGGTCGACCAGGCATGGCTTTTATAAGCCCACGCCGGGTCGATACGGGGCTGGTCTGCTGGACCTGTGGGTACGAGGACCACAGGGCGGTGGAATGTCCGACGAAGTGGGGTTGCCCCAGACTTCAATCAGGACAGATGCACCAGGTGTGATAAGAAAGGACACCTGGCCAAGTGGTGCGGGCTGAGGAAGGGTGCCCCACCGATATTTAACAAAGAAGGCTGAGCCCAAGAGACCGGCCCAGGGGAAAATTAAAGCGGCCACCCCAGAATTAAGAGGAGGTGGCCCAGTTAAAAGAAGAGAAATAAAAGCTTGGACCAGTGAACGGGTGAACAGCTTGAATAGAGGACAGGTTCCCCTGAGGATAGACACAAGGCCAACCCAGAGAAAAGGAAAGAGCAAAATGTTGGACATGTGGTCGGGCAGGCCACTTTGCGGCAAGCTGTCCAACAAGAAGGTGCTGGTATTGCAGGAGGCCAGGACACCTGAAAAGAAACTGTATTTTTAGAAACCATGGGAGACCGGGAGAGGTCCGCCAGGGGTCGCCCAGGTGCAGGGGCGCAGAACTCCACCTCATGAGAAAATGAAGGTGATCTATTACTACCGGCACCTATGGCTGGGTTAACCCAGGGTGGAGACCCAGGAAGAAGAAAGCTCAAGTGTTTCTTCGCTAACACAAGAGAAAGAACTATCCTGTAGAGCAGAGATAGGTGGTAGAGATGAGGGCTTTGGTGGACACAGGAGCATCTGTGTCATTGATGAGAGAGGAGACATACAGGCGGGTGAAACGGAAGAGAAGGTTGCAGGGGAAGCGGACATATAGAGATCACGCAAGCAGATGGGGCTTCCCTGGAGATAAAAGGGATGGTGAGGCTCCCGGTGAGGATTGGAAGGGTGAAAAGCACCCAAAATTTTACGTAACCCCGACCTGTGTACAGAGGCAATCTTGGGAGAAGATTGGCTCCGGAGCCAGAAGGCCCAGATCGAGTTTAATCCTACTGTGTTGGTGGTGAACGGCGAGAGAACGCCGTTGGGATGCCCACCAGAGGAAGAGATAACCATAGTGGTTGAGGAAGATGTAAAGTTACCTCCTAGGACCGCAGTGTCGGGAAAGGGTAGGCTAATGTCAGAAAAAAAAGGTACGGAGAGGACCTCTGCAGTTGGTCCCTGTAGAAGGAAAGGGCCTAGAAGATGGCGAGGTAACCCTGTGCGAAACGGTAGTGGAGGCAGCCGAGTTGGTGCCCATTATGATGGTGAACCAGGCCCAAAAGACTATCAAGGTTAGGAGGGGAGAAGATAGGGAGAGCGCTTCCCCACGAACTCTGAATCAGGTGAGATTCGAGGAGGAACGAAGGAAGCTAGTAGAGCAAACAAAAGGAATCTTAGATGAGGATATATTAGCACCGGATCAATTTAGAACCAGAGGGGGGGTCTGTTAAGGAACAATCGAGATGTGGTAGCCCAGTCAGATAAGGAACTAGGTCAGACCCACACAGTCGAAATGAAAATCGACACCGGAGACCACCCCCTGTGAAATTAAACCCTACCGAACACCTATACATAAAAGACCCTTGTAGAAGAGGCAGTAGAGGAAATGTTGGAAGCTGGGATGATCGAAAGATCGATCTCTCCTTGGAGCTTCCCAATAGTAATAGTAGGTAAGAAAGATGGCGGCCACCGTTTCTGTGTAGATTTTAGAAAGCTGAATTCTATATCGAAGCCGTTGGCGTTGCCATTGCCATTGATAGACGACATTTTGGCATTATTAGGGAAGGCAAAGTACTTCTCTACGTTGGACTTGAGGTCCGGTATTGGCAGGTAGCCCTGGATGAGGCTGACAAGGAGAAGGCCGCATTCGCGTGTCACCTGGGACTGTTTCAGTTCAGAGTGATGCCATTCGGTTTAGCTAATGCCCGGAGTCTTCCAACAGCTAATGTCAATAGTGTTAGGAGGATACGAGAGCTTTGCCATGGCGTATTTGGACGATATCTTGATATTTTCGGAGACAGTGGAACAACACTTTTTTCATTTAAGACAGGTGTTGGGAAGGTTGAGGAAACACGGATTAAAATTGAAATTGTCAAAGTGTCAGTTTCTGAGGGAAGAAATTAGGTATTTAGGCTTCGTCATAAACGGAGACGGTATTAAACCGACATGGATAAGGTAAAGGTCATAAGGGAAATGCCAGAGCCTAAGACAGTGAGGCAGGTAAGAGGTTTTATAGGAGCTATAGGCTACTACCGGCGCTTCGTCCCGGCATTTTCAAGAATTGCCATACCGCTAGTGGCCCTGACGAAGAAATACGCTAGGTTCAAGTGGACAGAGGACTGTCAACGAGCATTTGATTCGCTAAAGGAACAGTTGACAACCGTTCCACTGCTGACGTATCCAGACCTCAGCAAGCCCATGATATTATACACGGATGCCAGTGAGCAGTGTGTAGGAGCAGTACTCACCCAGCCGTGTCCTGATAAGGAAGGACCAGTGCCAGGCATACCAGAGGAAGTACTGATATACTTCCTCTCCCATAAGCTCTCAGAGACACAACGGAGGTGGCCAGTAATAGAGAGGGAAGCATATGCTATCATGTATGCTCTCCAAAAAACTGGACTACTATTTAAATGGTGCGGTCTTCACTATAAAGACAGACCACAAGCCTCTGCAGTACCTATTGCAGGCAGTGGACAAATAATAAGAAAATTCAACAGTGGGCACTTAAGTTAAGTGGCTACCACTGTAAGATAGAGTACTTGGCAGGAAAAGAAAAAACACGTGCGCAGATTTACTCTCAAGAATACCGAAACAACTGGAAGAAAGATCTGTAAAAGGGTAGAACAGGGAGTAGATGATAAAGCCTAATTAACTCTAATAGGCTAAAAGATCGCCCTATATTAGAATCGGACGAAAGGGGACGCCCAGATAATAACCGATCCCTACTGGACAGAAGGAATTGAGAAGGAGCAAGCAGACAGTGAAATAGCTGCTCTGAGAGAGAAGGTGAAGTCAGGAGAGACCACCAAGTATGCCATAATAGAGGAAAGGCTGTATTATCTCAGGAAGGGATGAAGAAGTCAAACCCAAGTTGTATGTGCCAAAAAAGTTTAAGACCAGAGATATTGGAACAGTGCCACGAAAGGTTGGGTCACATGGGAATTGATAGGACATGTGATCTCATAGGAAGAAAGTACTATTGGCCCAAACTGTACGGAGAAGTCACTAACTATGTTCGAATTGTGTAGTGTGCCAGTCGCAGAGCAGAAGGCAGGAAATGGCACCCTTGGAGGAAACAGACATACCAAACTTCCCTTCGAGAAAGTGAGTATGGATGTATCAGGACCATATGGGGAAACTGCACAAGGAAACAACTATATAGTGAGTTTTGTCGATTGGCTAACAAATTGGCCTGAAGCATTTGCAGTACCAGACAAGAAGGCCAGAACTGTGGCCGGGTTGATAATAAGTGAAATCTTCCCTAGGTATGGTGCCCTGTGCAATTGGTAACAGATAATGGCACGGAGAATGTGAACAGCATCATGAGAGAAATTTTGACAGGTTTGAATGTAGAGCACATAAAAACATCCCCATATCACCCCCAGGGAAATGCTAAAGTGGAAAGGTTTCATAGAACCTTGGGAGATGGGCCAAGTTGGTCAGAGAAAACATTGGAAATTGGGACTTGTATTTGACGCAGGCTCTGGCGGCCGTGAGGTTTACGATAAACGAAACCTCCAGATTTTCTCCTTATTTTTTTGTTGTTTGGCAGAGACGTGGTCCTGCCTGTAGATAACCTACTGAAGCCCCGAAGAAGGTATATGGGAGAAGATCATCATCAACTATTGCTGGAACAGCAACATAAGATATTCGTACAGGCCAGAAGAAGAAGAATAAAGAGGGCCCAGAAGAAAAGAAATGAGAGGGTGAATGCTGAAAGAAAGGTGGTAGAATTGAAGGTTGGAGACCCTGTCTACTATAAAATCCACCAGAGAGAGGGAAAACTGGACCAGAGATGGGAACCGTACTACCGGATAGTAGAGCAGACAGGCCCAGTATCATATGTAATATGGGATCAAGTGGCAGGACGAGCGAGGAGGGTTCATGCCAATGATCTGAAGAAGGCTGAAATAGCTAACCTGGAAATGAGCGAGCCGAGGCCTAAGAAGACAAGGAAAAGGAAGGTAACTCTGGTTGAACCGGAAGGAATGGAGACGGAGGAAGACTCCGAAGAAGATGAGGAGATAGGTCGACTTGACCAGATAAACGAAGCACTCTGAGTGACAGAGTTGGAACCCTCAGCAGGGATTAGCGATGTTCAGTCGTCGACTGAGTCAGTGCAGAGAAGACCCCGTGAGATCGCCATCACCCCCATGTCCGAAGAAAAGGAAGAAAAGACGAAGAGGTTCAATCAAGCAGTCGAAGGCTCAAAAAGAGACACCCTGAACAGGACGAAGGACCCAGCGAGTGGGAGGAGGAGGATCGAATACCCCTTTCCCAGCTTAGGGCAAGGATAAGGAACAGGAGAAGTTTAGACATAGAGTCGAGAGGTATTGAAGACATTCAAGGCGAAGACTCTAAACAGAAAGAAGAATCAGGGGATGAAGAAGAGGAAAAAAAACCTCCTGGACGGGAGTTAAACACAGAAGGAAGGTTAGAGGTTGAACAGGAATCACCTCAGAAGATGAGATCAGGGAGGAGAAGAACCCCCAAATCTCAGTAGAACAAAGGGCTGTGCAGAATAGAAGCATTTAGTGTCGACAGATAACGACACTGGCTCATCCAAAATCCTATTGGCTGACTATGGTAGATGTGAGTGGAGGGATGGAGTCGCGGGCTGCACCTCACAAGGGACGGAAGAAGATCATTGGCATTGTTGATTGATCACCAGTGGTGTCATGAAGTACGACCTTTAGAGTGAGCGCCACGCACACCTGACCGGGACCATTCTGTCTGCTAGAGGTTAGTTAGGGGAGGAAGAGCCGAACTTAGAAAAAAAAAAGTTATGAAATGATTGAGTGATGAGTCGAGCGAGACTAAGTAGTTATGAAGAATAACAACAAGAGAATTTGTTACCTTTCAGGAATGATAGCTAGGTACAAGGTGGAAGCAGACTACATAGCATTAAATTCGGGGAGAACGAAATTCATGTTGCTATCAGCTGAAGAAGCTAGAAGGTGTAGAGATGATACCCTGGGGACCTGTACCTCGTTGAGCCCCATCTATAAAACTGGTAACCGCAGACTGTGCATACTAGAATTGTTTGAAGGGAGGGGAAGGAATCAAAAGAATCTGCCAAGTAGAGGTATTAACAAACTGGCATTACAAGCTATCAGTGTTTCAGACGGGGTGTGGGCAGTAGCCACACAGAAACATATCAGCCTGTCTAGGGTATGTGGGGAGAGTCCACAAGGACATTAAGAATAAGGCCACCGTTATCCCTGGTGACGCTACCCATGGGATGTTCGGCGGTTGGGGTGTCCATCTCCTTGCCCCCTATTACCAGATGGAAGAAAGGTATGAAGAAAAGATTCACTCATAGAGATGATTGGTAGAGGCTTAGTCAATTGTACAGAATTATGGGAGCCGATAGTGAAGAGATTCTCTAATGTCACCTTAAATAAGATGCCAGTATTAATGAAGCCAATAGAAAAGATCGATATGGATCACTTAAGGGATAAGTTAAGTGCGTTGGGAGACGAAGGTGTAGCTTGGGAAGACGATGAGCAGATCGCGATAAGTTGGTCAATAGTAATGGGTACATTCCTAGTTATAGCCATCGGGGGTGTAATAATATGGAAGATTAAGAGTAAGAGAAGATTAGCGAACGACAGTCTAGTGAGCATGCAACAACTCGAGAGGAGATGCCGAGCAGTGTTTCCTTACTCAGACAGGACTGGCGAAGAAATTGCTGAAAGACCAATGGAGGAGGCTGGCGTGAGACCACCACGTGCAGCGGGAAAAACCTCCCACGGCAGAGATGAAAACATTGACCAAGAAGAACAGACCTAGTGAACACATCTGCACCTACAAACACACGCACACATTACCTTGCATGTAAAACAAAAGAAAATGAAAAAGAACATTTCATTGCATGTGGAACAGAAGAAAATGAAAAGAACATTTCATTGCGTGTAGAACAAAAGAAAATGAAAAAAGAACATTTCATTGCATGTAGAACAAAAAGAAAATGAAAAGAACATTTCATTGCATGTAGAACAAAAGAAAATGAAAAGAACATTTCATTGCATGTAGAACAGAAGAAAATGAAAAAGAACATTTCATTGCATGTAGAACAGAAGAAAATGAAAAGAACATTTCATTGCCTGTAGAACAAAAGAAAATGAAAAGAACATTTCATGGCATGTAGAACAAAAGAAAATGGAAAGAACATTACCCTTGCATGTTAGAAAGTAGAATAGAATTGCATGAGACAAATGCATGGTGCATGTTAAATGATGTAATTGGGTTTAGGTGTCATTTACGGGTAAATGACAAATCGGTTAGGGGAGGATTGTGGCACCTTGCATTATTAGAAATATTCATAGAAATATGATTTAATTTTTTCTTACTCGGTTTACTAAACAGGTTGTTGATTTTTTTTTTAAAACGGAAAATAATTGAGTTGAAAATAATTCACTAAGATTGTACTTGGACGATCCTAAGGGAAGAAGAAGGAAGGGGAAAGAGAGAGGTCGAGAAATACAAAAAAAGCGGTCATTAACAAAAACACGAGTCAGAAAGATATCTTAGCTAGCATGTTGACCGAATTTTTTTTAAAGACAATTGGAAGAATAGAATTAGAAATAATAAGAAGAAAGAAAGGGAAAAAAGACATGATATCAAAACGGGCCGCTTGATGGAAGCCAGATATCGGTCAAAGCACCTAGCCTACTTTTGCATGGAAAGACTCATTGTCAAATTGGAGAAAGGGAAATTTTTTTTTTTTTAGAACAATAAGAACGAAATCTTAATCAGAGAAAAGTGTTTTTGGGTTGAGGGGAGGACTGGTGGAACTATATTTGACCTGTTAAGAATTGACACCCACGATAATAAAGTGGAGACATTTTCAATGTAGATAATTAAGATTTTTTGACTATCAGGAAAAACAAAAGAGGTAAAAAGAGGGACAATTGCTTTTTGGCTCACAGAGGCGCCAAGAAGGCGGAAAAGATCCTTTCTGAAGTCAAGTCTAATTAGCGGCGGGCTGTTTGACAAAGTCCAGGTGAGAGAAGGCCAAGATGGTCATTTTCGTACGTGCGAAAAAAAGGAAAATTAGATTTTGTTTTTTTTAGAACAAGAACGATATAAGCCCGCCCTGATTGATTGCAGGAAACGCCCAATCAGGATCTCATTAGCCGAAAACGGTCACGTGGCTGCAGAAAAGAAAAAGAAAGAAATGCTCAACCAGAATCCCATTAGCCGAAAACGGTCACGTGGCTGCGGAAAAGAAAAGAAAGAAATGCTCGATCAGAATCTCATTAGTCGAAAGCGGTCACCTGACATACGAGAGACCGAGAGATGGATATGCGCCTCCCCACCAAAAAGCACTATGAGGAAGTAGGGGTGAAAACAATAGCGATAATGGGGAAACAGAATTAATGCGGCTATTGGAATTATCGAGAAAACCCTGACGCCGACAGACCCACCCCAGTTTGTTGCGGCGTCAATAAAAGCAGGGACCCCAGTCGACAGAAATCAGTTGGAGTTGGAGTTGAGAGTTGCAGCTGGACCGCGGGCAGGGATAGAGCCTGAACGCGGGCCATCAGGCCCGATTCACTCGCCCTTTGCGGGCAAAAAAAAGAATCCTCAGACAAGAAATCCTTCCAGCCCAAGTCGAAGACAGAGAAGTTCAGCCCCGGACGGCAGCGAGAAGAGATCACCTCGGACGACAGAGAGTTGCGGCTGAGTTGCGGCAAGAGATCCTTCCAGCCCAAGTCGAAGACAAGAGAACTTCCAGCCCAAGTCGAAGACAAGAGAACTTCCAGCCTAAGTCGACGAAGAAGAAGAAATACAACTCAAGTCGAAGAGAAGAATCAACTGCGAATGATCGATAGAAATTAGCCCCAGTGTCGAACCAAACCACACTCCGACATACACAATTCTAAAAGAGTAGGCAATTCGAAATCTTTAGGTTGTGTGATAGAAGCTTGGTGCCATAGTCCACAGAGCGGGTTGGGAAATGAGAACAATTTTGTTTTTATGTAGCGGACATTAAGATATAAAAGGTTGTTACCCATTTTTTTTCATCAGCAATCTTTTTGTCTCGTGAGTTTATTTTTCTTTTATTTGTGTTTTGCCACCCCGTCGGACTCAACTTGTATCGGCCCCAATCCCTGCTGGTCCCGTCTGTCTAAGATCTAAACACAGCGTGGGTAGACAGACCGGAGATCGGTACAGTTGCTTTAGTGACCAGGTATTGGAAGCGAGTCGGGAAAGGCGAGGCTGGTGATCATCTGACCAAGGGGTTGGAGCGGCACGCTTGGACCCAGGAGGAGCGACCAGGAGGAGCGACGTCACCGTTGGCGCCGTAACCAAAGGATCCGACCCTGGGCCAGGTGTGTAACCGTCACAGCATTGTAATTAACTCGATTATTTTATAAACTTGTAAATATAAAATTATTTTTGTAAAAAGAAAAAAAAAACCTAACAAAATAAATAGCGTTTAATTCTTTCTTCTTTCTTTTTTTCTTTTCTTTCTATTTGTCAATTCTCGCGAAAAAAAAAAAGAGAGAATGTATAAATTCATTTGGGATTTTAGTAACCTTCTAAAAATAACTTTTTAAAATAATCAAAATTACCGAAGGAATATACAATAATAGAGGTGTCATGAGAAAAAAAAACTGTCCTTTTGACACGTCATTTTTTTCAGGGGGGAAGGAGTAAATATCAATTGCAAGAAGACACGGTGTTTGGTTGTCAGCAAAAGTGACAGCCCAACATGCAAATTACAAATTGGAAATCGTAAAATCAAGCAGGTACAAAAATTTAAATATCTGGAAAGTATTTTAGAGAACTAAAAGTTCGATATCGAAATTCGAAGGCGATGGATAAAGAAAAAATACATTCCAAAAGCTAAGCAAAATATTACAAAAGAAAAATCTTGTTAGAAGCTGTTCTATAGAAAGACAATCGACTAAATTGTTAAGCATAGACTCATCCACTCGTTATGAATAGGAACGTCTGCTCATAGGATGTGTGAACATGAATCCGAATGTAAATAAAGATTATTGTTCATCGCAGAAATTAAGAGCGTGTAAGTAGTGTTATATAATTGCTGAAAACGTTTTCATGCAAAAATTCTCTGCTTGAAAAAAAAATGGTTCAGCAAAGAAAAAAATCAGAGCTCTATTTATTTTCTTATATTTTCTTATTGATTATTAACTAAAAGTTTTTAAAAAAAATTCTTTTGCATAATAGTATTATGCTGCTCAAAAGAAACAAAAAAAAATTGTGGTATTTTAAAGATTTGTTCGATATGTATTTTTTAAGAATTAAAAGCTTACAATTTCTCAAGTACCATCCTTTCGCATTCATTGTATCTGAAATAAAAATAAAATAAAAATGAAACAAAATAAAAAAAAGACAATTCAATATCTAAGGATCGCTTCAGTGTGAAACTTGAAATCACGGTGAGTCTTTCTTTATTTCTGACGTTTTCGAGTTGGATACCATATCCATTTTAGGTGGGTTTTCTTACCGGAAATTTCTAGATTATTTGTTTCTTATTAAATTAAGATAGATTCATTTATGGTTCATATTTGGGTCGTTTTCTTTTTTTTCTCTCTCGCTCAAACCCGGTGTATTTTTTTTTTTTTTTACCTTTGTTTTCAAGGCTTCTTAAAAATTATTTTTTTTAATATTGAATTTAAATATAACCCTTAATAGAATATTAAAATGATTAATATAAATCTGATATAAATATAAAATATAAATTTAATATTTAAATATAATAAATATAATATAAATATATAATATATTAAATGTGGTTGCAAAGGTGGTCGCAAGGCGTAGCGTTGAGTTGTACGTATTGCCGCACTGAACTACGGTATTCGTTATTATTTTATTATTCATCTATATCTTTCATGTGATTAATCCTTACTTCACTAATCTTTTGTTACGGTGTTTTCCGGGTCTCTTATATCCGGGTTACACTGTAATTAACATCAGAAAGTGACAGTTCGAAGTTCAAGAGCACATAATAATGAAATAGGGCTTAGAAAATTTGACACTCATTGGACTTGAATGTATGATGAACAGATGAAAACAGCGCGTGACCTAACCAACGAACTTGTAGACATGATTGGCAGAGCAGGGTCTAGGAGAGATAGCAAAAAGACAAAATTTACAAAGAGCAAGAAGATTTAAATAGGACAGGAATTTTAGAGAGCCATGCTCGCCAGCTATCTAACCTTTTCTACCCTATTATTGAAACATGGACTCATCCATCTGTTATGAGTAGAACGTCTGCTCATTGAACATTGGCAAAAAGTAGCTCACAAAGACTTTGAGTCGTACTGAACTACTGTATTCTCAATCTATGTTCTCATGTGATTAAACCCTTCTTCCCTCTGCCTTTTGTTTTCAGTGTCTTCATTGCAGTTTTACTAACCAGAAACTACAAGCGTTGCTATAAGAACTTTATAACATCAACACACTGAAGACTCGTGGCATATAGAAGAAGAATGTTTAAATTTTATCAGTTATTTTATAAGTGCAAAAGTCGATACGAGGAGCTGCTTTTCCTTAGTTGACACTGCATAATTAATGTTAAATTATAATTGTTGTGATAAAGATAACAATAAGAAAGATAATCGTCAATACAAATTGTCATATAAACAGTACATATTATTATCTCTGCTCTAAAAAACACCCTATTAATTCGAAATGGCTGTTAGTTCAACAGCAGATAGCAACGATTGCTTTGGTTCTTTTCATTTACTGAAAAATATAATTTGATGAAAACGTGTGTGTGGGATTCCAATTAGCTCACTTAAGAAATATAATTTACTAGAAATAACCATGAAAATTTCACGATTTTCCTATTTGAATTTTCTGATTAATTTTAATTCTCAAGTTAATGATTGAATAAGCTCATGGCGTGTTCTACGACAATAAAATATCCATAGAAATTCAAATACTGGATCGTTAAATATTTGAACTTTAACAAAATGCTGCAGGTGGTGTAGATTTTCACATTTAATTTCATTTCTCATTATTCCCTTTCGTAATATGTCATAATAATATATTTGTTAATACTTGTTTTGTTAAATTCCATGTCTTGTGTCATTTATTTTGCTCGGCCTCACATGAGTCCGCCAATATTGTTTGCAGAAAAATGTATCAGGAGCATTAAATATTTACTAAAAACGTCTACAGTTAGTATCAGAAATGCTCATTCAGGCAACACCCTCCTCGATAAAAAGATGTTAATGGTCTAGAAGTTATCTGAAAAATAAAAAATAAAAATGATTCAAAGTTCAGTCCAAAAACATGGAATAACGAAAATAAATTTTAGAAGTTCATACAAAAGAAAAGAAATAGACGATTAGTTTCTACACTATTTACATTGCTCGGACTATCATCCTCATATTTGTTGCCATATTTATCACAACGTTCCGACCGTTGTACGCTCTGGCCTTCTTCAGGTGGTTGGAATGTCGAACTGAACCCTGTATTTCGCTCGCTCGGGTAGACTGTTCTATTTCCATGTGCCATGTCAAATGTATGTCCTGTTAATTTCCCTCTCCAAGTTCTCCACCGCCTTAACCAGGTATTGAACTCACACTCTTTCGGTCCTGTCACTGGATCTAACTAACGCCTTTATCCACTGTGCCATGTGTCCTTGAAACGTTGTGATAAATATGACAACAAAGATGAGGATGATAGTCCGAATAATGTAAATAGTGTACATAATACCTCATCTCAGAAATATAGACAGATACTGAAAGGCCGAAACGTTGTAATAAATATGACAACAAAGATGAGGACAATAGTCCGAATAATGTAAATAATTATACATAATACCTCATCTCAGAAATCAGACAGATACTGAAAGGCCGAAACGTTGTAATAAATATGACAACAAAGATGAGGACAATAGTCCGAATAATGTAAATAGTGTACATAATACCTCATGGACTCTCCCAGCTATAAATAGGAGCAGGCACTGCCTTTTGGAGAGGAAATTTTCCAGCAGTCAGCTCTGATAGTCGGACCGAACATTCTTGCTGTAACACTCTCGTTTGTATATGTTTGTATTGCTGTTTCTGTTAATATATTTGTTTAACGCAATTCCTCTCTTTGTGTCTTTAATTCTGGCCCTAACAAGGCCACAACATGGACCGAGCATGTGAGCAACGATGAGGTCTTAGATGGGTTACAAACAAGGAGAAGGCTTATACTTAACATCAGAAGGAGGCGGCTGAAGTTTCTGAGACGCATAATGAGGAAGGAGGGCCTGGAGAATCTGATACTCACAAGTCAAATGGAAGGAAAGAGAGAAAAGGGAAAGCAGTGTGTAACATACTTGACAAGCTTGAGCAAGTGGATGACAAAACGTGGTCTAGGGGAGAAAACAGAGGAAAACAGCTTGCTGAGAGCTGCAAGGGATAGAGGGAAATGGAGAGCCATGATCACCTATGTCCTGAAAAGACATGGCATATAAAAAGAAAGGTTTTGCTGTTAGCATCTTCTATAAAGGCTATAACGAAAGGCCTATTTCTTATTAAGAAATTAACCCAACGTCCTTCAAATAAATCGATTTCTTTTTGTATTTTCTTCCATATCTCGAATTATTCATCGTTTATTTAAATTTGTGTTAAAATTTTATAATCCGCGTTTTATTCTTTTGGCATCATTAGATTCTGTCTTTGACTTCCATTTTTCTCTTCTTCGCCAAATGATGCAATCTTTTTACGACCAGATATAATGATAATTGCTGCCTGTAGAGTAGCAATATTGGATAAGATAAATATCGCTTTTCAGTCGTTTCATTTCTTGAAGAAACAGAAAAATTAAGATCAAAATCATTTGGAAATTTGTCTCCAGATACTCATTCAGAATTGATTGAATACTCTCAGGGGCGCTTCTTGAAAACTTACCGGTCACTGCTTAAATGCAAAACAAAACCGTCCACTTTTTTCTCAAGATTTTCGTTTTACTGAATTAACGAAATTGCAAGATTTTATGATTGTATATATATATATATATATATATATATATATATATATAAACAATTGTGGCACCTTGCATTATTAGAAATATTCCTAGAAATATGATTTAATTTTTTCTTACTCAGTTTATTAAACAGGTTGGGTTTTTTTTTTTAAAACGGAAAATAACTGAGTTGAAAATAATTCACTAAGAGTGTACTAGACGATCCTAAGGAAAGAAGAAGGAAAGAAAGGAAAAAGGAAGGAAGGGAAGAAAAAGAAAGAAAGAGAAATGTATGACGCATGACCCAATTGAGGGTGGAGATAGGAGTCAGAAAGAGAATTAGGTCAGCGTCTTGGCCGATTTTCGAAAGTCATTTTGATAAAGAATGTCGGTCAAAGCACCTAGCCTACTTTTGCATGGAAAGACACCTTATCAATTTGGATAAAGAGAAATTTTGGGGAACAATGAAACAATTTTTAATCAGGGAAAAAAGTGTCTTTGGGTTGAGGGGGAGTGACCGGTGGAACGATATACAGACCTGTTAAGAATTGGACACCCACGTTAATAAAGTAGAGACATTTCAATGTAGATAATTAAGATTTTCGACTATCAGGAAAAACAAAGAGGTAAAAAGAGGGACAATTGCTTTTGGCTCACAGAGGGCGCCAAGAAGGCGGAAAAGATCCTTTCTAAAGTCAAGACTAATTAGCAGCGGGCTGTTTGACAAAGTCCAGGTGAGAGAAAGCCAAAGATTGTCATTTTGCGTACGTGCAAAAAGGGGCAAAATTGGATTTTGTTTTTTTTTTAAACAAGAACGATGTAACCACGCCCGCAAACAGAGGGGAGAGGATGTTCGATCAATAACAATTGGTCGAATACGATCACGTGACCTGCGGAAGAAAGGGAAAGAAATGTTTGATCAATAACAATTGGTCGAATACGATCACGTGACCTGCGGAAGAAAAAGGAAAGAAATGCTCGATCAGGAACGATTGGTTGAAAAGCGGTCACCTGACATACGAGAGACTAAGAGATGGATGGATGCGCCGCCCCACCAAAGGTACTGCGAGGAAGGGAAAAAAACAATAGCGATAATGGAGAAGACAGAATTAATGCAGTTTTTGGAATTATCGAGAAAACCTGACGCCCGACAGACCCACCCCAGTTTGTTGCGGCGTCAATATAAGCAGGACCCCAGTCGACAGAAATCAGTTGAGTTGGAGTTGCAGTTGAGAGTTGGACCGCGGGCAGGGATAGAGCCTGAACGCGGCCATCAGCCTGATTCACTCGCCCCTTTGCGGGCAGAAGAATCCTCAGACAAGAAATCCTTCCAGCCCAAGTCGAAGACAGGAGAACTTCAGCCCAAGTAGATGAAGAAGAAGATTGCCGGAAAGCCTGAGAAGAATTGGAGCTGCAGACAAGCCGAAAGTCGATGAGAAGTTAAAGTTCAGCTCGGACGGCAGTGAGAAAGACCACCTCAGACGACAGAGAGTTGCGGCTAAGTTGAAACAAGAAATCTTCCACCAAGTTGAAACAGGAAACTACCAGCCCAAACAGACGGAAGAAGAAGAAATACAACTCAAGTCGGAGAGAAGAATCAACTGCGAATGATCGATGAAATTAGCCCCAGTGTCGAACTGAACCACACTCCGACATACATACATGATTCTAGAAAGTAGGTAATTCGACATTTTCTATTGTGTGATAGAAGCATTTGGTGCCATAGTCCACAGAGCGGGTCGGAAATGAGAACACTTTTGTTTTATGTAACGGACTTTAAGATATAAAGGTTGTTACCCTTTTTATCAGCAATTTTGTTTGGTGTCGTGAGTTTTTTATTTTATTTGTGTTTTGCCACCCCGTCGGACTCAACATGTATCGGCCCCGATCCCTGCTGGTCCCGTCTGTCTAAGATCTAAACACAGCGTGGGTAGACAGACCGGAGATCGGTATAGTTGCTTTAGTGACCAGGTATTGAAGCGAGTCGGGAAAGGCGAGGCTGGTGATCATCTGACCAAAGGGTTGGAGCGGCACGCTTGGACCCAGGAGGAGCGACCAGGAGGAGCGACGTCACCGTTGGCGCCGTAACCAAAGGATCCGACAGGTAACCGTCACACAATCATAAAATCTTGCAATTTCGTTATTATTATAGTTATATATATATATATATATATATATATATATATATATATATATATATATAAATGGTAGTACTCGTTTGTTAAAACTTCGGATAGCTCAATTCGCAGTAGAACAAATCGCTAGCCCTAGGAAAAATGGAAAATAAAAAAGAAAGAAGCAAGAACATTAAAACAAGGCGAAAACAACCGTTAAGTGTTTAAGCTCCAAGTCCAAAGAAATCCCTCCCCAAAACGAGCAAAAAGAGTAAAAAGACAACTACGTAAAGTGCTCAATACACTAAGTAGAGCGATAACCTGAAGTAATCATAAGGAGACAGGCAAACCTACCAAGGTTTCACCTAAACAGATCTTCAGGGTAAAGCCGGCTTTACACTGAAGATCCGTTTAAGTGAAACCTTAGTAGGTTTGCCTGGCTTTGATTAGTTTAGTTATATATATATATATATATATATATATATATATATATATATATATATAATTTTAATAAGACTTTCGATCTCTAGGCCGGTAGATATCAATTTCACTATTTAAAAAAGAGGGAACGCTACTCACATGTATCCACCAAATATAACGTTAGAGTAATAAGAAATAATATCGGGTTGAAGACATCGATTAATTTCTTTCAAATTACTTTGATTACGTTTCGGGCATGGAAAATAAATCAAGCAGATATAGACTCCGAATGTCCCAACGAGAGAAATATAATAAATATGAAGTATACACCATTTAAATATAATTTTTATGTATTTTGCGCATTGTTCGTACTATTTAATAGAGAACATCAATAGTGTAAGATATATTGAAAATGTAATAAAATAATAATACTGATTTATAACAATAAAATAACATATGAATAATTGGCATACTCTCAATATCAGATGTTTAGTGGTTACCGATGAGGATTGAGGGAAAACAAATTTCTATATTACTCTCCTGTTCAGTGACAACAATATATCATTCTTAGGTAAGTATTTTTACCTACATGATTACAATTATTACTTTACGAGTTTTTTTATGCTTGTACCCAAAGCTATCGCTTGGAATTTCTTGGAATCAAGTGATAGCAAGTCTCCTGAAAGTCACAGCCCACTCGTTTATCACAACATTATCGTAGTGTGGACAGTCTTAATACTTCCTCGAAATTCCCTGGAATTTAAAAATAAATCCGATATCGGAAAAGAGTTTATAGGAAATAAACCGTATTTCCAACACAATTACATAGCCACATATGTACCATAATAAAAGACGGCAAACTTTATTATTCAGCCAATAACAGACAATATTAAAACATGCAAAAAAATTCCACAATACAACAAATCAAAGTGTTTATTGGTTAGAAATTAACATCACCGTGTGAAATATTGGACCAATCAGAGAAAACTAAAACCTTATACTTTTTTAATTTCAGGAAAAATGATTATAAAAACACACAGATTTCGATTTTCAGATCAGAGATACAGCTGCCTCCCCTCACCCCAAAAATAGGCCTGTTGAAAAAACATGTCGACGATTTCAAACAAATCAACTACAACAACTTGGACGGTCAGGGAATCCGCGCTAACAATCAAAGTCTTTTCTCAACCGTAGATTTCTTTTTCTTTGAACCAATGAGTTTAACCCAATCAAAGACTATTTTAAATACTTTTTGACTCTTTTGAATTGATGTACATATGTTTGTAAATACAAATGATTTATTTAACAGGCATAACCATATTTATATTTTTGGAATTCAGACGTTCAGATTTTTAATATGACTGTTGTGGATTCCGTGAATGGAATCCTGCACAAATAAATAAACAACGCCAGTAATTGAGATAGAAAAATAAGTGTATTAAACGTAAGAATACAGACTTGAAATGAAGATTAGTAGTCCAGGAATGCGGGTTAGTAGAAAGTATATGTACTAGTCTCTGTAATTAAAGCCGTAATCATCTCTCTCTTTCTCTCTCTCTCTCTGGACTCTTGTATAACTCTCTGAGAACACCCTGTGTCTGTCTCCGTATCTCTCAACCTGTCTCAACGTATCTCAAACGTATCTCAGTATTTAATATTCCACCCACGAGGAATATATGTGGCACAAGGCCGAGTTTAAATTGGGTTTCTCCGAGCCTGTAGGCTCGGCCAAAAATTTACCCTTTGAACCCGCTTAGACGGGTTCAGGGCCTGTCTACCTTCCCGGCCGAAACCTTACCCTTCGGCAAAGCCTCGTCCAGGTTCCTCTCTGGCAAAGCAGAGACTTCGACAGACGTCGAGACTGTATCTCCACAGCAGGTATTCTCTCTGTCAGTATAAGTATACTTTGGACGAGTCCATCTTATGTAAAAAGGGGAGAGTCCCACAATAATGACAAAACAGGGACGACTGAATTTCCTACAAGTTTATCCCATTTTTCTTGATTTCTATATCCGAATTCTGAATTGCCTGTTGTAAGCATGAAATTTGAGCAAATCAGTCCGTTCCATTTCACTATCAAATACAATCACGTATTTAAATCATTTGCCATAGCGTTCTACGGCAGGAGCAGAATCCTCTTAGACTACCAATGGCTTCTCATCGATCCAACATGTCTAGCATCTACAAATAATAATAAAAATGGTGGCCAGATCAGTGACATAGCAAGGATTGTCAGTTGGTGGTGGAAAGATACTTTTGACGACCCCTCCTCTTATTTATCGTTATTATTTTAGTGATCATTCTTTGTTGAGGACAGTACGGTTGTAAAACAAATAAGAATAGGAAAAAAACAGCAGTAAACTTAACAAGGATGTGGTCAAAGCCAGATGATGAGTAATAATCAGAAACGGAAAAAAAGAAAACTATTATAAACTGTAATTTTGGTTTGTTTGTCGTTATTTATTAAATTTAAGGAAAATGATGATATTGATAAATCGTAATTTTATCATTTTTTTAAGTAATATGTAACAAACATAATATAGATTATCAGAGATTAATCTAAAATATAAAAAGATTAGCCAAATCGTTTACCAATCTTGACTATTAATCAAATATTGATTATCTACAATATTTTAAATTTGCCCCGCCGATTTCTCCTAGTTTTTCATTTAGTTTTTAATTTTTACCTTCATTTACTGAGTTTCTTCTTCTTCTTCTTCTTCTTCTTCTTCTTCTTCTAATAATAATAATAATAATAATAATATCAGTCAAAGCTAATCACCCAGATATCGGGATCAAAGACCACAAGAACAGAATGTGTGTTCTTATTGACATGACAGTTCCTGCAGATTGTAATGTATCTTTGAAGATCTTCAAAAAACATCAAATTACAAGATCTTGAAGTGGAAATCTAAACAATGTGATACATAAAGGCATTAATAATTTCAGTTGTAGTTGGAGCCCTCAGATTGATTGGAAAAGGTTCCAATAGACTTGTTGAAGGGATTCCTGGTAGCCCATACCTTAAAGAAATACAAAAATTGTACTCACATATTACGAAGAGTTTAATCTATGTAAAATATGTTTGATTTTAGGTTTCTTTTTTTTTTTTTTTTTTTTTTTAAATGATCAGTGGAAAATGTCATGAAGTCATTTCTGATCTTAGGTCTCTGGTTGGGACCCGGAAGGAAATGTGTATGCAGCAGAAATCAAAGGAAATAATAATAACAATATTAATAATAATAATAATAATAACAACAACAACAACAATAATAATAACAATAATTATAATGACAATAGTAATAACAGCAGCAATAATAATAACAATAATAATAATAATAACAACAATAATAATAATAACAATAATATTAACAACAACAATACTAATAATAATAATAATAATAATAATAAAGTAATAATAACAACAACAATAAAAATAACAACAATAATAATAATAATAATAATAATAAACAATAACAATAATAATAACAATAATGCTAACAATAATAATAACAAGAATAATAATAATAACAACAATAATAATAATAATAATAATAATAATAATATCAACAATAATAATAATAATAACAACAACAATAATAATAATAACAATAATAATAATAACAGTAATAATAATAACAACAATACTAATAACAATAAATAATAATAACAATAATAATAATAACAATAATGCTAATAATAGTAATAACAACAACAATAATAATAATAACAATAATAATAACAACAATAATAATAATAATAACAATAATAATAACAATAATAATAATAACAACAACAATAACAATAATAATAACAATAATAATAATAACATTAATAATAATAATAATAATAACAACAAAATAAAAAATAATAATAATAACAACAACAATAATAATAACAATAATAACAATAATAATAATAGTTTAAGACACGCTCCACCCTTCGGAGGGATTCTGCTATAAAATGTAGAATGTTCAGACTATAATTGTTCAAATTATCATTTGTTCATTGCTGTCTATACCACCAAAATTAAAGTCATACATTAAAAAAAAAAATAAATAAAAAATTAACTCAATAAAAATTCGGAATAAAGTCTAACGTCCTTTGTCCATCCTTTAGTTTGACAAGACTGATAAGGTACATTTTCTTTTCTGAACTTTAATAGATGTAAAAATCGTTCAAATGTTTAATGGCTCCAAGCGCTTTCACGTATACTGTTAGCTACTTTCAAGGATTATTATTATTTTTATATACTACTATAACAAAAGGTGGATAAGTGCGGTTGTAGAGTGTATAAAAGTTGCTGAAAGTAGATATATTCTTAATTTTCCTAATACGAATTTTATATCATCTACAACACTATTCATACACCATTTAAAATAGGTGTATAAAAAAAAATCAGCAAATTTGGGCCTTCGTACCCAGCAAAAAAATGGTGTGTCACAGCTATTATTTTAACTACCTTCCCTCCTCGGCAATGTTTTATGAAGCGATGATTAGAACTGTAATAAAACCCAGTGGCGTAGCTAGAGTAAACCTCACCCGGGGCGGTCCGCTCAAATGTCACCCCAATGACCCCGATTCACCCTATGTTGAATGGTTAGCTGTAGCTAAATTTTCATACATGCTCTACCTCTACTTTACTCCACTGACCGGTACGTTACTGTTTACATGTATGATCCAAGACAAAATCCAATACCACAAAATAATCAGTTCAAATCAAAAGATTTTTAAAATGCAACTGTTCACTTTCAGAACAACTAAATACAAAACGCAGCAATACACAAAAGAATGACATTCGATACTATGGTCTTAGAATGAACGTTTTCTTGTTTTCATTGTGGCAAACTGGTCAATGACATTGTCAAAAATCTGTTTGTCTTGTAAGCTCGTTTTCAATGGACAGCACAGCCAGATCCGACAGTCTCGACTGGCTCATGGTTGACGTAATTTTCTGTTGCTAATTTTCTGGTGTCCAATTTTCCGTTGCATCATTTTCTGGGTATCATTTAATTATCAATGATGTTTGAAAGTATTTTTCTTGACAAAAATGTTCTATTTAATTTTTAAGCATTTTTCGGAACATTGTAAATCAACTGCATTCTTTTAAAGGTTACCTAGAGAATTTATGCAAAGTTTATTTTTTTGTTTTTCTTTATACAAGTAAAATAAATTTACATCGTATTTTGATGTTATTTTAGTTTTAGTGATAATTTAAAAACAATAAATATTTATCATCAGTACCAATAATGGAAAATTAAGTTAAAAATTTAAAAGAATCGTTTTTGGAATCGGAAAATAGGCACAATTTTTTCCGATTCTGATACCGTTTCCGATACCCCCAAAAGTTTCGATTTTTCCGATTCTCGATTCCGATTCCGATTAATCATCCCAACACTAGTAGATATATTCAAAAGTATATCGCTCACTCAATGGAAAATTGTATCTCAGCGAATTGATACACAGGCAAGACTGAAATTGTTGCACTTTTGGCTTCGTATTTCGCTTTGTTGTTATTAATGATGCAGAGTTAAAACACTATATCATCCGATAAAATGTTACAACAATGTCTCTTGTTAGTAACCAAGATTGTAGCAACTGAAACACATGAAAGCTGAAAACATTGCTATTTTCCCTACTCACAAATTTCCTGACAATTTATTAGAAAATTTCTGACGGTGGGGACAAAACTGGGGGGTCATAAATTATTTCTCCGGGGGGGGGGTCATATGCCCGCCTGCGAAACCCTGTGTCTCCACCACTGTTTTCAGACTATTTTTGGCACCTTAGCCTGGCTGAAAAATTTTGTTGGGGGTGACATTGTGCACCCGGGGCAGTCGCCCCCCCTAGCTAAGCCACTGATAAAACCTGAACATATGATGAAAGAATTTATTTTATTTTATTTATTTTTATTGTTATGTATTATCTGTATTCGTATCTTAATTATATCAATGCATATTTTATTGATATCATTAATTTTATCAATTTTATTAATATTATCAATTTTATTAATATTATTAATTTTATTAATATTATTAATTTTATTAATTTCGTTATTGATTTCCATACAAAAAATTGATCTTCAAACTTCTTTTTTAATGAGAGCGTCCGTTTTAAAATTAAAATTTATAATTCTTATTTTAAATTTTATTTTCAATCTTAAATGTTAATCTGGGCCTAAATTCAAATCCAGAATTAAACTACAATTCCTTTAAATAATCCACCCAGACAATAAAACATCTCCCGATAACCAGAAATATTAAACAAGCGGTGTAAGCCCAAACTTGCACCTGAAGATTGCAAACAGCATAAAACTCCGAGTTGTACAATCAACGTAGTGTATTATGTATATTTTTTTAATATATATATGAGAGCGAATTTGTACATTTACATTTTTATTGAGAATTGACAACAAAAATAATAAACACTATTGATTTATTTATTAAATTGTTTATTGGAATGGTTAGCAAGACATCGGCCAATTGCCAATAGATTCGAATTTTATAAAATGGTAAATAATAAGGATTTCCTTATAGTTTGGTTCACATATTTTAATAATATAGTAAATGTTTATAAATTTATGAATAAAAAATTGTTTTCGTATTTATTCCTTTATAAATTGGTCGAAAAGAAATATTGTTTTAATTGTATTAGTTTTTAGAATGTTGTAAATATAGAATTATTCTTGTAAATAAGCAGTATACTCTGTCTCGTTTAAAGTAATATGTGTGCGCGCACACATCTAGACACATACAGGCACGCACGCACACTCACACTCACACACACACACAGCTGAAAGACACCCTCCTAGCCATTGGATGCAGATTTGCGCTTCACCCGATGTCATTGAATGACCCCCCCACTCGATATATAAATAAGTAGTCAACCCAGCTATGCTTAGTACGCAAACGAGAAACTGTCATGATCGATATGATTTAAATAGCTTAATATTTTTTTTTATTTTCAAAATACGATTATTATTTTTAAAAAATATTTGTTTCTCTACAGAAAGGTACCTCTATAAAGAATACGAAATAATCATTTTTTTCTATAGGTACCTCTGTAAAGAATAAGAAATAATCATTTTTTCTATAGGTACCTCTCTTCTGTCAATTAAGTTTTCCAAATAACAAATATAAAAAATATAATTCAAGCTTCTAAATTGATCCTCCATGTAATACTTTTGGTTTAAAATAGCGAAAATAATGTTTATTTACGCACGGTCATAATGGATAGTGGCTTGGATTGAAGAATCGGAGGGCCGAGTTCGAAATCCAGTCAAATCCATTACATTCACTTAGGTGCTAATACCCTTGGGAAAGCTATGAATCCTCTTCTTCTCCCCTCCCCCAGCTATGGGTAAATAACAAGACCGGGTTCTATAGCCTTGGATGGCAACTGGTCTAACGCAGAAAGAAATGGCAACGTACTGCGGGAAAAAAATCTGCCTCGTCAGTCATGTATCGAAAGATCGCCTAATCGTGTATCACGCATGGCTGGCTGACACTTGGGAAAGTTATGAATCCTCTTCTCCCCCTCCCAGGACAGACCAGGTTCTATAGCCTTGGATGGCAACTGGTCTACCGCAGAAAGAAATGGCAACCTACTGCAGGAAAAAAATCTGCCTCGTCAGTCATCTATCGAAAAATACATGATCGCCTAAGCGTGTATCACGCATGGCACATAACTGGCTGAAATTCACTTACGTGCTAATAGCCTTGAGAAAGGTATGAATCCTCTTCTTCTCCCACCAGCTATGGGTAAATAGCGGGACAGACCGGGTTCTATAGCATGACATATAACTGGCTGAGTCCGTGAGCTATTATCAAGGTTATAGGTTACCTTGAGTAGTTTTATCTATAGATAAATACGAAACTCCAACACTACAAAAAAATAAAAAGAAATCGGTATTGCATGTGTTTAAAAATTAAAATATATATATATATATATATATATATATATATATATATATATATATATATATATATAATAAATATTTTAAGAAAAGTCAAAAGATTTTTTTTGACGCGATTTATAGTGTGAAGAGGGTCCCTTCTAAAGAAAACCAACAATATTTTCGATTGTGATACATGTCATGGCTTGAGAAAGGTCTTATAAATGCTAATCAGCAAAAATTATTCACCTCCACCCCGCAATTTCTTCCCAATTCCGAATTATTTCTATTAGAGTTTTGCTTGCCTCGTGACTAAACCAATTCAAGTGTTGGGATTCGTTGTTAGCTATGCATTAACGAGAAAGAAATTAATTTCATTATAAAAAAGACCTTTTCCACCAAGCGATCAGTCAGAGAAACGTGTAAATTGTGTAGCCTGACTCGTGTCTAAAATAATTACTTATTTTCCATCGGAGCTAGAGGTCAAAGTTCGAGCCTATGCAATAAGTCAGAATTTTCAATATTAATTTTCACTCTCGGCAGACGTTTCCCACTTTAAAGATTGCCGCAGCACAGTCTTCCTGCTCCAGTTTCTCCTACTTAAAATTGAATTAAAATTAGTAAATATCAACACCAAAAACTCAACTGTTTTATGGAAGTTGTAGAAACTGTCTCCTCCACAATATCATACTGACGCTTTACATTCTTCCTATCTCAGTTTATTCCAGTCTAGCTTATGCCATACTAAATTAAGTTTAGTAAATATCAAGAGCAGAAACTCATCCTTTTCACAACAATACTAGAAACTTTTTATAATATCATATTGACGCAACACAGTCTTCCTATATATCCCAATCTATTTTACACCATACTAAGCAAATATCAGTAGAAACTCAGCCTTTTTATAGCAACAGAAGAAACTGTTTTCTTTCCAATATCATATTGGCGCATCACAGTCTTCCTGTCTCAAGATTACGTTATGAGATTCGAACATTGTAAATATCAGTTACATAAAGTCTAACTTCTCTAAAATCTTATTGGTCTGAATCCAATATAGAAAAACCTGTTTGGGTAAGATAGTTGGTTATTTCAGCATCAATACCAGAGATAAGATTTCGAGCCCGAATAAAAGGCCAATATTTAGAATACTGCTTTTCAAGGTTGGAATATCGGCGCAATACACTCTTCCTGTACCCATTTCACTATTTGGCCTTGTGCCGAACTAAGTCTTTTAAATATCATTGCCACTCCCAGCAGTGAATTATTTTCTAATCACGTATCATTAATTCTCATGTCGACTAAATGGAATATTAATTCATGATAAGTGGAAGCCCTTCCCTTTTCTTATTATTCACAATGCATAAAGTGGAACAGTTCAAAGTAAATGAGCAACTTAATTGCTCTGAACTAAAAACATTCAACGTCAGTTTTCATTTTTCGCTTCCACGGTTAATGGCTACTGTTAAAACATCCTCCTCTGACTTGGCCCCGATTTTATGTCTCAGTGTTTTGCTGTAAGGCAATGTGACGAGAAACAGAATGGAAGCAACAATTGTTATCCAATCTTTAATCCACACAGGAAAAAAAACGAAACAGTTTTATATAAAGCCAAAAGTAAAAAAAAAAAAAAGAATCTTCCCTAGTAATTAGGAAGCTTTTGTTTGTAGTATTTACGTACAGGGTAAATTGTCGCCATTTTTTTTTTTTTTTTTACTTTCGCGCATGCGTGTTATTGTTTTTTTTATTTATATTTTGTAGACTGCATAGTATAGTAGAAAGTCTCACCGATGGTCCCCACCTGACTGTTGGGTATCGTTTGTGAGAAAAAGAGCACCATGACGCAATTCACTCCGCGAGAAATTTGGAAACGGCATGCTATACTGCTTGGCATACGCACCGGAAGCCCCAATGCGAACATTTCAGAGTTGTTTGGGTGTCAGAGGACAGTGCAGTGGATTCGAAAAGAGTTGGATGATATATCCAGTCAACATCCTGATGTTTGGACTGATTACTAGTAATGGTGACGTTAGGCCTCTATTCGTCTTTCCACAGGAGGCTTACATCAAGTGCCTTCACGGGGTAATGCTGCCCAGGTGGCTGCTGGAAGACACTATGTCTTGCAACACGACTCTGCGCCATGCCACACAAACAGTAGAAACAAGTCATGACTGTCAGACAATTTCTGCGACCACATTACTCCTTACATCTGACCACCTAACTCCCCAGACTACAATCCTCTGTGTGTGGAGGGTGCAGTTGAGCGAGAAAACAACAAAACGCCATGTAACATCAACGATGAACTGAAGGCAAAGATTATGGCAGCATCCAGCAACTTAAACAAGGGGATCACCAGAAATTGTCTGGAGGCCGTAGTTGAAGCCAATGGCGATTTTATTGAATAAATTTACTCTTTAATATTTTAAGATATTTTTGTGTAATTTTGGTAAATATATTTGCTAAAATGAGATGTTAGTGTTTTTTGTTTGTTTGTCTGGGGGTTGGGGGGGGCGTTTTTAATCAGAATCACCCAAGTAAGACAGTAATGCCACTAAAACATAAAGGTTTACAGGGTGTTTAAGAATTAGGAACAGAAATATTAATGATGAGCAGAAAGAAAAGAGAGTAACCAGGGGGATAGTGGATAGCGGTTGACATTGCATTTAGATTTTTGCAGATCAAATCCGACTGGAGTTCCACAATCGAAAAGCGGGAGGGAAGAAACTGTTAGCATAGAACTTACGGCTACATCTCGCCAGCTTAACCGTAAATTGATGAGGTCTCATTGCCAGTATCGTACTGCGCTTAATTTAAAAAAATCTAGATACCATAGCAAAGAACTCATTCGAACAATTACCATGAAATATTTATAGAAAAGACAGAGAGGCAATCAGTGAAAAAGTGACTGGAGCTGAGCCGCCAGATCAGGACCAATAATATTGCAGATTCTTCTTGGGATCTTATCAAGCAGTTCAAGGCAAGTAGCAGGGGCACTGCACCATATGTATAGCAGCAATATGCTATTAATTTCATTTTTGCGTAATTTAGACAACAATTTATCCATTGCACGCTGTATTGCGTATATTTGGACATTTTTTCATCAGCTTATTTTAGTGTTTTTTAACACCAAGAAGCAATAATATATCTAACTAGTTTTAACCCGTGAAAATTTCATGGCTTTCCTAATTTAACATTCTTATCAATCTTAAATCTTCAGTTATTATTTTTGAACAGGTTTTGGTGCTATACATGACATCCATTATGATAGACTCGATCTCAAGAGACTATTTAAGAACAGGAACTGAATTTTTAGGCTAATGTTATAAGAGCTAAAAAGAGCAGGAAGTTGTGAAGAGCCATGATCATCACTCACTTCCTGAAGGAACACGGCATATACAAGAAGAAAAAGTAATTTGCGGCGCTGGGTAGAACTAACCCTAGCGAAGTAAAGTTCGAAAAACAAGAACAAAATTCGGAAAATAATTCATATTTATCTGTATCTCACTCATTTAAACTGTCATTTAGCTCTTTTAAACTTCTCTCTGTTAAATTGAATCCCCATCTTCACCTTTAGGCCTTCCTGTTCTTCTCTCATCTGTTACCCCCTCTCTAAAGCTTTCATTTACCTCTCACATTCGTCCCCCACTCTCAGACATCCACTCTCACTAAATTTTCGTTTTTTATTCTCGGAGTTATTTTTTCTGATTTCTTTTTGAATTTGTAGGTCTGATGAATTGGATCGTAATTACGATTCTAATGAAATAAATTATGACCATGGAATATTAGTGTTTAAGCCTTTTTATTATATTCTTACTCTGTCCTGGACATTGAGTTCTACCTGGATTCTATCCTATTGGAAATTTATATATATATATATATATATATATATAAATATATATATGTGTGTGTGTGTGTGTGTGTGTGTGTGTGTGTGTGTGTGTGTATTAACCACTAATATTATCTATATATGAAGAAATATAGTCTTAAGCTGTGCTATATTAATGGGATAAAGTGCTCAATATCAGAGATAGAGCGTGTGTAAATATAAAAGTGAACATTGCAGTCAGCACTTAAAGGCGACAGGCTGATGCTAGACGAAATCGTCAGGCCACAGGTTGACTTCAATGTTCACTTTTATATTTACACACGCTCTATCTCTGATATTGAGCACTTTTATCCCATAAATATAGCACACCTTAAGACTATATTTCTTCATATTCAGCTCCTAATAAACAGTAGAGCACTTTCGTTACATTTATAACCCAGTATATATATATATATATATATATATATATATATATATATATATATATATATATATATAAAGATTCTTGTAAAATCAAAAGAAGAATCTGCAATATTATTTATCCTGACCTGACTTCTCGGCTTCAGTCACTTTCCCACTTAACGTAGCTTCCCTGTGTCTTTTCTATAAATACTTTCATGGTAATTGTTCTGATGAACACCCCTCTATGGTAGCTAGACTTTATGAATTTAAGAGCATTACTAAATTGGCGGCAAAGTCTCATCATTTTACAGTTGAAATGGCCAGATGTAACCGTAAATTCTATGCTAAAAGTTTCTTCTATCGCAATTCTCGCTTGTGGAACTCTCTTCTGGCTTCTTGATTTCCAGTTAACGTTGCTTTTCAAAAAGTTAAATGCAATGTCAATCGTTATCGTCTGCCTTCTTGATTCTTGTTCTAACTCCGTAAAAGTTTGTTTTTCTCACATTCAAAGGCTGACGTGTTTTGAAATCCTCACAGTATTTAATATTGTTGAAGTTATCACTGACGTTTTTTGTCGAGATTTACAAATTCTATTGTTTCGTTCAATTTCGTAAACCACTCGATAAAATTTGAATAAGCTGATTTGAAAAACTCCACTCGCAGTTTAATAATTTCTTTAATTTAATTTAACTTTATAGTCAGTCAGTTATATCTCATGCGTGATACACGCTTAGGCGATCATGTATCATTCGATACATGACTGACAAAGCAATTTTTTCACGCAGTAGTTTGCCATTTCTTTCTGCCAATAGACCAGATGCCATGCAATGCTATAGAACCCAGGAGGAGAAGAGGAGGATTCATACTTTGCCCAAGGGTAATAGCACGTAAGTGAATGTAATCGCTTCGACTGTAATTCGAACTCGGCTCTCCACTATCCATTACTCTACCGTGCCTCCACTATATACTACGCCATGGTAAACTATATTTTATATAAAACTATATATATATATATATATATATATATATATATATATATATATATATATATATATATATATATATATATATATATATATATATATATATATATATATATAAACTATAAAAAGTTAAAAAAAAAGATTTCTGCGTTTTAAATCACTAGAATTGAAATCTCACAGTATTCTTGCAGTTATCGCTGACATTTTTGTCGAGATTCACAAACTCTATGCTTCGTTCAATTTAGCATACCAATCGATGAAATTTGAATAAACTGATTTGTTTGGGAAAAATACTTTGACAAAATATCTACTTTGCAGTTTTAATGATTTTCTTTAATTTAATTTCATTTTCATATATATGTTATATTAATTTATATACATATATTTTATATATTAATTTATATACATCTGTTTTATATATTAATTTATATATGTATATATATTATATATTAATTTATATACATATTTTATATATTAATTTATATATATATATTTTATATATTAATTTATATACATATATTTTATATATTAATTTATATATATATTTTATATATTAATTTATATACATATATTTTATATATTAATTTATATACATATATTTTATATATTAATTTATATATATATGTTATATATTAATTCATATACATATATTTTATATATTAATTTATATACATATATTTGTATATTAATTTATATACATCTGTTTCATATATTAATTTACATATATATATTATATATTAATTTATATACATATATTATATATATTAATTTATATATATACATTTTATATAGTAATTTATATACATATATTTATATATTAACTTATATACATATATTTTATATATTAATTGACATACATATATATTATATATTAACTTATATACATATATTTTATATATTAATTTATATACATCTATTTTAGATATTAATTTATATATATTTTTATATATTAATTTATATACATATACTTTATATAGTAATTTATATATATATATATATATATATATATATATATATATTAATTTATATACATATATTTTATATATTAATATATATATATATATTTATATAGTAATTTATATGCATATATTTTATATATTAATTTAAATACATATATTTATATATTAATTTATAAACATATATTTTATATATTAATTTATATACATATATTTTATATATTAATTTATATACATACATTTTATATAGTAATTTATATACATATATTTATATATTAACTATATACATATATTTTATATATTAATTGACATACATATATATTATATATTAACTTATATACATATATTTTATATAGTAATTTATATACATCTATTTTTTAGATATTAATTTTATATATATATATATTAATTTATATACATATACTTTATATAGTAATTATATATATATATATATATATATATATTATATATTAATTTATATACATATATTTTTTTATATATTAATATATATATATATATTCATATAGTAATTTATATGCATATATTTTATATATTAATTTAAATACATATATTTTATATATTAATTTATAAACATATATTTTATATATTAATTTATATACATATATTTTATATATTAATTTATATACATATACTGTATATATTAATTTATATACATCTGTTTTATATATTAATTTATATACATATATTTTATATATTAATTTATATACATATATTTTGTATATTAATTTATATACATCTGTTTCATATATTAATTTACATATATATATTATATATTAATTTATATACATATATTATATATATTAATTTATATACATATATTTTATATATTAATTTATATACATATATTTTATATATTAATTTATATGCATCTGTTTTATATATTAATTTATATACATATATTTTATATTAATTTATATACATATATTTTTATATTAATTTTTATATATATTTAATATATTAATTTATATACATATATTTTATATAGTAATTTTATATATATATATTATATATTAACTTTATATACATCTATTTTAAATATTAATTTATATATATATTATATATTAACTTATATACATATATTTTATATATTAATCTATATACATATATTTTATATGGTAATTTATATGCTTATATTTTATATAGTAATTTATATACATATATTTTATTTATCAATTTATATACATATATTTTAGTAATTTTTATACATTTTTTCATGTATTAATTTATATACATATATTTTATATATTGATTTATATACATCACCTTCGTATATAAAAGCCAGAAGATATTTTTAGCTACTTTTTGTTTACTTTTTTCAGTTATTAGATACAATAATTGTAAAAAAGAAAACATTAAATGAAAATGATCACACTTCATTTTTTCTTTCCAAAATCGAGGAAAACCAGTGAAAAAAAAAACACTTATCCTTCGTTGAAAATTTTACTTTCGTTTTTAACTTTACTTTTTGCTTGCTTGAAATCAGCCTCTTTTCAAAATGAAATAAAATGTAAAAAATAATCCGTGTCAGTGCGACGTCAGAAAGTAGAACGATAAGTCAACTCATTTGCCACTTCAAACTGTTAAATATTGTTTTTGTTTTCGATGTTTTTTCAGCTTTGTTTACTTATTTATATTTTTCATGGTGTTGCTGTAGATACAAAATAACAATGTGACCTGGCTACTTTACAAATGGGAATTTGATTCTTGGTGTGAAATTACCCGAACAATTTAGTATCCAGTGACCTTAATTCGTAACTTTAATTTTAAAAGTGCTCTGGCTTTAGTCGAGAAAAGTGGGATCTTTTCTGTTAATACGCCCTAAAATATTAATTCAGCGCAAAATAAAAAAAAGAAAATTTATATTAACTAAAATTCACACCAATTTCTACCAGAGCGAGGCCCTTCATTTTTCACTCCGGTTGGGTTGACTTTTGCCATTGCCCCAAATGTGGGCGACTCAGGTGGGATATTTCTAAGTGTGGGGTCTGCATTAGCGCTCACTCCGATGAACAAACGAAAAACAGATTTCATTATAATTTTATTTTTTTAATTGTAAAATATTCTTTGTAAGTACCTCGAATATCACCCACTCTTACGAAATGTGAATAACTCCCTGTTTCTTGCCTATATTTCTGAGGTGAGGTATTATGTACATTATTTACATTATTTGCCCTCATCATTGTCGCCATATTTATTACAACGTTTCGGCCGTTGTACTCTCCGGCCTTCTTCAGGTGGTTGGAATGTCGAACTGAACCCTTTATTTCGCTCACTGGGGTAGACTGTTCTAGTTCCACGTGCCATGTTTAATGGATGTCTGTTATCAGTTATCTCCTGTTAATTTCCCCTCTCCAAGTTTTCCACTGCCTTAAACGGGTATTAAACTCACACTCTTTTGGGTCTTCTCACTGGATCTAACCAACGCCTTTATCCACTGTGCCATTTTGTCCTTGGCACCTGAAGAAGGCCGGAGCGTACAACGGCCGAAACGTTGTAATAAATATGGCGACAAAGATGAGGACAATAGACCGAATAATGTAAATAGTGTACATAATACCTCATCTCAGAAATATAGACAGATACTGAAAGGCCGAAACGTTGTAATAAATATGCCGACAAAAATGAGGACAATAGTCCGAATAATGTAAATAATGCCACTGTTTTCTGGTAATATTTCGTTCTGAGGGTTGAAGTTGTTGCGAGGCAAACTAAAGAAATTTTCGTTTAAAATTTATAATTTCAAAAGAGTGCCAAAAATTTAATTAAAAAAAAAAACAATAACAAAGTATGATTTAAAATTTATAATTTTTTGGGGTGAATTAATATTTGTGATAAGTTCATATTATTTGGGGTGAATAAACAAAAACGATCCGATTTGCTTTTTGTCTTTTTTATTAACTAACTAGCAGTAGAGCCCGGCGTTGCCCGGGGATATAACAGTAATAGATAGATCTAGTATCCACCATCATAAAGACTGAAAAATAAAATTGAAAAAGATTATTGTTTAAGGTTGACGGAGATGCATGTCTTAATTAGTTTGTTTTGTTTGTTTTTTTTTACGAATTATTCAAACCCAAACTCAAACAAAATCATTGTTTTCAATCGTTATGAGTCTCCCGATCGAATAGAATTTTATTATAAATAATTGTCTTGTAAATGGAATTTTTAAAGCATTCTGAATATTAAAAATAAAGAAAAAAGTGTGCAAGAGAATAAGAAACACTACCTGCCAAAAGAAAAAAGGGAATTTTTGTTTTATCGGCTGAAAAATATAGGAAATCCGATCCCATATTTAAAGGAACCTACACACACATACAACCCGATGTGAGTTGTCCCCCTTCCATTTTCACGATGTCTCTTAATCGTGTTTTCAAATTGATTTTGTGCAAAAACAATTTTATTTTCCCCATTTTGGCGCTGTTAGAACCACCACAAGGTAATTTTTGTGGTCCTGTGAAGTTTTGTTGAAATCGGTTGAAAAATGTAAATCCGATCCAATATATAAACGTTACAGACACACACACACACACAATCTGCGTTTTATAATAAGTATGATATGATAACAATATAAATATTTGTTAACCTTCTTCTTTTTCTTCGTTTTAAGCACTCATCCCGGCCATAGAATGGTTGAATGAGCTGGAACCGATGGAATATAAGGTTTGCACAATTACTGCATATTCTTGAACCAACATTTGTGTGAACACAAAACAAACACAAAAAATGTCTGCCAAACACACAAAAAACAAACAAACACAAACACACACACACACACACACACACATATATATATATATATATATATATATATATATATATATATATATATATTATGAAATGGACAAACCTGACAATTATTTTAAAAATATTATTAAAAATGTATAAACATATATATATATATATATATAATATATATATATATATATATATATATATATACTAAAGTTCAAAAGTTTGAAGCCATCCCCAGAATTAGCATGGAATGGACTTGACAGAAGAGTGAAACCTTTCCATCCCAAAAAATGAAAAAGAACTATTAGAGACATTAAAAAAAATGGAATTAATTATCAAATTTATACTTTGAGATACTTTTGCAACGAATGCCAAAAATTTGTAATTCAGTTATCAAGGCTAAAGGAGGCTATTTTGACGAGAGCAAAATTTAATTTTAAAATACTTTTTTCTTTTGTCATAATAACGTCTCACATTTTATTAACCATGTATAATAATTTTCTCTTATTTGTTTATGAAGTTTTTATATAAAGTACAAAACAACTACTTTTGGGTCAATTTAAAAAATTACCAAGTGTCACCTCAAACTTTAGAATTGTAATATATATATATATATATATATATATATATATATTTAAGTTATGAAGAACTTGGTAATCCGTATGGGTAATCCCAAGGAGGATGAAATCCTGTGAGCTCAATGTAAATCCAGTGCTAAACTTTAAGTAAGTAAGATTACTCATATAAAAATAATGACAAATTCGATTCATAAATTAGATTAAAAGTAAAACTAATAAAGATGTTACCGTAACTATTTTTACAATATTAAGAAAGTACGATTAGTCGGGTAAACAAACTATTATAATTTAAAATATTTTTTTAATATGTTCTCTATAAATGTGTTAATAAATATAGTATTTAACTTATATTAAGTCTCTAAACTATTTGTTTTAAAAAAATTAAATATTTAAATTGATAGCAAACATCAAATTTTTTTAGACATCTAAATTTCTATCAAGCATTAAAATCTATTCTTTACATAAATTGCTAAAACCCAATTACAGCTTCTTTTCTTTACTTCCTCTCCCCCCCTCTTCTTTCTTTTTTCCTTTTTCCTTTTCTTTTTCTGAAACACCCCCTCCCATTTCTATATATCACTTCTGTTAAGTTAACCATCTAAATAGGTCAAGGTCTGGTCCTCCTCCTCCCATAATATAAATTATACTTGAGAGAGATATGAAATTAATCCCCTCCCTATACTCTACCATGTCTATTTAACTATCCTCTTACGCTGTCTGTTAAATTACAAAATTTACACTACCCATCAATTTTAATTTCATTTTTCGTTTCATTTCATTTTGGAAGTGCTATCTGATGATCCAGCGTCCTTTAAAAGGGCTCTGGTGAAATAAATTATTATAATGATACCTTAAAAGTGGTCTATTTTTCTTTTATATATATATATATATATATATATATATATATATATATATATATATATATATAGGGCATCAGTACTACGAAACTCTGGAGTCGGGTTGCTGAAAGTAAGATCAATCAGCTAAGTAACAAACATTTACTCACTTTAGATCCCCCCCATACACACACACACACACACACATATATATATATATATTCAATAATGTTTCATTAAATAATATACGCACATTATGTCTATTTATTTTTATAATAATCCTACATATATACATATACATATAAATCCAAAGAAACGTAACGTCGAACAAACTCTAGCATATGTCTCAACATACAATAAGAACAATCCAGAACTATTTACAAAAATTACAAAAAATCTAGACCTACTTCGCAAGAATGAAAACTGAAAAATATATCTAAAACAACCAAAATAATTAAAAGCAAACGCCAATCTAAAAACCTGAAACGCATATTAACATTACCCAAATTTAAAGAAAACACAATACAGGGAGTCACAAAATGCAACAAAAAAAGATGTGGGGTTTGTGACATGATTATAGAAGCAAACACCTACACTTTTGAAAACCCCAAAACGACATTCATAATAAATGAAAATTTAAACTACAATCCCAAAAATATGATTTATGCACTCAAATGCACAAAATGCAAGAAATCATATATAGGTATCAGCCAACAACTAAACAACAGAGTTTCCCTTCACAAAAGCAACATCAAATTAACAGACAACAGAAATTCTTTATATTACAACACATTTATAAATGTAAGCAGGGTAAATTTGAAATTATGCCAATATATCAGACAAACAGACAATTAATCTTACCTACAAATACAAGAAAAAAAACTTTATAAAAAAACTTAAACCAACACTAAATAGATCATAACCCCCACACAAAAACACACAACATGCACACATAATGGCCAAATACAGTGTTCGAATCACTGACATACATATGCACACACTCAAACGCGAGTATCTGTGGAGCACGAATATATATATACAGATATTGGCAAAAACAAATAGACTACTCACAAGCACACATACGAACCCTACAAAACATAGAAAGTGTGTGTATGTGTATGTATGTATGTATATATGTATGTATAAATATGTATGTGTGTGTATATGTGTATGTATGTATATATGTGTATACTAATTCCTTATAATAAGACAGTATATATGTATGGAGAGGGATTATCTATATACATACGCATACTAACAAAAGCACACACAATATAAAAAATGGAAATAGATCTAAGAACAAACAGGGGGGGGCATTAAAAGGTAAGAATACAGAGATCTTTCCTCACCATTTCTCGGACCAATCTTAATTGTTTTATTACCCTTCGAGTAAAAGAACTTTCTCACTGCAAGAAAGACATTTGTGTCACTACCACACAAAAAAGAGAATGTTTAACATCGAGAATGTTTAATTAATTCATTTTAATAATATGTGAAAATATGGGCTCTTTGCCTGAAGAAGGTCGCGAGACTCGAAACCAGAAATTATGGAAAATTGAAGCATAATATATATTTTAAAAAATCCATATTACAACCAAAAACGTTTGCGGTTTCTCTCTTCTTTTTTCTCTTTTATCTTGTTGGAACAATTATAACCTCTTCCCTATATATATATATATATATATATATATATGAATTACATAGAAATGAAACTCTGTTACCCCATCCAGAAGGCCATTTCACCCCTTGGATATTCTCCCTGGGGCTTGTCAATTCAAAAACGTTTTTTTATGAAAATGATTTTTAACGCTTTTTTTTTTTTAAAGGAAATAAGAATTAAAGAAGAAAGGAAAGAAAGAAGAAAAAAAAGAAGAAAGAAGAGGAACAAACAACAAATAAGGGAAATGACATTAAAAGAGAGATAAGAAGACAAAAGAAAACTAAGGTAGTTAGAAAAAGGATGAACAGGAAGTCATGACATAGACAAGACGAGACAGAAATAAAAAATGGTTAAAAATGAACAATGACTTATATTTAACTTATCAAATCTCAAATGGGAAAAATTACATAAGAAAATACAAACATAAAAGTTAAGAAAAAGAAGACTCTTAAAGATTATAGATAAAGGAAAATTATAATATAAAACTAATACTATTATATAATTTTAATATTGTCTAAACAATTTTTTCAATTTTGATATTAATCTCATATTAAATTAATATATAGTTATATCAAATTATCAAGAAAAATTTATTATTAAGAAAAATTTATTCATTTATTAAATAGTAAATAATAATTTAATAGCTTATTATTTATTTAGTCGAATGTAATTATATATTTTATACTTTATTATTAACAAATTTATTAAATTCATATTAATCCATTCAATATTATATATTTAATTATATAGTAAAATTTTTGATTAGTAAATTTTAATTTATATCAAATATTTTAATAAATATTAATATATTATATATTTATATTATATTAATAATATTCAAATATTAAATTTATATTTTTATTTTATATTTATATCATATTTATATTAATTATTTTAATATTCTATTAAAGGTTATATTTAAATTCAATATTAAAAAAAAGAATTTTTAAGAAGCCTTGAAAACAAAGGTAAAAAAAAAAATACACCGGGTTTGAGCGAGAGAGAAAAAAAAGAAAACGACCCAAATATGAACCACACATGAATCTATCTTAATTTAATAAGAAACAAATAATCTAGAAATTTCCGGTAAGAAAACCCACCAAAAATGGATATGGTATCCAACTCGAAAACGTCAGCGATAAAGAAAGACTCAACGTGATTTCAAGTTTCACACTGAAGCGATCCTTAGATATTGAATCGTCTTTTTTTTTTTTTTTTCAGATACAATGAATGTAAAGGGATGGTACTTGAGAAATTGTAAGCTTTTAATTCTTAAAAAATACATATCGAACAAATCTTTAAAATACCATATTTTTTTTTGTTTCTTTTGAGCAGCATAATACTATTATGCAAAGAATTTTGCTTAAAGCTTTCAGTTAATAATCAATAAGAAAATATAAGAAAAATAAATAGAGCTCTGATTTTTTTCTTTGCTGAACCATTTTTTTTTCAAGCAGAGAATTTTTGCATGAAAACGTTTTCAGCAATTATATAACACTACTTACACGCTCTTAATTTCTGCGATGAACAATAATCTTTATTTACATTCGGATTAATGATGACACATCCTATGAGCAGACGTTCCCATTCATAACGAGTGGATGAGTCTATGCTTAACAATTTAGTGTAAGGAATGTTGATTGTCTTTCTATAGAACAGCTTCTAACAAGATTTTTCTTTTTTAATATTTTGCTTAGCTTTTGGAATGTATTTTTTCTTTATCCATCGCCTTCGAATTTCGATATCGAACTTTTAGTTCTTTAAAATACTTTCCAGATATTTAAATTTTTGTACCTGCTTGATTTTACGATTTCCAATTTGTAATTTGCATGTTGGGCTGTCACTTTTGTTGACAACCAAACACCGTGTCTTCTTGCAATTGATATTTACTCCTTCCCCCTGAAAAAAATGACGTGTCAAAAGGACAGTTTTTTTTCTCATGACACCTCTATTATTGTATATTCCGGTAATTTTGATTATTTTAAAAAGTTATTTTTAGAAGGTTACTAAAATCCAAAATGAATTTATACATTCTCTTATTTTCGCGAGAATTGACAAATAGAAAGAAAAGAAAAAAAAAGAAAGAATTAAACGCTATTTATTTTGTTAGGTTCTTTTTTTCTTCTTTTTTTTTTTAACAAAAATAACTTTATATTTACAAATTTACATTCGGATTAATGTTCACATCTTTTTTTTTGTTATCATCAAAGCATTTCAGCTGTTGTGCTCTCCGGCCTTCTTTATGTGTCCGGGCAACCTTGAAGCAATTTCGAGCTGAACCTTTTATGTAATCAACTGGGAAGATTTGTTCTCGTTCCGTTATTCCTGTAGATTAAATAAAGGCACAGGAATATATTTCTTAAGTAAGGAAATTTTTAGAATCAAAACCTACTAAGAATCTACAGTTCCCGATGAAGTCGTAAAAACTGACTATAAACTTAGTGTTTCCATCCTGCCGGTCGTAAAATATGTCGACTTTCTATTTCTCGGTCGGTTTAATAACTCCAGACAAAAGTTGCTTTCTTAATCTTTATCACGATGGTTTAAAAAAAGCCCATCGTATACCATTGTGTCTCACTTACATATATGCAAATTCATTGCTTAAATCTCCCGTTTTCTTTTAGATCAATAATCTATTGTTCTGTTTCTCTTTCCGACTAGTTGACTCACGACTGCAATATCGATCGGAGATCTTCAAAATTTTTTGTTTGCAAAAAAAAAAAAAAAGAAAAAAAAAAGAAGATATAAAAGTATTGACCAAGTAAGAATATACAACGAAAAAGTCAAATGAATTATTTACACCAGTAAACTCCAAAAGTTTTAGTACGAGAATCATATAGTATATTTCATACATTTTCGCGGGTTCAAGAAAAGTCTGTTTTGTAAATGAATAAAATTTAATTGGATAAATAAGTTTTAATTGGAATGTTTTGTAATCAGCATGATTTGATTTTAAACAAAAGATAGATGTGGCAATTACAAAGAAGTAATACTTACACTGATAAATGACAATAAGTAAGAAAGAAACAATGTCACAAGGACGAATCGAGTAGAAAGAAAACAAACAAATGTTATATGTCCGGAAAGGGATATATTTGAACGAAGTAGCTAAGTGGTTTTGGCTACTATAACCAAGTAGAATACGGTAGCCGTAATCGACTGGTACGCGTCGTAGTCGCAGGTAAGAAGTGTAGATCAATGGCGTAGTTCAATGGGCGTCGTTATAGACTTAGCTCTCACACTAAGGCTCTTGACTCTGTCGTACCTACACGTCCGTCGGTATTTATGACAGACACCAGACAATCATATTCCAGTAAGTGGGAACACAGGTGTACACATATTCCATTATATCAAAAGGTATGCAGATGTAACAGAGAGAGATTGACGCACATGAATGCACACACGCAAATATAACGTTTATTGATTGAAGATGGAAAACACGATCTGCCGTGAAAGTTACAAACTGTGACAGCGCTATTAATAGGAAAGAATCTAGAACAATGATATATGAAACCTGAGACGGCTGATGGATAAAGAATAAATTTCAAATCGGGTTGGCGAGGACTTGTTTATAAACAAATGCCAAAGGGCAGGAGGCGATGTTTAATTTGGGTTATTAAAAAAAAATAGACGAAAATAATATTTTTGATAAAAATATATTGAAGTAAATTGGACCGGGGAGGTAAGATCAGTGTATGTTTACCGCTAGCGAAATCTGATCTAAACATAAGTTGTATCCGCAGAATTTGGTCATCGAAAAGACAATTGAAGTGAACATTGAACTAATTAATTTTATCCACTAAGAGATTTGAAATAGATCTGAATTTAAACTTTGCTTATGGCGACACTCGTGTTTAGCGCGTGAACAACCTGGCTTATAACCTTCGGTTTGCTATATAAACGCGTATTTTGCTGAGTTGGGGAGATTTGGGCGTTAAACAAGAGTGACGTTGAGAGAGAGAGAGAGAGAGAGACTGTCGTTGCAGTGAGTCGGTCCAGTGGCGAGTCAGAGATAAGGACTTCAAGAAATATCATCGTCGTTGTAGCAGTCGCATCGAAAAGTCGCTGAAACTTAACGTTTGTCACTTACGACAACCAACTGAAAAGCTACACTTCCACGTAGGGCTGGAATTACGAGTCACATATCCTCCCAAGTTGATTTGGAACGAGTTAATCACACACACCTCTCTCTGTTGGTATAATTGGTAGAGGAGTGGTCCTCTGTTCTTATGTTATTGCTTTTATATCCTTTCTGTAAACTCTTTCTACTGTTGTTGTTTTCTTATATAAAAGACATCAATATTTTACCCATTGTTGTTCGGCTTCTGCAGATATTATTTCCTTGTTTGCCACATTCTAATTTTCCTGCCACCCATCCTCACAGCCCTGCCTACATCCCTAATCGACCGTGAACGTATGGATAACACCCCGCTTACTGGATCTAAAAACTAGCACAACGTGGGCAGCAGGCAGAACTTGGCCAGTGACCAGTCGAACAATCTACGGGTACTCAGGGAGCGTGCGGCCAGCTACCCCTGAGTTAGTGGGCGCCTCAACCCAAAGAGGAAGACGCCGGAGGCTGAGGGGCTGAAGGGACGAGTGGTAGACATATATGTTTGAGAAAAAAAAATCTTTATGTACATATTTACAGAACTTAAATTAGACAATAGTTTGTTCATAAAGCGAACCGGATAAATATTAACAGATATGGAAAAGAAAAGTGAATTAAGGTTTTACTTGATAGTTGCATTGCGTCGGTCAAATAGCCCTGGCATAAAAGGCGGGACAAAATAGCAGTCTGGAAATGCATGCTATCGTTCCAAGAATCTGGCGACTTACATTTCGCACTTCTCTCCAGACCATCATGCGACGCATTTCTAACTCTTTAACCCCTACATGAATGCTATCAATGTCAAGGGCAGACAATCCAGTTTTGTTACGCTACATTAATTTCGTTGATCGAAATCAGCACACAACAAATTTGTATCAGTACGAATGCGATATTTCATGTTTTATACATTTTTACGTACGAAAGAAATTGTAAATGATACAATAAAATTTCAATGAATGGAAAGTTTCATTTTGAATTTATTTTTATTTATTTATTTATTTTGTAATCAGCATGGTATAATTCAGGATAAATGTAACAGTTAAAAAAGAAACAATGCCATGAAAGAAATTATAGCGAGTAAAAATACCACATTAGCAAATGCTCTAACGAAATAATCAATTGACTGAAAATGAAAAAATGCATAACATTCATTTATAAATAATTTAGTCTGCTGCCTGTTGAATAAAATCTTGTGGTCGGTCCGATATCGCACTGGGACATTAGTTTAGAGAGGCCTCCTTTATAATCTAATTTAATGGAAATTGTTTACAATTCATCACAAACTATTGCTGTAGCACATTTAAATTTTGCTAATTTCCTGCAAAAGTGCAATAAATAAAAGAGCAGTATATTGTGTAATTCTAAGATTAGGCCCTGCAAAAGTGCAATAAATAAAAGAGCAGTATATTGTGTAATTCTAAGATTAGGTCCTGCAAAAGTGCAATAAATAAAAGAGCAGTATATTGTGTAATTCTAAGATTATGTACTGACAATATTCTTTGGGATGGTCAGACGTCTTCATCTTTTTTGTTTTTATCACAAAGAATAAGATTTGTTCAGCAAATATTTAACCATCGTGCCCTCAAAATGAACGTCTGTCAAAAAGACGGTTATTCCCTTGATACTTCTATTATTATATGCCATTTTGATTCTTTATTTACAAGATTATAAAAATATATTAACCAATTACAATGCGATTTTTATTATTTACCTTTTATAAAGATTTATTATTTACCGTAAATGTTTTATGCGCCGCGAGACTGGTATAAAAACTAAATGCATAGTTTATCATGTAATGTCATCTACACCTATCATCATGCATCCCAGTGGCACTTGATTTAAACGGTGTTTCGAAAACCAAACTAGTTACATTCCACCACCACCGATCAGACCCCAAACTACCACCAGTCACAACGAACAGATTTCCATTCGAGGAGACACTGTGTCTTGAGAGAATATTGGGCCTCAAACTCACACTCGATCTCAAGAGATTGCTAAAGATGCAGGTAGAATAGTCGGCTCTCTGTACCGCTCCAGTAAGTACCTGACTCCTCGTGCTATCCTCTATCTTTATAAGAGCCAGATTAGGCCGAAAATATTGCCATATTTGGGGTGGGGGCTGCCCAAACCTCACTTTCCAGTTTTGATACAGATTAAAACGTCTCCGAATCCTTGTTTTAAAAAAATTATTTTCCGCGTTCCAACCTCTCTCACACACAAGCGAGATGTGGAGAGTCTCTCACTGCTCTTTTGCTACTTCCATCGAAAATGCGCGGACGAACTGGATTCCTTGGTTCCGTCAGATCTAACCTTTACTGATAGGACACGCCATGCCACTTCCATAGTATCAAATCACCCACATTCCCTCCGTATTCCATCGGTGAGAAGTAAGTTCCACTCAAACAGCTTCTTCCCGCAAACTACTTCCATGTGGAACAAACTCCCAAGAGGATGTTTCCCCGATCACTACAATCTTAACCTGTTCAAGTCTAGAGTTAACCGTTATCTTCCCCTCCTATCCATATAAACTAGACCTTAACGTAATCCTTCCTCTACCTCAAGTGGCCTCCGGGTTTTGTACAAGTTGAACCTTGATGTAAAAAAAAAAAGTTTTCCTTCGTAAAAATGGACTGCCATTCTCTACGGCTATGAAGTTTCATCTACACCTGATAGTAACAGATTTTAATTGACTACATCTTGCAGCTTGTCAGTAGCCGAGTCGAGCAAGAACGATGTTATCTATTAAATTGTGACTTAAGTCTGATTATCTCCTATTAGTATAAAGTTTATCCCGACCACATATTTCTACAATCTTACGCGAACGCAGGATGCGTTTTGCAGGACACGACTGGTTAGAAAAAACTTTCGACTGTTCTACTGTCCGGTAACCATTAATCCTCTATGTTGTGACCCAAAATGCAACCCTAATGACCTTTCGACCTTGACGCGAACCGTAAAGGTTGACGACATAGATTCATGAATGTGTGTGATAGTTTCACAGAATAATAAACTATTTACCGTTTTACAAAGAAATAAATTTAGGTGAGATCTTTTTATTAAGAAGTTTATAAAACTTATAGAATTTTCAAAATACGTAAGAGGAAAAGATGTTCCCCAATTATTTTAGTGGATTTATTTGACAAGAACAAATGGAAAAAATGTCTGAAAAACGTATTTTTCAAAATGTATAATTTAGTTACTCGTCGTTATTTGTTTATTTAAATTTCATTGTTCGCAGACATTTTTATAAATTTGTTAATAAAAATGTATTTTTATATTTATATCTTTATAAAATGGCAAATTATAAATATTTTATTGTAGGTTGGTTTACATATTTTTATAATCTTGTAAATATAAAATTATTCTTGTAAATAAGCAATCTAATAAATAGTGTTTAACATCTTTGTTATCAATTCTCAAGAATAAAAAAAATGTATAAATATACTTTGATATGTGTGGGTTTTATTAAGATTCTAATCATTGCTTCTTAAACCAATAAACATTGCCGAGGGAGTCAAAAGTGTATATAGTAATAGCGGTGTCATGGGAAAAACCGTTCTTTTGACACTGTTATTTTTTTTTTCGAGTGTGAAGGTTAAATATTGCCCTATGTTCTTTGGCCTTCGTATTTTTGAAGTTCTAAGGTGATGTCATTTTTTACAAATTATTATTATACTGACTAGAATCCTCATCTTAATTACTTTGATTATTAGGCTTTTTTTTCTGATGCGTTATTCGGTCCTCCTAATATTTTCTGAACTTATAAAAAGTATTGACCATTCCTTTGTTATTTTATTCCCAACATTTCAGCCGATACGTTTTCCAACTTTTCTCAATATCTTCTGATGTTCTGAGATGAAGTATTGTTAGTGTTCTATCAATTATTCTGACTAGTTTCCTCATCTTTCTTGTTTAGATCACTACGTTTCGGTCGATACATTCTCAAATCTTTTTCATTTTTGTCTAAAATTCTCAAGTGAATTATTGTCTTTAGTCTTTGTTTTCGCTTTGTTGATTATTCTTTGTGTCATTTTCTTTTTACGTCCGGTGCCTTCTATAGAGATTGAACTTTTACCTTTTTTTTACTGTTTTTAACTTTATGGATAACAAATTAAAAATTTTGATCAAATAAATGAAGACGCCGACGTTGGTTTGAGTTAGACATGAAATAATGACAAGACTTTATCTTGGAACTTCAACAAATGGCTGTGTAGCGGTATTGACAGCCTAAATCAACCCGTACATTTTTTTTTAATTTACGAATGTGTAAGCAAACACAAAAGCAACAAGAGAAACAACAAGAAGGAACAAAAAGATTTATATTTATATTTGTATAATGATGTACAAGCATAGGGATTTCAGACGACAGGGGCCCACCAACAACTACAATGTTATTTAATTTTCATAGTCAATAAGTAACATTTTCAAAATAAACATGGGGAAAAATCGTACATTTAAAATTTTTGTGGAAAAATATGTATTTCTTAGTAATTACAGTGTATATATACTGCACATATTACTGACAGTAGATACCAACTGTAAATACAGCATGTTACCATTGATTCATTTAATTTAAATTTAAGTAATTGTTTGATATTTTTCAGTAGTTTAATGCACAGTTCACACATTAACAGATAATTTAAAAGGAGAGCAATGCATTCCACAGTATATTAAGAGCAACAATTTGTGTTCATTCTATTTAGCCGATAACTGCTTCTGAATCCAATTCATCTAACAATTCCTTTGCAATGGATAACAACATGTATGATCCCAAAATTTCTTAACATTATCTTTATGATCTTTGAGCTTCGAAAATGTCCTCTCAAATTAGACTTGAGTAACTGAAAGCGTGAAGATGACTTATAAAGTTCTTATTCCTTTTTATTACTAAAACAGTTGTCTGTGTTTGTTTATTTATTGCATTTGTAGCGGTATTGACGGCCGAAATCAATCCGTACATTTTTTTTAATTTACCAATATGTAAGCAAACACAAAAGCAACAAGAGAAACAACAAAAAGGAACAAAAAGATTTATATTTGTATAATGATGTACAAGCATAGGGATTTCAGACGACAGGGGCCCACCAACAACTACAATGTTACTTAATTTTCATAGTCAATAAGTAATATTTTCAAAATAAACATAGGAGAAAATGGTACATTTAAAATTTTTGTGGAAAAATATGTATTTCTTAGTACTTATAGTGTACATATACTGCTCATATTAGTGGCAGTAAATACCAACTGTAAATTCAGCATGTTACCATTGATTCATTTAATTTTCATAGAAAATATTCGTCCTCCGACAGGAATCGAACGTTACTCTGTGGCCCAATCGGTTAAGGCACGTCAGGCTATATAACGGTTCTGTATAGGATACAGGTTCGATTTCTGTCGAAGGACGCATATTTTTTATGAAAATATCTCAGACATTCAGGCCGGTAAATGTTGTTTAATACTGTTTATTATAAACAGAGCGTTTACTTAAATATTTGTATCTATAAAAAGAACGTATAAACATAAAAAATGTCTTAAAAAATAATTGTCGGACTCTGTCCATTTCATAATATATGACGTCATTTGTTTACATTTGGATACGCATTGAGCAGATATGAATAAATGAGAGAAAATCATGGAGAATTGTGTTTAAAAACATAAAAATAGACCTTGCTAACCGGAACGATCCACTGTGGCTCAATCGGTAAAAGAACGTCAGCGTAAATGACAGTTCCGTATAGGACACAGGTTCGATTCCTGTCGGAGGACGCATATGTTCTATGAAAATTTCTCGAACATTCAGGCTGGCAAATGTTGTTTAATACTGTTTATTATAAACAGAGCATTTACTTAAATATTTGTATCTATAAAAAGAACGTATAAACATAAAAAATGTCTTAAATAAATAAATATATATATATATATATATATATATATATATATATATAAACAGATAATAAAATTTGTAAATAAAAATATATTTGAACAAAAGCGATATCAGGAAAAAATTCAGTAAAATAAGAAAAAGACTTAAAACATCCGTGTTGGTTGAAAATAATCAATCAGCACCGCAATGACCAGTGAAAAAAAAAAAAACATCGACAGAGTAAAAAAATAATTAAAAGCGTAAAATTGCTCAATAGACTGAGTAGAGCAAAATCCATCTATCTATCAGTATATATATATATATATATATATATATATATATATATATAACCCGGATATATATATATATATATATATATATATATATATATATATATATATATATATATTAACGGATATATATATATATATATATATATATATATATATATATATATAATATATATATATATATATATATATATATATATATAGTGTAAATATATATATATATATATATATATATATATATGTAATAGGGATATATATATATATATATATATATATAGTGTAATTATATATATATATATATATATATATATATATATATATATATATATATATATATATATATATATATATATATATATATATATATATATATATATATATATATATAACCGGAGATATATATATATATATATATATATATATATAGTGTAACCCGATATATATATATATATATATAGTGTAACCGGATATATATATATATATATATATATATATATATATATATGTAACCCGGATATATATATATATATATATATATATATATATATATATATATATATAATTATTTATTCGAAAAATTATAAATTATATGCTCTAAAATCACTACAAAAATAGCCATTTTGTTTCAACACTTCTGGTGTTTTATCAAGTGATGATGTTGAATGTAGAATCTTTATTCTACATTCAACATCACTTGATAAGACACCATATTTCTGTTATAATATTCGAATAAATAATTGTATTTGCTCTACTCTGTATTGAGCACTCTTTTAAGAATAGTATTTGTTGGTTATTGGAATTTATTCCGGATACACCAATCCTATACTTGTATATATATATATATATATATATATATATATATATATATATATTAAAGAAAACAGACCACTTTAAGGCTCCATTGCAATAGTTTATTTCACCAGAGACCTTTTAAAGGACGCTGGATCATCAGACGTCACTTCCAACGAAAGATATATATATAATTAAAAAACGTCGGTATTATTTATTTTTGGTTAAGAGTAATTACTCAATGACTCTTCTACATAGGATCAAAGTGAAGTATCTGTGTTTAATGCCACGGCTTCCTTTCCCTTTATACGAAAATCCAAACAAATAGCGTGGTGGCATTAAAAATAGACATGTCATCCCGATACTCCAATAGCTTTCAGAAAACAAATTGGGTTCAATAGAAAGAAACAAATTTACGATAAACGCGTACAATAGAACTCAATTGAGAAAAAAAAAACACGATCACGTTATTGCGTTAAATATTTGGGTTAATATCTTTCAATCATTACAACTAAAGACCGGTCAGATTTCCGACTGTCTTTAAGTTGTCTTCGATAAGCATTTAACCGAATCATTTACCTCGTCAACAAATTTTGCTAACTTTTGCCATCATCCAAATTCGAAAAACTTACCATTCGAGCAAAGCAACAATATTAGTTTGAATATTTCATTAAATAAAGACACTTTAGCATTTTAAAACTTAAAGCAATACCAGGAAGGCCTGAGAACACATCGTGACTAAAACAGTAAAAGAAAATAATAACAAATTTGTAGTTTAAAATTTCAGTGTGACTATGCTACTATCTATTACGAAATATGCCTGCAACACAGTCGACAGTAATCCACCATTGAATGAGAGTGCATTCAGAATGGCATCTCGTAGATATTACTTAGGATGAAAAATATTGCAGATCTCCACCCGCCCATTATATTCCAGATTTATTTCCATACGATATTAAAAGAGAAAAGATATAAGGTTGTGACTGAAAGTAAGAACATAACGTGGCCAAAAGAGGATTTTGCCAACTTCTGGAGAAAAAAATGAAACGCACGTGTAAAGCGTGTGTAGTTCCACTTTGAAGTAGGTAGGCAACTTTCTAGTTAATATTAAATGGCTTGATCATTTTCGATCAGACCTCGTGCACAGGAAACTCGACTTTCATGGACGGCGCCATTGCCATTTAGGTCATCAGAGCTATTATTGTAAGTCATAGTTATTATCCTTGATTTCTCGTATTCTTTTCATGCTTTTTATTACACGTAATATTGCAAGTTGACAGGTTTAACTTCGTTTAGTACAAGGCTACAAATATAGGGCACCCCGTAAAGATGGCACTCCTTACTCAATACTAATGGTCAACTAGACTAGCTTGCTAGACATTATCCCACACCAAGGCGCCATATACGCCTATATTGCTGACTCCATCATAGTAGTAGTAGTAGTAGTAGTATCCTTTAGTAAAATATTTTCATTATTAATTTTGACGTGTATCTTCATATTTTATTGCATTTTACTACATGTTTAGGAAATCCATTTTCGACTTTTGAATTAAAATGCTGAAATTCGAAAAAAAAAAAAAAAAAAAAAACGAACACGCAGCTCCTGAGTCGACGTGTTCACCATTTTTAGACAGGGTTCTTTTTGTCATTGTCTTCTGGTTGCTTGGTTGATTCTTTTTCTACGGTTTATCAACCCTTTGCAGGTTATTTAAAGCCAGAAAATAATTTTAGCTTATAATAATTTGTTGTAGAGAGTGGAGAGATAATAATGGTTCAGTGATAGAAATTTTACTAATTAACCCATAGCTAGGAGAAGAAGAGGTGGATTCATACCTTTCCCAAGGGTATTGGCTTGTAAGTAAATATAGCGAACACAACGGGAATTAGAACTCGGCTCTCCAATTAACAATTCCGGACCATTATTCATTACAACACCCGCACACCCAAGCTTACAGCACCCGGTATTCCCAAGTAGTCACCCATCTAGGTGTTGACCAGGCTTGACGTTGCTTAACGTCGGTGATCGTACGGGAACCGATATTTCAACGTGGTGTGACCGTAAGTATTTTTCTTCAGTATTTTTTTTTTAATCTACCCTAGACTCGTATTATTGATCAAGAAGTAAAAACAGTAATGCTCTTAAATCGATTAGAGATTTTTATTATTTTCTATTTCTATTTTATAATAACTTTTTGACTACTTTTTTGTTACCCTTTTCACTTCAGACAATCTTTAGACACTCTATTCTTTGGCTGTAATGTGTATCGATCAATTCGTACGAACAGACGCAAATTTATTTTTAAATTCACAGTTGACAGAAAACCGATGAAGAATATGTAATTATAGACTTTCAAGAGATAAGTAGCTTCATTGATTTAAACCAAGGTTTAAACAAAAGGAAAATTCCTTAAATATGAGCTAATTCAAATTTAACATTCAACTCTGTAGCCATATCGTCTAGCTCAGTTCCACCATGCATATACGTGTGCGATAAATGGACAAAAACATGAATATATACATATCTATGTGGGGCACCTCAACGTGGTGTAATGGTTAGAAAGCTTGTCTTGCTAGATCAGTTACAGCTAAGTAGTGAGTTCGATCCTCACTGGGTGCCCCATACTTTCAACCTTGTGCCACATCTAAGCAGCGCTTAGAAAATCACTATACATATCTATGCGTAGATATTTGCATATAAACATGTCATTCATACAAGCACTCGCATATTGATACATGTACACACATTTCTATAAATGTGCCTATGCACTGATATATTTGATTAAATACTAGCAGCATGGCCCGGCGTTGCCCGTGCTTGATTCAAAAATTATACGACTCATACAGCAATCGCTATCACTTGACTTAAAATATTTTTGCCCTTCCTTGCCTTTAAAAGGAGTGCCCTTTGCCGTGCTGATGTTGCTACATGCCTTACTTCTTGCCTATCTCACACTGCGAATTTTTTCTAAGTTCTATACTAAATATTAAATCTGTTACGAAAAAAGAACTAAACAAAATGAACACAAAATGATCAGCTTTAAAAAAGGACTCGTAACTGGAAAAACCGAATGGCAAAAGAATATTAACAACAAATACTTTTTCACACCCAATCCAGTTCTGCGGAATCAGAATCAACGTTGAGTTTAAGCAAGCGAATGAGCCAATTGGAGTAAAGTGCCATGCAGATTTAAATTTTTCCCACTTGTGACGAATTCAGCTATCGATTTTTTTTTTGCATGCTAGCATGCTAGCTAACATTCATGTCATTCAGCTGTTGGTTCTCACGCTGGCCAATAGAATCTTCCTGCCTATTCTCAGCAGCCAGCTATAGGCTTTCACTCTGGCCTGTAGAAAATGGCCGCAAACTACATGAAAACTGCTGTAGAAGCATGAAAAAGTCGATGGGAGTTGGGAAATGCAAAGTCGGTCTTGGCCTTTCCGCTAACTTGGAGCATGTGCATATAAATTTTGGTGCAAATCCGTCGAAAACTGCGGCAGTGCATTCGTTACACACACACACACACACACACACACACACACACACACACGCGCACACACACACGCATCCTGCCTTTATAGATAGAGATGAAAACAAGTATTTACTTTGTTTACTTGTGTACAAAATGTGAAATACAAGGGAATTGTCGCAGGTTTTCAGCCCCCGATGTTACCCGGGTGGTCCTCGTTTCATACATTATTCTGATATTCCATTTTGCGATTTTTGTATTTTTCCTTGGAATTAGAAATGTGACCTGCCCATCAGCTTCCGTTCATCTTTCACTGAGGCGCGACATGCACCTTGTCCTTTCGCGATCAAAATGTTCTTATTTTCGAATTCTTGGTGATGCCTCAGTAACGTTTGTTTTCTACACGAGGTTGATGGCTCTACACAAACCCATTTGCTTCGTGAACGAGGTGGTCCACATTAGACTGTCACTCTTACCCTTTGACCAAAGTCTGACTCGGATGGCTCTTCAGGTGCAGTCGAACCAGCTCACGCGCCAAGCTGTGATCTGGAACCTGCTGACAAAATGGAAGAAGGCTTGTTGAAGGCCAAGTAATACACAGAGACGTGATACTGATAGCCGATTAAAAGAGACGCAAGTGAGCTGAGAACTCAAAACCGAATTTGATGGCGGGTTGACGTTGACGGCCAACGCTCTTCTGAGGGCCAAATGGAATAATAATAATAATGATAAATTATTATTATTATTATTATTATTATTATTATTATTATTTAGTTCACCTCATCTTTTCACAACTTTTCGGTCAGTGAATTCTCCAAGTTTCTTTATGCAGGATTTGCTCGATGCAAAATCTGTGCTCAGCGATGTGGGTCACCTTGGATATTTGCAACATAGAGCAGGACAATTTAAGCACAGTTGTTTAGCGCCGGGTGGCAGAAACTGGGTCTAGCCCGTCCCCAGACCGACTCATTTCAAACGCCAGCAAAACTAATAGAAGTCAGTGCAATGCGAAGGGGAGGGGGGAATGAGACTCCCAATCTATTTAATATTCACAGATTTTGTTTTGCTTGTTTCGAAGCAGATTTTTGACGAAATGGTCTAGAAAAGCCTTTCCCAACCTTTTCTCAACCAACGTTTCCTTTGGGCACAAACTTTTTTGTAAACGCCCCCTCCCCCTGTCAAACTAAATTTCGAATATTATACTGAATTCACCTTTCATAGCAAGATAACACTTAGGTATTATTACAAAAATAATGTTAATACTGTTTTCATTTTTATGAGAAATGCCAATGATCAAAATCCTAAAAAAAACTTTTATTTGATAGCTTATCTCAAAGTTTTCAATGCGATGGTTGACTTTGGTACTTACTGGCTAAGGCTCATACTCTAGGTTCATTTGATAGCTTATCTCAATATTTTCAATGAGATGGTTGACTTTGGTGTTTACTGGCTAAGGCTCTTACTCTAGGTTCATTTCATCGCTTATCTCAATGTTTTCAATGCGATGGTTGACTTTGGTACTTACTGGCTAAGGCTCTTACTCTAGGTTCATTTGATAGCTTATCTCAATATTTTCAATGCGATGGTTGACTTTGGTGCTTTCTGGCTAAGGCTCTTACTCTAGGTTCATTTCATAGCTTATCTCAATGTTTTCAATGCGATGGTTGACTTTGGCGTTTACTGGCTAAGGCTCTTACTCTAGGTTCATTTCATAGCTTATCTCAATGTTTTCAATGCGATGGTTGACTTTGGTGCTTACTGGCTAAGGCTCTTACTCTAGGTTCATTTGATAGCTTATCTCAATATTTTCAATGCGATGGTTGACTTTGGTGCTTACTGGCTAAGGCTCTTACTCTAGGTTCATTTCATCGCTTATCTCAATGTTTTCAATGCAATGGTTGACTTTGGTGCTTACTGGCTAAGGCTCTTACTCTAGGTTCATTTGATAGCTTATCTCAATGTTTTCAATGCGATGGTTGACTTTGGTACTTACTTACTTTGGTGCTCTTACACTAGGTTCCATGCTTCTTGGAAGTAACTGCAAATCACCTTGTTTTATAATTTGCAGGCGGTTTCTTTGTTTAGTAAGAAGCTCTGTAACTGCGTTGAAACCACATTCAGCCATATATGAAGTTGAAAATGTAATGAAGAAAAGTTTGATAGCTTCCCACAGCACTTTCAGAAATTTCCTTTTGTGGCCAATATTAAATAATATTTGAAAATCTGAATAAATGGATACATGCCCACCACCACCTGAGTATGTTCCCCCCAAAAAAATGAAATAAAAAAAAACCCAGTGAGCCCTTTCAACATAACAGAGCCCAAAATGGGGCGCTATCGCCCACTTTGGGAAACACTGGTCTAGAACATCTGAATATACTTTACTTATCCCAAATAAATCTACTGACAGTAAACAATGCTTTTTTTTTCGCTCTAGATGTCAGTCGGAGTGAGGAAGTGTTCATAGTATAAGAATGATCTTGAACAAAAACAAAAAACAACAAAAAAGATCAGCATTCTATGTCAAGTAGCGCGAAAAATAGGTCTTCTGATAAACCTTTGTAAAAACAGAAACACTGATCTGGAATTAGAATGATAGTAACACTGCCCAAGAAGCCAGGTGCAAACGAATGTGAACACCATTGGATCATCAGCCTAATGTGCCACATGACAAAATCCAAATTCTGATGAATTGAGCGCGCAGTAGAATTAGGCCGGAAATAGAACGGGAACAATGCGCTTAAAGACATAAGGAATGCGATATTTATGCTTAGATTGAGCAATATAATCACAAAAATCAATATGCTTATGTTTTATAGACAATTTAAAAGCGTTTAATAATGTCTATCACAAAAACTATAGAAAATATTAGGTAAGCTTCGTGTATTTAGGGAGAACATTAGAACAATCTAGAACTTATACTGGGGATCAATGTCTGCATACAAATAGAAAATGGATTCAGTAAATAACAAAAATAGAAAAGAACGTAAGGCAATGATGTGTCTTCTCAACAAATTTTACAGTGAGGGGATTCTGAGAGAACTAGAAGTCCTACCAGGAATCATTTTTGGCGGCCACAATCCTAACAATGTAAGACACGCAGATGACAATGTTGAGAGCAGACATGGAAAATAAACTACAGGCACTCCTACAGAAGGTAGGAAAGGAAAGCAGGAAGAAAGGACTAACCATCAACAAAAAATAATCGTAAATATTTCCCGCATCTTACATGCAGTTAGGCGAGGTCCCTGAGAATTCTTCTTCTTTTATATGCCGTGTCCCTTCAGGGTGTAGACGATCATGGTTCTCCACATCTTCCTGTCCCTTGTAGTTCTTAATAAGTTTTGTCTTTTTGTTATTTCTCCCAAACCCTGTTCTGTCATCCATTTGCTCAAGTCCATCAAGTATGTTACGCGCTGCTTTCATCTGCCCTACATTCCATCAATCTATCCTGTGAGTATCAGATTTTCCAAGCCCTCTTTCCTCATTACGTGCCTCAGAAATTTCAACTGCCTCTTTCTGGTGTTAAGTATTAGTTTCCTTTTTGTTTCTATTCTCTTCAAAACCTCGTCGTTGCTCACATGTTTGGTCCATGGTATCCTCACGGATTCATAAACTAACTTTATGAAATAGTAAAAAAAATACCAAGTAACCAGGGCGCATCTTAGCCCCGAAACCTCCGACCGGAAGTGGGGCGTTGTAGCCTCTGCCATTTTTTCAGCACTATTTTATGGCCATCCGCCATTTTTTAAATTATTTTTTAAACTGACGTTACATTGTCAATCATCAGCTAATAACGTACATCGTGTATCTACATGGCCGGTACAGTGCGTACTACGCAGGAATCCCCAATGAGATTGGAGCCCCTCAAAACGAATCTAAATTCCCTTTCAAAATAAATAATAAGTATTTTTTTCGTAAGTAAGGCTCTATATAGTTTTTTTGCTTTAAAAATAATTAAATTAAATATTTTTAAATATATCTTAAGTTTATTTACTTTATTTAGATTTTTTTAAGCAACTAAAGTTTTACTTTTAAGAATTACATTCATTAAATTCATACATTAAATTCATTTACGGAGAAATGTTTGCTTCTTCAAGAAGCAAACATTTCTCCGCAAATGAATTTAATTACTAACTATTTTGAAATAAAGTAGCAAGATACATCGAGAATTTACTTTTGGAAGGCGATTAGGTTTAAATCTCAAGTTATACTTGTATTTGAAAAAAATTTAGTTAAATAAAAATTAGGAAAGACAGACATGATTTACGGTCAACATTAATCGTGTTGAATATTTGTTTTACGAATTTAACTATATTTTATTAAAAATTAATTTTCGAAAAAATAAGGCTCACTATACTTTTTGCTTTAATAAAACTTAATTTAAAATTATTTACCTTTTAATATTAGTTACAAGCCAAAAAACATGTAGTTTATTTTTTAAAGATTGAATAAAAAATTATTTTCCATAGAATGACCGAAAAATATTAATAAGTCAATAATACACACACACACACAGACACACACACACACACACACACAACTAAGCGTTAGGGTGATACTGAGTCTGTATATATATGTATTTTTATCGCAAATTATTGTAATTTTTTTAGTTTTAGCCGGATACTCACAGACACACTCGAATATTTGAATAAATAAATAAATATTAAACTTTTTTGTAAATAATTGCATTTAATATTTTAATATTCTTCTTTTAAATTTAATTTGTAGTTTTAATATACATTTTTTGTAAAGTTACGCTGATGTGAAAATAAATTCAAGAGAATAGAAATTTTTAAAATACATACATAGGGTTTCGAAAGTATCAGCAAAATTAAAAAAATAAAAACGAACAGTAGTAATAAAATTATTACCGCTCGTTTTACTTTTAATTCTGAGAATTTCAACTGCATTCTAATGCATTTTAATTTTAAAATATCTGCGTAAATACAAATCGTTCGGTAATAATTTTCTGCAGAGACCTGGCTTAGGTGATAATGAGTCTGTATATATATATATATATATATATATATATATATATATATATATATATATATATATATATAGTGTCGTTAATTATTGTAGTTTTTTCTTTTAGTTAGAAAATCACATGCACATACAGACAACTGCTCTTTATATATGTATAGATAGTCCGTAGTTCCGGCTACGTTAGTCTCCCTAACTTCGTAATAGGCCGTAATCTACGCCATATTAGTTTTCTTATATTCGTGAGGATCCGTAGTTTGCGCCATGTTAGCTTCGCTGTCTTCGTAATAGTCCGTAATTTACGCCATGTTATTTTCCATATCTTCTTGATAGCTTCGTAATCTGCGCCATGTTATTTTATTTATATATCTGATAGTCCGTAATCTGCGCCATGTTATTTTCCCTATCTTCATAATAGTTAATAATCTACGGTATGTTAATTTCCATATCTACAGTCCGTAGTTTATGTCATGTTAGTTTCCCTATATTCGCGATAGTCCGTAATCTATGCCATGTTAGTTTCCGTATATTCGCGATAGTCCGTTATCTATGCCATGTTATTTTTCGTATATTCGTAATAGTCCATAATCTGCGCTATGTTAGTTTCACTATATTCGCGATAGTCCGTAATCTATCCCATGTTATTTTTCGTATATTCGTAATAGTCCGTAATCTGCGCTATGTTAGTTTCCCCATATTCGCGATAGTCCGTAATCTACGCCATGTTAGTTTCCCTATATTCGTGATAGTCTGTAATCTGCGCCATGTTAGTTTCCCTATATTCGCGATAGTCCGTAATCTACGCCATGTTAGTTTCCCTATATTCGCGATAGTCCGTAATCTACGCCATGTTAGTTTCCATATATTCGCGATAGTCCGTAACCTATGCCATGTTAGTTTCACTATATTCGCGATAGTCAGTAATCTACGCCATGATAGCTCCCCTTTATTCGCCGTAGTCCTTAATCTACGCTATGTTAGTTTCCGTATATTCGTAATAGTCCGTAATCTGCACTATGTTAGTTTGCCTATATTCGTAATAGTCCGTAATCTACGCCATGTTAGTTTCCATATATTCGCGATAGTCCGTAATCTATGCCATGTTAGTTTCCCTATATTCGCGATAGTCCGTAATCTACGCTATGTTAGTTTTCCCATATTCGCGATAGTCCGTAATCTACGCCATGTTAGTTTCCCTATATTCGCGATTGTCCGTAATCTATGCCATGTTAGTTTCCGTATATTCGTAATAGTCAGTAATCTACGCCATGTTAGTTTCCCTGTTCACACGGCCCTGAGGTTTGTTTTTCTTTTTGTCAGCCGAGGGAAATGGGATTAAATGAAATATTATAACAGAATAACTTTCTTTTCAGAAATTCTTGAATTATCCAGTTATTTTTTTTAGTAAATTATCTGTTCATCTCGCATTGATAAACAGGAACCCATCATTTTGTCCATAAAGAATCTCTGTCCAGTTTTTTTTATCTCTAAAGTCATCTCTCGATCCCGCCTCATAGTTATTTAGTTTTGCCAATAGCTCACTAAGGACGTTTAGCCGCGTAATCAAGATAATTCTGTCTGTTTTTAGGTAGATTTTGTTTCTAGCATCGGATAAGCATCCAATCATCAAGCTTCTTTCTTGGCAACTTTTTATACTCAAATCTTCCTCTCTCCGAGATTTTAGGTCAGAATGTTGAATTCCAATTTAAGTTGGAAAAAACTTCAGAGTACTTTTGGTTTACTAGCAAAATCCAAGTTACCTAACTTTGCTATGTATGTTTTTTCATATCAATTTATCAAGTTAATCCTATTCCAACCGGCCACAAGGTATAGATTCAGTGGTGGCATCTTACCGATTCTTAAAATTATAAAAGCTTAGCGAACTGGTTTTTGGATTATCCTAAAATAATCTTATATATTAATCGCCGATGATCTAGTTCAAATGTTAGCTACGCTACATTCGAGCGCCCGTCTAGTGAAAAAAAAAGTGGCAAACCATCTAGTCATAAATTTGTTAAGTCTTCCATTGGATCTTTGAGACTGTAGTGATTCAGTTTGAATGTGGCTATGAAACCATAACACAAGCTGATGACACTAGAGTCAAAAAGCATGAGACTTCTGAACAGAAATATGATGAGAACAGAATTTCAACTTGGAAATATCTTAATAGATAAATGTTTTCTATTAAATTATCAAAATGTTTTACTTTTTTTGATACCATAAAGTGTTTTTCCATTCTCAGATTGAAAACAAAAGAAGCAGAATAGCTTCCTAAAATTGACCTGCTGTTATGCAGGGTGGGCCAAATGTAGAGGATTTTTTTTACATTTTATTACATTTACATTTATCTATTAGAATTAAATTTGTTTAATCTCGCAAGTTCTCGAAATGTCTTCCTTCAACCTTGTAACATTCTTTGAACTTCTTGAAAATACTGTGACATACAGCACGAAACAAATTCTGATCTGTATAAATGTCAATAAATGCTTCCAAGATGAACTTTTTTTGATTCATCTGCTGCGTAGGGATTTTTATCCTAAACCTTATTCTTTAATACACGCCACACCAATAAAAGAAGTCCATTGATGTTAAGTCGGGCGAACGTGGTAACCATTCAATGCTGTCACGTCGTCCGGTTCAACGTCGTGGGAAGGTTTGGTCAAGGCAGTTCCTTACTGTCAAAACATAATGAGGTGGTGCCCGATCTTGTTGAAAAAACAATTCCGGCGAAGTTAGCTCTGGCGCCAAAAACGGCAGTGGGACATTGCGAAATATGTTTAAGTATTGTTACTTCAAAATGTCACGTTAGCATATAAATAATTAAATAATTGTATAGCTAATTTTGACCCACCCTATAGAACCGGTTCCTGGAAATTTAGGATGTCATTACTGGATAGATTCACTTGTAAAATCCGCACCTGTAACTCCGTTATACTATCTCTCTACTACTTCCCTCTCTCTCTTTCTCTCTCTCTCTTTTTCTCTCTTTCTATTTCTCTTCTCTTTTTCTTCATCTTTCCAATTTTTATTTATCACCATTCTCTTTCTTCTTTCTCTATGTATTTCTCTGTATTTTTTACGTTACCTCACATGTTTGAATTTAACATTCGCGAACCTGAGTAGGAAGGGGAGATAACCTACTTTAAAAGATTTGTCATAGACTCTATAGACTGAACGTGCAAAGATTGTCATGTGATGCTTCTAAGACAATAGAACGTTAGTTTAAATTCTTAATAAGTTCTTTATTCTCCTTTTAAGATATGTTTCTGCCAAAACTGATCTGCTAATTCCATATCAAGTTCCCGCGAACAAGAACAACGTAGTAATTATTCTGTCCATTTTTCAGTCAGTCTATTATTAATGTCTACATCTAATCGCTTTACTAGACTTCCATTTTGCTTTAAAGATTTCGGCCTTATACCAGCTGTGATCTTTCTTCCGTGTTTTTCTTTCATTAATGTCTTTTTCTTTAAAGAAAGATTCCCAGCATATTAGATAACTTCTTGTCCTAGATATATGCTTCAGGTCAAGAATTTATTTTTACTGCGGATTTGTCTTGCCATGAAATCAGCCACAAAAACTTTCACTCGAAAATAAAAAAGTTATTCTTGCGGATTTTTATTTGTACAATTATTATTTATAAACTGTTTCAAGAATCTTGTTAGCCTTTGTAAGGTAACCAAGAAAATATAACCAATCCACTTAGGAGAAAATTCACACTTACAAATGATATGGTAATCACGTAGTATAAAGTTATTATTAAATAATGAATTAAGCCGACTTTGATAAAATTTTACAGCGAACACACACACACACAACTATCTATCTATCTATCTGTCTATCTATCTATCTATCTATCTATCTATCTATCTGTTATGCCATAGTACCTATTCTATTGTAATGTACTCTCCCATAGATAATAAGTAGGAGTAGCAGTGGCAAGTCTGGTAGAGTGGTGTTGAGCGCGTCAGTCAAGATTCGGACATTTGAAGTACCAACCATCACAACCAGATTGCTGCGCCATTGACTCTTATTTTCCAAGTTCCTAACGTTTTGTACGTCGGACCTAATTTAGGACGACTTATTAGAAATACAAGCCTCCACTGTGAAAATACTCCACAACACTATCTTTCTTTCTTTCTTTCTCCTATCTATCTATCTATCTATCTATCTATCTATCTATCTATCTATCTATCTATCTCCCCTGCATATATACATATGCACCGACACACACACACAAACATTCACACACGCATATATATATATATATATATATATATATATATATATATATATATATATGTATGTATGTATGTATGTATGTATGTATATGTTCCATACTTTTGGTCTTGTGCCACATCTAAGTTACGCTTAGAAAATGCCTATAAGCATGAATGTAGGTCATTATTTAAAGAAGTAAGAGGGTACAAATGAGAAAGATTTGAAACTGGCAAGCTTTTCGATTTCACTGAAGCATATGAGAATATTATCTTCTCATTCTTTTCTTTCTTTCACTGAAACCAAACAGTGTCTCTGATGTCTTTTCCATCTTTCTTGAACATTATTTTTGAGTTGTTGCTGCTAACTTATTAAGTAACTGAGGAACAAGCAGCGTTATAATATGACATTAATGTAAATTCTTCAATTAAGATATTCAAAATATTACGTTCTATTAGTACTACTAGTAATATGGGGTTGAAGTAAAATCAAATCAACAAGAATGCAGTTCCGAATGCTGGTCCATTTCTGTGGCCAAATCCATATGGCAACATGTCCGGACTGACTCCTCAAAATACGTGAATGTGACTAAATCAAGATGTTGCCTTGGGAATTTCCTGATTAATTATAAATCTTAATTTAATAATCAAAGTTCCTTGCGAATTACATAACTATAAAATATCCTATTGCATCGTTAAATATTTGAGTTTAACAACTTGAACAAAATATTTGCAATAATAATCATAAATATGAAGGCAAGTAATTATCTAAAGATATAAATTGAAAAAAAATTCAAAATGGCTATTTTTTATTTCACTGAAGCAAACATTAAATATATGAGAGTATTATCGTCTTCTCTATCTTCCTTTCTCCTTATTTAACATTAATTTTTCTTTCCTCCTTTTTACTTGACATTAATATTTCTTTCTTTTTGTATATGATTTCTTTTTCTCACTTAAACCAAACACAGTCTATGATAGCGATTTTCCAAGCGTAGATTAGATCCGGCACAAGGCTGAAAGTAGGGGGCACCCAGTGAGGATCGAACTCAGTTGTAATTGTTCTAGCGAGACAAGCTTGCTAACCATTACACCACGTTAAGGTACCCAACACAGTCTCTGATATATCGTTTTTTTTCCGTCTTTTCTGGCAATCAAAATGGAATGGTCCATCATTTATCTAAGGTAATTACAGGGCGTAAAGTACGCGCTAACATATTAATTTACGGAGGATCATACAATTATAATAATTATAATTTTTTTTTATGACTGATTTAAATTTTTATGACTAACGTGACAAGATATTTTGAAGCCAAGTTAAGACTTAAGTCTTAAGATTCATAATTACCTAATGATCATTTGCCACAACATTCTCTTTACCAAGTTCACCTCTGAATCCAAATGTAGTGATTTCGTTCCTCACTGGGCACTCTTTGTAATGTCTTGAACAATTTTTAATAGGATTTGGCCCCTGAAGCAGTGGTTAACCAGCCAATTTGCTCGTGACCAGTTGTTCGTGTGCTCAATCCCCAATAAGTGTTTCACAATTACGGTTTAGAGAAACTTAATTAATATCAATAGTACCTGGCTTTGTTTATCAAACCATTTTTTTTTTTAAATAAAAAAACATGATGTGCATTGTGGTGTAATGGGCATCGGTTCGAGTTCAAATTCCAGTCGAGTTCGTTAAATTCACTTGGGAAAAGTTATGAATCCATCTCTTCCCACCCCCCACCCCGGACTGGGTTCTTTAGCCTTGGTTGGCAACTAGTCTACTGCAGAAAAAAATGGCAACCTACTGCGGGAATAAATCTACCTTGCCAGTCATGTATCGAAAAATAATTGATCGCCCAAGCGTGTATATGCGTATGACACTTAACTGACTGACTATTGATCAATTATCTCTTGTGGCTTTGTGACTAAGACTTATAGCTATGTATAAAGCGCCTTTCCGAATATTAGTGTTTATCAGACTATTCTTACAAATTGTATTGAGTTCGATCCTCACTGGGTTTTATAAATAGGCAACATCGGACAGAAATATTAACTCAGTAAGTATCAATGTTTTGAAAGTTATTTTCTGAACTCAGTTTGCTATCTTAATTTTCTAAATTAGCCTTGTGCCAGACAATGATCAACATGGTAAATAGTCATTGTATGGCACCCGTCAGTCTCGAAAGACCATGGTTGGTTGTTGGTTGTTTTGTTTTATGGCATACCAAAACCTCAGTGGGTCATTTCATGCCAACAAAATCTTTGAAATAGATTCACAGCGATAGTTTGATAAAAAAAAAAAAGGTGTGTATGTATACATATATATTTGAACCATTTTTCAATTACTCATATTTTTGAGTACAATCCAACTTCTTTTAGGAAATTTACAATCTTGGATGGTTTTATTTTCGTAAAAAGTTTTTCTTTTTAAATTAGTCACTTGGTTTGGTTTGGTTTGTTTTGTTTTACGGCATATCAACCTCAATGGATCATTTAATGCCGACAACTTTTTTTTTTCTGGTAATTTTTTCAGGTAATATTTTTTCCTCAAAAATGTATAGCTGGTAATATAATTTTAAAGAATGTATTGCTGGTAATATTTTTTTTTTCAAAAACGTATTGTTGATAATAGTTTTTCTTCTTCAAAAATTTGTTTCTAGTAATAATTTTTACAAAGTATTTCTGGTATTAAAACTTAGTTTTACACTTTCATAATGCTTTTTACCTCAGTTTTGGGGTTAACTTTTTTATCCATAGCTGGGACCCTAACAGGTGCTACCACCCCGGATCAGGGTGGACCTGGGAACACCAGCAATTAAGAGGTGGTTCCATGTTCCTCAAAGCCTCCTGATCAGAGGCCTTGCTGCTGGACGTAGTTTATCGTCTTACCCTGGATGCGGATGTAGTTTATCGCCATACCCGAGGACGGCGAGAGACCATAGATCTGCCCAAAGAGTTATACTATCTCCAAGTTCTTTTTGTTTTTGTTTTTTTTTATATGAGATCGGCAGTTGCCCATGCATATCGTCACCTCTCTCGACGCCACCGATGTTGTCCAAGGGAAAGGCAGAGTCCAATACAGATTGACACCGGCGTTGTTGCAGGACAAAAAAAAAAAAACACGATATCGAACTGTCTTCAGGACTCCATCTCCAGATTTGAATTCAAAGGTTTTCTTCTTCTAGTCTGGTTATCAACTATGGCAACAGCACTCAGATTTCCCTATTATTAACCCAGAGTTGAAGGTTTTGCACGCTGAAAATTTTTTCCTTCTCTTAAGGCCACATGACCTGCTATTTATCCATAGCTGGGGAGAAAAAGATGGATCCATACGTTTCCCAAGTATTTTTATCAATTCGACTGGAATTCGAACTCGGTTCTCCAATTTCTCAATCCGATTCCTCAGTCTATTACTCCGCCTCCAAATGGTCATAGTATTATTTTAAATTATTGTAATGAATTCACTCTAACATTACAGATTTTACAAGTATCAACGTTTGTTTAGTTTAATGACTGTGCCTGTAAAATTCAAGTTGTCATTTTACTTATAATAAACTTTCACGCGTAGAAATTTACTCAGGATCAGCGCGGCTTAGCCCCGAGCCCCCTAACCGGGGGCGCTTGGGAAGGGGCGTTATGACCTCTGACATATTTTTCATCACTGTTTTATGGCCATCCTCCATTTTTTAAAATTATTTTTAAACTGACGTTACATTGTCAGTCATCAACTAATAATATACATCATGTATCAGTATGGCCGTTGCGGTGGGTATTACGCAGGAATCCCCAATGAGGTTGGAGACCCAAAAGGGCTCGTTTCAGCTGCTTTTTTTTTCTTTTTTTTTTTGCTTTTTGTATTTTTTACTTTTTTTTTCTACCTAAATTATATTGTCAGTCATCAACTATAATGATCGACAGGACCGGTGCTTACTACCACAAAACCTCTCAACCGCGTGAGGGCCCAATGTTTACTGAGGAGGGGGAGGAAGTTCTAAGCGCTTATTTTTTTTTAATTGTAGTTTTCTTTCTGAACCGTTTTTTTTAATCAATTAATAGGGTAATATATCTCGATAAAATCATTTTTTATTCCGCGATCATTCATTAAGGAGGATTACTGATTTTTATTTTGTACTATTAGTAATACAAACCACGGTTAGTAATTAAAATAAAATTTCTATTCCCTGTTTTTTTTTTACATTTCTATAAAGATAAAACCAAGAAAATGATCGCTTAAAAAATAAAAATGTTAAAGATTCCAACACATGTAAATTTTTCCGAAAACTGAAATACTGTTTTTAAAACAAATTCTTAAGTCTGTTCCGTTTGTGTCGTGTTGGAATCTTTGTAAACCTTTTTTTTTTTTTTTTTCTTTTTTTTTTTTAGAAGAGATGCGTCGGCGATTAATCTTTTTAAAAAAAATGCGACTTAACCATTTTTTCGAGTAAAATTTAGACAAAATATTGGCGGTTACTACAAAAAAAAACATAACATTTTCTCAGATTTTTTAAATAAAAAATCTATTCATTATTAAAGTAAATAATTAATAAATATGTACTAAAATTTTCATTTAAATTGGATAATTCCCTGATTTTCGGTAATTTAAAAAAAAAAAAGCGCTGCCCTTCCCCCCAATTTTCATTCGAGGGTTTGTGGACCACGGGTTGGGAAATTTTGAAATCGATATGTAGTAGAGATTGGGGGAGGGGGGCTCCGTATCAATGTTTCAAGGGAGCGGGGAGACCCTAGCGATTTATTCATATATTTAGTTCGAAATATTTTCATTTTTGTCAATAGCTTTATTTATTTATTTATTTTTTGCTTTGTTTCTTTTGCAGATCAAGTTTTTCCCACAAAAACAAGAGAAAATGTTTCAAATAACATACACACTTTATTATTAATTTCAGATTTATTGATTTTGCTCTCTTTCGTATCACAATTGCTTTATTTACTATAGCCGTGGATGCCATGGACCCAAAAAGCGTTGTCCCTATCAGATTTACTCCAAAGAATACAAAATTTAAATTCGAATCTCGTCGGGAACTACTTCTTTATTTCCGATCCATACCGCTGTTTGGCAGTTGTAGAATATAAAAACGACCTCTGTTTTACAAGAAAATGCAACCCAGCTTGTTTGTATGTATGTTAACAGGAGTATACGGGCATTCCTATCGCCCGGTTCATACGCCTCCACTATTTTTTGAACAGGAGTAGAGGTTTATTCCTTGTTTCGTATAAGGATTGTGTTTCTGGTTCCTTCAATTCTGCACTATTAACGTCGCCTGAAAACTGAAATTTTATCCAGTAATTTTTTTCTTATCTCAATAGGAATAGATACGTTTACCTATCGCCGACTTCATACCCCTTCCTGGTCTTTTGAACAGGAGTAGAGGTTCATCCTTTGTTTTCCTGCTTAGGACTGGGTTTCCGGTCCCTATTAAATTCTACTTCATCTCTATACTCTTAATGTTTCCACTTGAACTCTTTTATTCGCTAATTAAATCTTGATCTCTTTAACTATACAATTAGCTGTCTATCTTTCCTGTTGTCTTGCCCTTTCTTACGCTAATATAACTCCGCATAGTAACCATCTACCTCGAGTGGCCCTTAGGCCTTGTATTTGATGAACATTAGTAACTTTTCAACGCATAAATCAATTGTTTTTGTGCATATTTTCAGTAAAATATTAAAACAGAATTATCAATAAAAGAATAGTTGTCATTGCAAGTTTATCTTACCCCTTATTTTTTTTCCTTAACGCACAGGTCATTTTATGTTTTTCGGTCGTTACGCAAGTAGTGTGAATTGGACATAAAAATCTCACCTATAACGTGATATGAACGCAAACCTTTTATCCTTAAGAGTCTCTTTGACTGTTACAATGCTTTATCAATTAAGCTCTGAATATGTTATGGTCCAGGTTAGGACCAAGGAAGAACAACACGAACACAAGAGTAGAAATAACGAAGGTATATTACACGAAATAATAATACAAGATGTGGAAGGTGTTAGTATGACTGTCAGTCTGGTTTGGAGTGAACTACTATCGGCTCGGCTCGATTCGTCCATCTCTCTTGAGAGGCGTAGTATACATAGTGTTAGGAAGACTTCATTCTGCAGTTATAGCTAAGGAGCCATGACAGAAAGCTAATCAGTAAATGTAATGGTGATTTAGTCACAGAGTTACATTCCAGTATTCTGGGAAGCCAGTCACGACATGCACGATGCCGTACGGACCAAAGAAACTAATTAGCATTCTACTTTATTCGATTTTACTTCCGTAATACTTGTTGACGCCTAAAAGTAATAGTAGTAGAAGTAATAGTAGTAGTAGTAGCAATAGTAGTAGAAGTAATAGTAGTAGTACTAGTAATAGTCTGAGTACCTTATTTGAAGAATTTATATTACTATTATGCCACGATTCTGCTTGGTCTGTAGTTTCTTAGTTAGTTAGAACATAGTTACCCCCGCTATAAATAATATACTATTCCGTTTCGATTACGAGCAAAGATGGAAAAAACGCTGTTTGGTTTCAGAAAAAGAAAGAAAGAAAGAGGAGGCGATAACGCTCTCATGTGTTTAACGTCTGCTTCAGTGAAATGGAAAAACATATAATTTTTAATTTTTTAATATGTAGCTTATTACTTATTTAAATATTGACTTGCATTCATATTTATAATTGTTATTGCAATATTTTGTTAAAGTTGTTAAGCTCAAATACTTAACGATATAACGGAAATTTTAATGTCTATTTTATAGTCGTGGAACTCGAAGGGAGCTTATTCAGTTATTAAATCAGCAACTATGATTAATCAAAAAATACAAATTGGAAAATTGTGATAATTTTCACTGATAAAGCTAGGAAAATTAATTAGCTTTATTCAGTGATTTACGGCACTTTACCATTGAATTCCCAAATTCAAGTTGCCCAAAATTATTTTCTTTTTCTTTTTTTACTTTTCTTTCAGCAATGCGAACGAATAAAAATACCCGCCCCAAAATCAATCAAAAGCAAATTAGTCTTTTGAAAATATGCAAAATCACATCAATTAAATAAATGGCTGCTCAGTAAGGTTGCTAGTCCCAATTGAACTTAATTGGAGCAATTCCGAACGTACAGATTCTGCAACATCTACCGACAATTTAAGCCTTTAACCTTTTCTGATTGATACAAAAAACGTCTGATTCAAACCATTGTTCGCTATTAGTTGTGTTAATAACAAAAATGATGCCAGAGTAATTAACGCAGATTGTAAAGAATAAACATTCCAAAATAATTCGTTTGACCATGTCCCGAAATTTTCTTCAACGTTGAGGTACCTTGAAGCAGAAAATGCCATTATTATACACAATATTTTGTTCATTATTCTTACACATACACGCGCGTACACACACACACGCACATAAACACACATACACATAAACACACACACACACACACATATATATATATATATATATATATATATATATATATATATATATATATATATATATATAAAGACAAAACAAACCGACTAATGCGTTCACCCCGATCATTTTCAAAAAAAGTTTCGCAGTGAGAAATAAAGCAGGAATCGGATTTATACCAATAATACCATTTACAACAAGTTCACACCATAAAAAAACAAACTTCGCTGTCACTAATCAGAATAACCCTATCAAATATATATTATCGATGACCAATACAGTGTATCAATTTCAGTGCCTAGTACAAATTTCTTATCATGAATCAATTACCTATATCGGACATACTACCACCTCCTTGAGTAGACACCCCACGTGTAACTTATCTAACTAAAGTCCTATAAAAAGGCATGTAGAATCTCGCAATTTACAACAACCCTTAAGGAAGATTCTGGTCGATAACACTAGCATTCTATATAGGTCACGTTACCGAAAGCATGTTGCTGTGAGAGAGGTTATTTATATAAAACATCTGGCACCCAGTATAAATCTCACCTTATTCAGCAACGGAAATGGTATATATATATATATATATATATATATATATATATATATATATATATATATATATATATATATATCAATTTCTAAAGAAGTTATGTTTTTTATTAATTCGATAGATTAATATTTCAGTCCATGCTCTACTCCATACTGATGATATCATGCAAATCATTTTATATTGCATGTACTTTAAAGAGGGGATGGACAACGTCATATAATTCAATTGATTTGAAAATTACCAACTAAATATACACTTCAATAGTTCGACGAGTTCAATAATTAAATAGAGATTGGTCGTTTTAAAAGGTCCACCATAAAAGGTGTCAAGTCAGGAATTAGTCCTTACCATGTAAATCAATATCAATTGTCATATGTTACTTAGAGAAGAGATAGACGCGACCAAGTAAATCTTCTTACCTTAGAGAAATCATGAACCAATAGCAACCATTACCTGCCCAATATGGGATACAGTGCATCATGGGCAGTGTCCTCATATGGCAAATGGTTGCATCTAAACACATGGAAGATTGTGCGAAGAATACATTACAACTGATTTCTCAACATAATCTTTTAGCATTTAATCCATTGGAAAAAAACCTGAAGACTGGGCTGGATCATTTTGGGTTTTCTTTTTTTCAACCCAAGTAAGGCAATAGAGCCATTAAGACGTAAGGGTTTACCGAGTGTGAAAGAATATAAAAAAAAGAAAACATTATTATGAAGAGAGAACAATAAAAGAAAAGGAATTAAGAAAACAGAAGATAATGATTGATATTGGATTTAGTTTTTTTTTTAAATCAAAGTTGACTGGAAAGCAAGAATCCAGAAAAGAGTTCCACAAGAAAGAAGTGCGAGAAAATAAATTGTTAGCATAGAACTTGCGATTACATCTAGCCATTTCAACTGTAAAATGATGAGAACTTGCCTAAATCCATAAATTCTAGATACCATAGAGGAAAGTTTATCAGAATAATTTCAATTAAAGTATTTATAAACAAGTATAGAAAAGCTATGTTATGACAGTGGGAAAGTGACTGAAGCGAAGATGCCAGGTAACATTGCAGATTCCTAAAATTAATTTTTGCTCATGTTTCTGTAAATATTTGCTTCAGATTGATGTTTATTTATTTTTTCAGTAATCATTGTAATTACTTAAACAAGGTTTAACTTTAAATTCTGACTAAACCGTCCCAAGGGATACTGGTTTTAAATGAGGTATTATTGTAAAGTAATAAGTTTCTCCTCATTTAGACACATTTTTAAAAAATTTAAATTCTATGAGTGTCCTCAAATGTTTTTCATCGGCAAATTATGCAGTGAACGTTTTGCAGTCTTTTTTTCCACAGTAAGTTTCCATTTCTTTCGGCAGTAGACCAGTTGCCATCCAAGGCTATAGAACCCGGTCTGTCCTGCTATTTACTGATAGAAGAGGATTCATACCTTTCCCAAGGGAGAAGAAGAGGATTCATACCTTTCCCAAGCTCGTAAGTGAATTTCAGTCAGTTATAGACCATGTGTGATACATGCTTAGGCGATCATGTATATTTCGATACATGACTGACGAGGTAGATTTTTTCCCACAGTAGGTTGCCATTTTTTCTACAGTAAACCATCCAAGGCTATAGAAGCCGATCTGTCTTGCTATTTAGAAGATTCATACCTTTCCCAATACAATGGATTCAACTGGAATTCGAACTCTGTTCTCAAGATTTCTCAATCCGAGCCGTTATCCATTTCTCCACCGTGTCTCCCCAGTCAGTTATGTGCCGATCATGTATCTTCGATACATAACTGACGAGGCAGATTTCTCCTGCAGTGGGATACCATTTTTTTCTGCAGAAGGCCAGTTGCCATCCAAGTCTATAGAACCCGATCTGTCCTGCTATTTACCCATAGCTGGGAGGAGAAGAGGAGGATTCATACCTTTCCCAAGGGTATTAGCACGTAAGTGAATGGATTCGACTGGAATTCGAACTCGGTTCTCGTATTCCTCAATCCGAGCCGCTATCCATTACTCCATCCTAGGAAAGGATTGCTAAAAATGAGAGGCAAAAGAAGTAAAGCCGCTGCTGAGAAACAGAGACTCGTTTCTGTTAGCTTAAAACTTGGGTTTAGCATAGGTCTACATATCAACCATTTCAAGGTTAGTAAATACTGAAATTTCTTTTGCACAAAAGATAGATATACATGTTTGCAAAAAGGCAGATATTTGGTTTGCACTAGAATCAAAAAGGTAGATAGTTTTGATTTGCAAAAGAGTAAACAAAAGGTAGACATAGGTTTAGTTTACACGAAAGTAAAACAATGTTGACATAGGTTTGGTTTTCAGGAGAGCCAGAAATATAGACGTAGGTACAGTAAGCGGGTCGCCTCTTTGTGCAGGAATACGGTCGGCGTATACTTGACCCCAAACGTCAGGACTTTCTGGGCTATAGGTTAGGTCCTTCCTAGAAATAGTCAACCAACATGACTTAGAAGATAAAAAGTGATAAGCAAAGTAATGTTTTGCGCTAGTATTATAGGTAGTAAAATTATAATTCTCTTCAAAGTTGATGAAAGCATCAAAATATTTGACAAACCATTTTTAATTTCAAACAGGTTTTAAGCTATATTCATGTGCAATACTTGTTCCCATTCTATAAAGCTGACTATGACCCATTTTGCTAAAAAAAAAAAAAAAAAAAAAGAAAGGCCTCAAATTAATGGAATGGACCCGAATCTCGCCAGATATTATATAAATGGAATCATAAGCGGAACAGAAACCTGCTCACGGAAATCGATTGTTACCGGGTCGCTTCTAGCCACCAAAATCGAACGTAAACAGAAATAATACTCTCAAGTTGCCAGGTGTAAACTGTAGCAAGGAAGGGGTGAGTAAATGACCATTTTCACATCCAGTGTGCCCGTCAGGCCAAATGAGTATGTATCATGTCGGATGTTCCGGTCCGTCTCTCACTCTCTGAAGTAAGCGTTTTTTCGATCGCCTTGTGGTTTGTTGTGTCCTCCACAGAGTTTTTTGTGGAGCGTCGTTATTTGTTCAACGAACGATGAAGCTAGGAGGGAGATCTATTCAAGATCGACGAGCACTTCAGAAAACTAAACAATAATTTATTGACAGAAAATATTACACTACACTCTTGTTAAGAAAATGATGATTTGGAATATTTTCAGGCTTTTGGGTTCGCTTTTCGCTCTCACCAAATTATAGTAATTTTTATTTTTCCCTTCTCTTCAGTTCCCCCAAATTTGTTGCCTTGACAATTGTAGTAGTAGCTGCTCTTGCACCTGACAACGTGTCTGCAACACCCACGTTTTCTTTTTGTCTGTGTGACCGTTCTGTCCACAGCATGCGTGTGTGCTCTTGTGTATGAGCGACGTGAGTTATCTTTGCACTCTGCCTTGATTTCTCCCGGCAAATACCGAAGTCAAATGCTTCTCCAGTTTATATAAACGACACCCTGGGCACCCCATCCCTGTTTGGCAATCATGTATGTCAAAAGTTCCACGTTTGTCGACATTATCTCAACGGGTCCATTATTCAAAAAGACACATGGCCTCAACCAAAAAACTATTTTCCAACTTTTAATGAGTATCACCTTATGGGCTTAGTATCATGGCATTAAGAATTTACCTCTCTGGGATCAGATTTTCGCTCAGAAATCCAAATAAATATTTTCTTTATCAGTGAAAGAAGACCACTTATGAGAAATTCCAAACTTAATGACTCTTCACCTGTTGTGGCTTTGTTAGGGCCAGAAATAAAGATACAAAGTGAGGAATTGAGTTAAACAAATATATTAACAGCAACAGTAATAAAACATATACAAACGAGAGTGTTATAGCAAGAATGTTCGGTCCTACTGTCAGAGCTGACTGCTGGAAACTTCACTCTCCAAAAGGCAGTACCTGCTCCTATTTATAGCTGGGAGAGTCAATGTGTGCGTGGGTAAATTACCATAACATCATCAAATACTTTCGGAGTTCAACTCTGATTCCTTCAACGTCATTTTGTTATAAATAAAACTTTAATTCTCTGTATCTTTTCCCATTTTCATCCGGATTATTGAAGAACATATGGCAAGTATCTACAGGAAAAGTGTTTAGGCCCAAAGCACATTCGTGCTGACGTGGTTGCTACATTAGGAGATGATGCTCCAGCTTTATCAACAGTTCAAAAGTGGACAGCTGAATTTAGGAGATTCTTGCAGATGACCTGATGTCTGGACGTGCTGCAACTGCC
>CAHIKZ030005544.1:2145000-2162500 GCA_903632075.3 Acanthosepion pharaonis
GCTGGAACTAGCATAATGGCCTACCCACCTAGCTAGAGTGGGGCAAAATTTAATGGCTAAAACAGTAAAAATGCTAAAAGTTAAACAATGCCGGGCCTGGTTAGTACCTAGGTGGATGACCGCTTAGGAATACCTGGTGCTATAAACTTAGATGTGCGGGTGGTGTAATGGATAATGGCACGAAATTGTCAATTGGAGAGCCGAGTTCCAATTCCAGTTGTGTTCGTTATATTCACTTACGCGCAAATACTCTTGGGAATGGTATGAATCCACCTCTTCTCCCCAGCTATGGATTAATTAGTAAGACTTATATCACTAAAATATTATTATATAAAAAAATATTCTTACAATGTATAAATATTTTCTGGCTTTAAATAAATGACCAGCAGACATGTTCTTCTTCAGAGTTGCCATTCTCCTAGACCGCTATTAATCAAAGAGCTTAATTTATTCTGATATTTAACCCATAGTTGGGGAGAGAAAAGATGCAGTTATGGCTTTCTCAAGTGTATTTGCACGAAAGGGTCAATAAAGCGTACAAAACGAATCAATCAAAATGATGAGAATGTCTGTAGCAATTTAATAAAAGTTCTTATTATCAGTATAATACACATCTGCATGTGAGGATTGCTCAATGGCAGAAGTAGTTGCATATTCTCCGCTGCCTATTTGAGTATTTGAGCCTAGGTAAAATCATAAATTTTCAAAGCAAATTTTCAAAAATAGCAAGTTATCTCCAATCGAGGATTGACGCAGCATAATCTTTCTCTCTCGATTTGACACTGTACCAGACTAACCGAAATTACACTGCGGATATTTGAGCACATTTCAAGAATCTCAGTCAATTATGGCAAAATGTAAAATTATGACTAATTGTCTGAACTTGGAATTGTTTTCGCCGTTTCTTTCTCCTGTTGTTCTTAATTTTTTTGAAAGCATGTCTCCCAAGCCCGCTATTTGGTGAGGGCGGAGGATTGGCCGTTGATCCCCCCATCAACCAGGTCGATGCTTGGACTTAAGGTAAGCCGTACATTCACTTGTTACCATGAGGAAGAAAGCGGACAAACACCATTCGCTGGTTCCCAGACTTCATGAATTCAAGCGCCCTACGAGGCTGGCATCCCGCTCTCACCCTTTCACTGTCGAAACTCCTAAATGTAGCCGTCTCTTCTACTCCAATAGCTTCATGTCTCGCACCTCTCGCCTGTTCCAGTTTCCCTGATAGCTATAATCTCCAGCTATTCAAATGTAATGTCAATCGACATCTCCAATTGCCTTGATCTATCCACTACCCTCCTCCTCATCCTTTCTTCTATCACTCCTATCTGATCTTCTGTATCCCCTTGCGTCCTAGTGGCTTCTCGCCTTGCTTGGGGTGAAACGCTTAAAAAAAAAATCCTAGTTCTTGGATGGAGCTAAATTCTGTTAGGAAATTTATAGCCAGAGGTGCAATTAATATAATGAGAACTTTTAACTCTCTTTGTGTATTTTATATTAGATGTTTTCACGGGAAAATCGTCAAAAGTCATACGAATAGACGGTATCTAGAAACTGCCCCACGCAGTCATATGTGACACAAGGCCGAATTTAATGTGGGGTTCCCGAGCCCGTAGGCTAAAATATCCCCGAGGCCTTGCATAAACAGGATCTGGTCTACCTCCCCGGACGAGACTCTGCCCTTCGGCATAGCCTCGTCCGGATTCCTCTCTGTCTTCGGCAGAGAGTTCGACCAGTACAGCTGGAAAAGATACGAATAGACTGAACCGGAATAACCTAAACATAGTATAAAATCTTTGTATGGTTATTTACTAATAATTAAGTTTGGTACACGGTCACACCAGTGGGGCATATATCTTTATATGTACCGTATATTCTCGCGTATCATGCGACCTTTGAATACCTAATTTTGAAGCCAATTTTAAGAAGGTCGAATCATACACGAGATATAAAATTAGCGTATGTGCTACTGGCACTGGCTACGCCGATGTCCAAACTATATATGCATTTACTGTAGTAAAAAGTACAGATGTATTTAAAATAAACATGATTTTGATAAAACTGATGTTTTACTTAACTGTATCCAATAATAATGCATGTAATATTCACATTTTAGTATCGTATTATAAAATACAAACATGGCGAATATGCATCTTTTTCATTGTTTACGTTTATAAGATGTTTAGCTGTTTCTCATTTGGTTATGTCTGTACGCGTTTACGCAACGAGTATAGTGTTACTAACGATACTTTTATCATTCTCTTTTATTTTTTAACTTATTTAACTAGAAGATGGGATAAAGAGATAAAGGAAAAGAGCTTAGTCTATTGTAATTTGGTCTCTCAAAAAAAGGAACTCGCATGATACACGAGATACTACAGTGCAACTAGTTTGACTAAAAGCAGTAGCATCAATATTTTGCACATTTAACTGACCATTTTGCAAAAGAGATGGAAGACTATTTCAACATGGCGATATTTTATATTTTTATATATATATATATATATATATATATATATATATATTTATATATATATATATATATATATATATAACTCGGTAACAAGGGGAAAAGAGATCGTAGTATCTGTTAGGGGTTCCCCCTAGCTATGGGCGAATAGTTAACCCCCAAACTGCGGTCAAAACACTATGAAAGTATAAAAATAGATTTTTATAGTAAAAATATAGTAAAAATTGCCAGCAGTACATTTAAAAAATATTACCATATTTGAAAAGAAAAATTACCATCAATATATTTGACTCTCGACAAAAAACCCTATTTACAAAAAATACGTAAATGAAACCTGATCTACAAAACAGATTTCTCACAAAGAATATATATATTCTATTCAAACGAATCTATTCTAAAAAACCTTGTCGGTATTAAATTAAACAACCTATCGAGGGGGTTGATAAACCGTAAAACAAAATAAACCCATTAAACAAAAGGGTGAAAAATACGCTAGTATGCATATAAAAGAAGGAGGATATTGAAAGTTATGAATGTAGAGGGATACGCTTGTGTGTGTGTGTGTGTGTGTGTGTGTGTGTGTGTGTGTGTGTGTGTGTGCTCGCTCGCGTGTGCGTGTGTGTGTGTGTCTGTGTGTGTGTGTGTGTGTCTGTGTGTGTGTGTGTGTCTGTCTGTGTGTCTGTGTGTGTGTGTTTGTCTGTGTGTGCGTCTGTCTGTGTGTGTGTGTGTTTGTCTGTGTGTGCGTCTGTCTGTGTGTGTGTGTGTGTCTTTGTATGTCTCTGTGTGTGTCTGTATGTGTGTCTGTGTCTGCGCGTGCGTCTGTGTATGTCTGTGTGTGTGTGTGTGCGTGTGTGTGTATGTGTGAATGTTCAGTCACTGATAGGAAATATATCATCATACACGGAAACAAGATTCCGGTGGGTGTTGCCACTCCAAAATGCAGGGAGGAGAAAACAGTGAGCAGAAGAGGATGTGTCCCATTTTTATAGGTACTTGACACCGCCACCTAATGGCATCTTGGCAAAACTGGCAAAGTTAGGTGGAGATAACCCACAATATGAAAGCAGAAGATATGACACACTAAGTATAATAGAAGAGAATTTGACCGAGAAATAAGAAAGGCAAGATAAACTAAATAATATTCAATTTCAAGGAAGTGGACATCAGCAAAATCATCTGTGGAGAAATACGCGCGTTGTTTACCAGTTTTATCGTTTCTTTGGTATTTTACTGGAATCTGGCACGAATGAGAAATTTAACCATTATTTTCACAAAGGTCATTATTTACAATTGCATGAAGCGGATTTCACTCCGTATTTGTAGGAATTAATGACCAATCCGTGTATCCAACATCGAAACTTCAAAGACAACATTAGAATTTATAATTCAACTGTTTCTATTGCTTCCATGGATCACAGATTGCTGACCCAATTATATATGATCTTTATTCCTTCAATGCGCATCGTCAAATTGATCATATCGAAACTTCAAAGAGAACATTAAAACGTATAATTCAGCTGCTTTATTTACATCCATAGGTGCTTAAATTGCTGAACGAATTTGAAATAGTTGTTATTATCTCAGCACGCATTCCCAAGTCGATTACATGAAGACATTAAAACACTTTTATTTCGTCGAGCAACACATTCGTTTTTCGAAGACATCTGCTAATTTGTTGTTTTTTTTAAAAAAATAAAAACAAATCAGCAGATGTCTTAAAGCAAATTAGTAGATTGTCTTAATAGTTTATGAAAGAAATCAACAAAATATCAGTAAGAAATGATCAGTATGCGGCTTTTTTAATTTAAGATTTTAATACACCTTTTGCCTGTTTCATACATTACAGTTAAATTGTCTTCACCCATAAAATTTGATTGTAATTAAAGAAATAGTTCTCCCGAAATATGTTGTACTTCAAAAATACAGGGTGCGATGGGTAAATTGTCGCCATTTTATTTTTAAAAATTTTGCACATGCGCGTTTTTTGTTGTTGCTGTTGTTGTTTTTTGGGATATTTTGTTGATTTTGGGGTTTTTTGTCGACTGCAGAGTATAGTAGGGTCAGTTGGACATCGCTTGCGAGCACCATGGCGCAATTCACTTCACGAACATTTCAGAGTGTTTGAGTATCAATCTAAGGACAATGTAGAGGATTCAGAAAGAGTTTGATGAGTCTAATGGTGATTACGAAGGTACAGTACTTTATAAAACACACTCTGATTGTTCTAATAAGAAAAGAACTCCCGAATTTGTTGGTGAGATCCAGGCAATGATCGACAACGATCCCTCCAACTCAATCAGGTCCATAGCCAGGAACGCAGGAGTGTCTGAGTTTCTTATCAGGCAAGAAGTGCATGAAGACATTCAATATTTCTCATACAAGATGAGAAAGGGCCGATTTTTATCAGGTCATGAAGAACAAGAGGAAAGACAGCGCTATGGAGCTTTTGACTAACTCAAACATTCCCCCCCACCCAACCGAACATGTTTTGGCTTTTCTCAGACAAGAAAAATTTCTGCCAGAATAAGACAGTGAACACACAGAACAACCATTGACTTTCTATGTCCCTAAAATATGTACCGGGAATGATGAAAAACCAAATATCCAGTCAACATCATGGTGTTCAGAGTGATCTCTTGTGATGGCGATGTTATGCATCCATACATCTTCCCGTAAGACCTTGGACTCAACACCTAGGCCTACATCACTTGAGAAGGTAGTGCTGCCCTGGGTCAAGAGGGTGGCTGCTGGAAGATCCTATATCTGGCAACAGGACTCCGCACTATGCCACACAAACAGGAGAACCCAGTCAGACAATTTTGCGACCACATCACCACTTACATCTAACTCCTCAGACTGCAACCCCCTTGATTATTATGAACGGGGCGCAGTCGAGCGAGAGACAAACAAAACTTATAACACAAAAGATGAACTGAAGGCAAGAATTATGGCAGCGTTCATCAACTTAAACAAGGAGACCATGCAGAAGAATTGCGGGAGATTGACGAGTCGTTTGGAGGCCATGGTTGAAGCCAATGGCGATTTTATTGAATAAATGTAAAGATATTTTTTTGTAATTGTGGTAAATATATCTGTTAAAATGAAATGCCAGTGTTATTTTCATTTTTGTGTAATTTAGACGTCAATTTATCCATCTCGCCCTGTATATTTTTATATTTCCTAATGTGTATATCTTTGCCATTTACTTTTTGAAATTCTCAATTTATCTTTTAAATAAATAGAACGAAACCTGACATATATTTCGTGAATTTTTTCGGTAATTATCCACGTCCATAAATATTCTGATTGTTTGAAACTGTTGACAATGGGCTACTAATAAAGCAGCAATTAGTCGCCATTTGCGCCAGCTTTCCCAAGAAGAATAATTAGGTCGTAAATAGTGTACTAGAAAAACAAGCGCGAAACCCCATTTGCCCTCAGAATAGAGAAAAACAGGAACGGGCAGACGAAAGAAAGAAAGAAAGAAAGAAAGAAAGAAAGAAAGAAAGAAAGAAAGAAAGAAAATTAGTGAGATAAAATGAGAGAGAGAAAAAAACAAAAAGTAATGGGGAGAAAATAGATAAAGAAAATAGAGATAAATAAGAAAGAAAATGGGTGCATAGAAAACGATGGGGCGCTGACAAGTTCCCTGTTATTTGGTCAAATTTTGGGAAATAGGTCGGGCCGAGAACCTTTCAGCACCTTTTCGTATGGGGGAAAAGAAAGGAAAATCTTAACGAGAAGAGAGAAAAAACGTCGCTTAGAATAAGAATAAAAATGACGATTTAAAATGACATAAATTATAGAAGTGAAAAAGTGGGAGACAAAAGCAAACATCAGACTATAGAGTAAAAAAAATAAATAAGTATATCAGGAAAAAATAAAAACAGTAATCCACAAAAAAGAAAAATAGAATAAAAGCTTCTGAGTCAAATTGTTCTGAATAACACCTGACTGACTCCAAAGTAGGAAAGCAAAAATACTTAGAAAAATTAACGCGTTCACTCCTTTCGGATTGGATGTTGTGTATTGACTAATTCTTTGACTTTGCCAATCGTTGCTGTATGAAATATTCCGCTTATAAGTATATGAGAGTTCCTGAAAGCAATGAAACTATTGATAAGGTTAAGAAAGACAATAAATTTTAGCATTGAAATCCAGTTTTTCGTTTTCAGTCAGCAACATTAGCTCAACAAAGCATCACATATAACTTACTCGATTATCCGGTCACCTTGGACATGGAGTAAAAAAATATGTTTGGATAAGTCAAAATTCTGGATAATTGAATGTCTAAATTATAAAGAGAAAAAAAAATGAAGAAAAAGTCCTTTACTTAATGGAATTTTTGCATTTATATCATCAAATAATATTTTCAAACGTTTTGTTCAAAGTTTTGTTCAGTTTATTTTTGATAAAAGAAAAAAAATGTGTCAGTTTGCCTGGCTGTCCCCACGTTTTTCTGGCTGTCCCCACGTTTTTCTGCTGCTGACACCCGAACCAGGATTAAAACACCTTAAGTATATTTTCTGGTTGAAAACAAAATCAATTTAAACATTTCTTAATTTTCATCAAGGAATAAGAATTTGTGCACTAAAACTGGTTTATATCATTTTTACAAGGTTACGCCAAAAGATTCATATAAGGGTGGACGAAATGATTTACCAGGTCACTCCTTGGAGATGGGTCTGAGGCGGGTGAGGTTGATGTACTAAAAGGCAAAACGTTTACTATCTATTTCGACATTTTACACTAAAGTGAGGGAAATGCTTATTTAAGTCAAGATTTTTTTTATTACTCTGAACCTTATTAGTATGACAAAACGTAAAATAGTCCCAAAATTAAGCATATTTGAAACGCTAAGCAAGCCTCTGATCGTTTAGGCTGAACCTTATAAGCATGACAAAACATATTAGTTTCAAAATTAAGCATATTCTAAGGATGAAGTAGGGATTAGAACTTTTAGGCTGAAGCTTATAGGCTATGACAAGTCTCATTAGCCCTAAAATGAAACATATCTTAAGGCTGAAGCAAGGATCAGATCATTTAGGCTGATTCATATAACTACAAGACTCATTAGTCCCAAAATTGACCTTTTTATGTATGAAGCACGGATCATAGCTTTTAGGCTGAAGCTTATAGGCATGACAAGTTTCATTAGCTCCCAAATTAAGCATGATTTAAGGCTGAAGCAAGGATCAGATCTTTTAGGCTGAAGCTTACAAACATGACCATTCTCATCAGTCCCATAATTAAGGATGAGACCTTTTAGGCTGAATCTTATAGGTATGACAAAGCACATTAGCCCCCAAATTAAGCATATTTTAAGGATGAAGCAGAGATTAGATCTTTTAGGTTGAATCTTATAAGCATGACAAGACTCATTACCCTCAAAATTAAGCATATTTTAAGGATGAAGATCATATTTTTTTAGGCTGATTTTTCATTTTCCTACCTATAAGACCAAAAATGCACAGTAAGCATTAATTAGTGAGTTTATGGGATTATATATTTTGTTCATTATTATTTCTTTTTAATTAGATTATTCATTCTTGTCTTTCACAATATTTTGAACGATTTATTCTTTTTTTTTAAATCTCCCTTTTCAGCTCCTCAACATGGACCCCAGAATCAAACAGTTGAGATTTTGTCATAATAAGTTGAGACTAAATGTCGGTTTCTTCTTGTAGGTGGTAAACGATTTAACTAAAACTGAACCAAATCACAGTCCGAAAATATGAAATAACGAAAATAGTTAATCTTAAAAAGATTATTTACATTATTAGAACTATTGTCCTAATCTTTGTTGCCATATTTATTAGAAGGTTTCGGCCAGTGTACGCTCCGGCCTTCTTCAGGTAGTTGGAATGTCTAACTGAACCCTTTATTTCGCTCACTGGGGTAGACTGTTCTTGTTCCACGTGCCATATTTAATGGATGTCAGTTATCAGTTATCTCCAGTTAATTTTCCCTCTGAAAGTTCTCTACTGCCTTAACCGGGTATTGAACTCACACTCTTTGGGTCCTGTCATTGGATCTAACCAACGCCTTTATCCACAGTGCCATGTGTCGTTGTAATAAATATGGCGACAAACATGAGGGCAATACACAGAATAATGTAAATAATGTACATAATACCTCATCTCAGAAATATAGACAGATACGAGGGTCATTCAATAAATAAGGTTAATTTTTCGGTATTAGGACTTCTAATACAGATAGAAGCTTACTATTTTTTTAACGTAGTCTCCCAGCACTGTCACACACTTTTCTCATCTGTGCACAAGCTTCCGTATTCCCTCAGCGTAAAAATCTTTAGACTAAGGTTTCAGCCAGTCGCTCACAACACTTTTGACTTCACTTTTAAACTTCGTGCCTCTCGTGAACTCTTTCAAGGGACCAAACAGGTGAAAGTCTGAAGGGGCAAGATCTGGGCTGTAAGGGGGATGAGGGAGCAGTTCCCAGCCCAGCTCGCTGATGGTCTGCACCATTTAGGCTGCTGTGTGAGGACTTGCGTTATCAGGAGACCTCACTTCTGTAGGCCTCCCAGGCCTGTCTTCATCCTCAACACTGCTTAGTCCTTCTTTAAACAATTTAGCCCACTTGTAGATATTTTTTTGGCTGAAACATGTGGCACCATACACAGTTGACATTCTCCTATGATTTTCAACTGGTTTGCACCCTTCAGCAACTAAAAACTTGATAACTGACCGCTGTTCAATCCTGGAGCATGCTTCTTGGTCGGCCATCTTTTTTAATCGCCAAAACTCTCAAAGTTTTTTTTTAATCTGCAAAAGAAATTAAATTCATGTGAAAAAGAAGTAAAACAAAAAAAATTTTAAAAAAAGAAGTAAGCTTCTATCTGTATTAGAAGTCCTTATACCGAAAAATTCACCTTATTTATTGAATGACCCTCGTATTTTAATAGATTTTTAAAGAAACAGACGATTAGTTTCTGTTTATAAATATATTTCAGGTTTTACGGTTTTTACTTTTTTGACACAGTGTTTTGCTGTTAGCATCTTCCGTAAGTGTGACAAGAAACGGCACTTTTCTTGATAAGAAATTAAAAATAAACAGCGTCTATCCAGATACATTGATTTCTTTTGTAATTTGTTTGATCTCGTGGGTTATTCATCTTTTATGGGAATTTAGGTGCTAATTTTATAATTTGAGGCTCTCTCTGGATCAGCATCGCCTCGCCTGTCTACTATCTGCTTCACAACCGAGTAGTGGCGCCTGGCTCAACGCAGTGCCCTCCTCATGTACTGGTACCCTTCTAGATGATGAGTGCACTCGGGTCGGAGTCGCGATCCGTCTTGGACTCAAATTATATGAGCGTCACAGATGCAGATGTGGAGCTTCCATCGATGAGTTTGGTTTGCATCCTCTCTCCTGTCGTCGTAGTGCCGGCCGCTTTCCACGGCATGCAGCAATAAACGACGACATCAGAAGGGGTTTGGATGGAGCTGGTTTCCCTTCCCAAATCGAACCCGTAGGTCTCGACCGTGGGGATGGAAAGCGGCCAGATGGCATTACCATTTTCCCTTTTAAAATGGGGAAGTCTTTGATTTGGGATGCGACCTGTGCGGATACATTTTCGGCCGGTAATTTAATCAGGTCCGCGGTTGAGCCGGTGTCCGTTGCCCGGGACGCAGAGATAAAAAAAAAATAGTTAAATATTCTTCTCTTGCTGGTAGATTTTTTTTTATTCCTGTGGCAATGGAGACTTCAGGGGTTATTGGCCCTCGTTCGATGGCGTTCCTTCGGAAGGATTGGCGCGATTGCGTCTCGATTAAGAGATGAGCCTCGTGAAACAGAGTGGCTCTTGCAGCGTGTCTCACTGGCAATGGTTCGAGGTAATGCTTTCTCCATTATTGTGGCTGGCAGAGGATAGCAAAAAAAAAACATTTTGTTTATAGTTACTTTGTTCAAACATTTTTCAATAAATTTTTAATAATTCTCTTAAAAAAATTTATAAGTGTTGAAACTTGACTAATGCATGGAATAATAATGCAACACAAAATGTACTTAGAACAAAATGTATTGAAACAAGAAAGTGTACACAATATTTACATATAGTCTTTTGTATATTCCTGGTAAGACCGTTCCTGGAGAATGTGTTGACTGAGTCGCAGTCGGGCAGAGTCTCTGGTTGAATCTCTTGATTCCTCCCTCTTTTCCCGGTACCAACCATATTTATATGGTCGGTACTCCACTATGCAAATTAGGTGGATCCTACCACAACAATAAGCAACGTTTTATTCTTTTGGCATTATTAAATTCTATCCTGTTTACCGATTTTCTCTTTTTCGTCAAATGATGTAATCTTTTTATGACCAGATATCGTCAAAATCGCTGCCTGTAGAGTAGCAATATTGGATATGGTAAATATCGCTTTTCAGTCGTTTCATTTCTTGAAGAAACAGAAAATATTAAGATCGCAAATCATTTGGAAATTTGTCTCCAGATGCTCATTCAGTTGGAGCTTTCGCGAATGCTCTCCAGAGGGCGCTTTAACGAAAACTTACCGGTCACTGCTTAAATGCAATCAAAACCGTCCACTTTTTCTCAAGATTTTTGTTTTATTGAAGCAAAATGAAATTGCAAACTTTTATCGTTGAATATATATATATATATATTTAAGTAACGAAAATCTTGGTAATCCGTATGAATAATTCCAAGGAGGGTGAAATCCTGAGAGCTCAGTGTTAAGTCAGAGCGAATAATTTAATTTAAAGAAAAACAGACCACTTTAAGGCTCCATTTGTAATAATTTATTTCACCAGAGAATTTTATTTTTCTCTGGATCTTCTGACTTCACTTTCAAATGTGAAACGAAAAATGAATTTAAAATTTACACTTTTGACGGGTAGTATTAAGCTTATATAAGTTGGCATAGAAGGTGGTGAGGAATAGTGTGAGAGACATGGTCGAGTTTAGAGGGAGAAAGGAGAGTTTTAAAATTTATTTTTATTACGATACTTAATACTGAGGAGGGGTGGGGGGTAAGGATCAGACATTGATCAGACATGTATATAGGACAAAGTGGAAATATTTTACTTGTGACGTGTTTCGCCCTTCCGGACTTCATCAGACTAATTTTGTTATGCTGGTAGGACTACACTTGCACACGGTAGGAGAGTGCTGATAAATTTAGATATAAAAAAAAAATTTTATCAAAAAAAAAAATTCTAAAATTCGCCAGACCCCTAGCTGAAGAAAGCTGTAAGTATGGTATCATAGGGTGTGCACGTGTGTGCGGGTGTGCGCGCGTGTGTGTGTATGTGCGTGTGTGTGTATGTGCGTGTGTATGTTTGTGTGTATGTGCGTGCGTGTGTGCGTATGCGTGTGTGTGTGTGTGCGTGTGTGCGTGCGTGTGTGTGCGTGAGTGCGTGCGTGCATGCGTGTGTGTGTGTGTTTGTGTGTGTATGTGCGTGCGAGTGTGTGTATGTGCGTGCGTGTGTGTGCGTATACATGTGTGCGGGCGTGTGTGTGCATGCGTGCGTGTGTGTGTGTTTGTGTGTGTATGTTCGTGCGAGTGTGTGCGTATGAGTGTGTGCGGGTATGCGTGTGTGTGCGGGTATGCGTGTGTGCCTGCGTGCGTGCGTGCGTGTGTGTGTGTGCAGCCTGTGAAGTAGACATGTTGACTGTTTTCCCAATGTACTGCAAGTTGCACAATAGACGGGTGTTTTTCATGTAGTGGAAAACCAAACATACACCAAAGTATCTCATTACTGCTGATGTATCTGCCCATTTGATACTGGGTTACCTCATCTCGCCTATTTTCCTGCTGCAAGCCAAACATGGCCGCATCTGATCCTTTGTTTACGTACTTGCTAACATACTTGATGGATTTCATCGAGTTGAAGAACTCAACATTAATGTGGGCAATAAATGTTTTTAACAGCAAGGGTCAATAGGTTAATATCCACCAGTTGTCAAACTTATGTTGTCCTACCTTTGCTGAAAACCCACTATCATCTGGGCTTCTACCTCTGTAAGAAGGGTACCCGTCATTACCAGTTTGTGTTTCCTTAAGAAATCTCTTGGGAAATTTCTTTGAGCATAGATTATTCTTTAGACATGACGAGTTGAGGTTAAAGCCCCTCCTACATGGGCCAAGTACTATGTTCGTTTTAACAATTTCATAGAGCTCCTTGTGTCTCCATGGATTTGGAAACTCTGCATAGATTATCTTGTGAATTTTTCTTACCAGCCAAAGCAGAATGCGAGCGTGTGATAGCTCCCGTTTTTGCCACTCACTTGTGTACATGTCACACTTTATGGACTTAAATATTTTTCACTTTTTAATCAGATCCATGAGCTCCTCAAACTTCCGGCGAAAGACTCTGGCAAGGTGGTTAGGTCTGTCTTTGGTCTTTTGGTACAGAAAAATTTCGTCTTCAATTTCCTTCCACTTTGGGTTGTATGTAAAGGTTACGAAGAGATCTGGCTTACCATAGTAGCGTACATCGGTCATGGTGGAATACAGAGCTACCCAATATTGCCAGTTTATGGCATCTCTCAAATGAATATAATTCTCTGATCGCAGTTGTTTTTGACTGTTTCTAATGTAACACAGCCTCTCAGGCTCCATTTTAGCAGCCATATCAACTGCATATTTATGAATGAGATCTCGAGAAGAATGAAAATGATTGAATGAGTTGGCACGCATCATAAAACGGTGAGTATAGAATTCCTTACAGGATACTTCTTTGCTCCGGATTGCTTGGATTACGATAATTAATACAAAAAATGGAAACCATCTTCCCCATTGACAAATAACAAAATACAATGAAGCGCATCATAGAATCTATGTGTGTCTCATTAATTGCTTTAGAAAAATGTCTCTCTTGTTATGTTGGTCACCACTTAGAACCACTGCTATTTCATTTCAGGAAAGTCCAATATTGATTTAAATATAAGGATCATATTTCCCATTTTATTGTTAAAATAGATACAAAAGGTATCTCATTTAATAAAAACAAGTGGGGATTTAAGGCAGCTTTTATCACGATTCTTCTGTTAACCTTGAAGAGGAATTATACATAGTTATTGATAAAAGTAGAGCCCAATCTTACTTATTATAAAACGCAGATTGTGTGTGTGTGTCTGTAACGTTTATATATTGGATCGGATTTCCAACATTTTTTAGCCGATTTCAACAAAACTTCACAGGACTACATAAAATTACCTTGTGGTGGTTCTAACGGCGCCGAAAGTGGGAAAAACACAGTTGCTTTTTAACAAGATCAATTTGAAAACACGATTAAGACACATCGTGAGAATGAAAGGGGGACAACTCAGATCGGGTTAAAAAAACCCAGGTTGTTTGTGTGTGTGTATGTGTGTGATCCTTTATATATGGGATTACATTTTTCAACCGATAAAACAAACATCCACTTTCTTTTTTGGCAGATAGTGTTTCTTATTGTCTTGCACACTTTTTTCTTTATTTTTACATTCAGAATGCTTTAAAAATTCCATTTACAAGACAATTGTTTATAATAAAATTCTAATTCTATTCAATCGGGGGACTCATCATAACGATTGAAAACAATGTTTTTGTTTGAGTTTGACCAATTCGTAGAAAAAAAAAAAACTAAGACATGCGTGTCCGTCAACCTAAACAATAATCTAACGATCTCTACTGATTATACGAATCGAAAAATCGGATAATTCTTTATCTTTAGGGAAAGATAATTCCACGTACTTTAGGGCCGTTTTTACAATTCTCTTTGCAATTTGTTACAAGGCAGATCAATAAGGCATTGGTTCTATTTGAAATTAATTCAATATTTAAAAGAAAGTATTAAGAAATAATTAAAATGCCGACGTAAGAAATCTGATAGACAAAAAAAAACAACAATATTTCGAAGATGATAATTATTAAGGAAAGAACACAGTACTTGTAATAAATTAATAAACCTAAATAAAGTTAATATTTTTTTGTATTAGAAACAACGAGTGGAAAATATATTCAAATCAGAATTCTAATTATGAATCACCACAAGCAAAATATGCAATTTTTTTTTACTGTATTCAATAAGTAAAAATCATAAATTGTAAAAGATTACAGAGAAAGGCTACCTACATTTTTCAAACGATTTCAACAAAACTTCACTTTTTTTTGGCAGGTAGTGTTTCTTATTGCCTTGCACATTTTTTTCTTTATTTTTACATTCAGAATGCTTTAAAAATTCCATTTACAAGACAATTGTTTATAAAATTATTCTATTCAATCGGTAGAGACTCATAACGATTGAAAACAATGTTTTTGTTTGAGTTTGGGTTTGACCAATTCGTAAAAAAAAAAAAAAAAAAATCTAATTAAGACATGCGTGTCCGTCAACCTTAAACAATAATCTTTGTCAATTTTATTTTTCAGTCTTTATGATGGTGGATACTTGATCTATCTCTTACTGTTATATCCCCGGGCAACGCCGGGCTCTACTGCTAGTAGTATTATAAAAACCTCGGAGAATTCCAGTAAGATATCTTTAATCATTTTCTAAAATACAATGATTCAAACATTAATTTAATATATATATATATGTGTGTGTGTGTGTGTGTGTGTGTGTGTGTGTGTGAAAAATGTGTGTTTATATATTTTTTATAATTATTTATTGGGTTTACGTAGATTGTGTGTATTAGTGTTATTATGGGAGTGGGGGGAATCGTCGTCGTTATGTCACTCATGCTAACGCAAACATAGATGCATGTCCGTACACCCGATGAGGTACGCAGACACACATACACACTTGCTCGTCCGTCGGGGCTCATACAGATATAAACATATGTGGACAGTTTGGGATTTGACATATGTATGTATATGGGTGGTGTTGAATGTATACATACGCATTTGTATGTTGATGGAGAACAATAAATGTAATTATTGTGGCGGTAGCTTGAACTAAAAAGTGATTGTTGGTGTTTTATTTTATTTTGTTATATATATTAATTTATTTTGATATAAATCCTGATAATAGGTATTCTGTGTAAAATTATGATAGTTGAAAATTGCTATAATTTTTATTTTTAATTTGTTCTCCCACCACCATTACTAATCACCTCTACCAATTTACAATAACTATTAGCCACTTATATTATCATTGTCACCAATCCCCTTACAACATTACTATCACATCACATCTACTATCATCATATAAACCCGCTATAATTATTAACGTAAACTACCCTCTCAGCATATTTAATACCACCATAAAAATAACCAATAAGGATTATAAAACAAAATTTCTACCAGTTGCATATACACAGTCATCAAAAACAAGCAAATAACCAGCTTTAAAATAATAACAAATATACTTTTTCAAAAATTAGAAATAAAAATAATAGTAATTTTTACCTATCATAATTTTACACAGACCCCACCCCCACCTATATACGTGCATGCGAGGAAATATTATTCAGCGAAAAAATAGAAAAATGCTCTGATTGCTGACATGTATACATTCACGAGACATTCACGAGAAATGTTCGCTACACTTCCAATCTTTGAATTTCAAAATACAAATGCGTATGTATAGACACAACACCACCCATATACATACATATGTCAAATCCCAAACTGTCCACATATGTTTATATATGTATGAGTTGGATGGTCTTGCCCACATAATCGATCTCACACCGACATTTGTATTGATATATAATTAAAATAAAGCGTCCCGGATGCTGTCCAATAGGTCGATTGTTTGCATTAATGATCACATTAAAGCTGTGCGTCGGAGCACTTTCCAGAGCACATTTAAAGCTTTTGACATCGCTATTTCTATAATGTGTCATCTCTTGCAGTGTCAGCGTAAGCTCGAACCTGGTGCCAAGTGAAATAGAATTATGCCTAGCTGCTTGTTCTTGGGAGTTACCAACAAAATATAATTGAAGAAATTGTGGCTCTTCATTTGTTAGTGGCCACGGGGGATCCAATCCTATGGTACACCGTACCCTGCACATTAAATATGGGCGCACACCCCCCACCCACCCAATAAAGTTATCCCCGAATGAAGTCATTTTAAAAGCACAATTGTACTTCCTAATGTTTTCCAAAAAGTGCTTTGATTCTTGAATTGTATCTGAAAGAAGAATCTTCAAAGGCTGCGGCGGATCTTCCAATAATGGAATCCTGATTTTGCCACTCGAAAACCACAGGAGTTTCTCCTTCAAATTTCTTGGCTTCACATTTACCAGAATTTAGACATAGAGCCTATTGCCACTTTCTTTTCAGGGGCGTGGTCATACTCCGACTGATAGTTAAAGGCAGCACGGTGACACTTCTCCCAGGTAAGGGCAGTTCTTCCCTGTTCCCTAGTTCTGAAAACTTGATGTCTTTCTTGCCTTTGTTCAGCTGATCTGCGAGCACCCCTCCGGGTTCGCCTTGTACTCTTTGCCCAGACGTCTCTCCTACCATACTAGGGGCAGACGTAGCTATATCAATTTTCAGTCTACCCTGTCTTTACCCAGGAGTCTCAACTGCTCTACTGGCAGCTCTCTTAGCTCTAGCAGCCTGAAGCGTTTCCTCTCTTTGCCCAGGAGTCTCAACTGCCCTGCTAGCAACCCTCTTAGCTCTAATAGCATGAAGTCCTTCCTGTCTTTGACCAGGAGTCTCAACTGCTGTGCTGGCAGCCCTCTTAGCTCTAATAGCCTGAAGTCCTTCTTGTCTTTACCCAGGAGTCTCAACTGCCCTGCTAGCAGCCCTTTTAGCTCTAGCAGCCTGAAGCCTTTCCTATCTTTACTCAAGAGTCTCAGTTGTTCTGTGATCAACGAACTTACCTCTGGCTTCCTGAAGCCTTTCCTGTCTCTGATCTTCTGCAGGCCTCCCGGTTCTTTTGGCTTGCAGTCTTTCTTTCTTTTTTTTCTGGACACTAGACGCGTGAACAGAAATTAAACCTTTCACATGACTGCAGACACTCTTCTCTTCTTGATTTTATTTTTTCCTTAATTTATATCTAAAAGGATTTCGCATAGGCTCGCTATTTTCTTTTCTTTCTTTTTCTAGGCTCCACGACTTATTCC
>CAHIKZ030005544.1:2167500-2427500 GCA_903632075.3 Acanthosepion pharaonis
ATGGACCATTCCGTTTTGACTGCGAGGAAAGACAAGAGAAAGATATATTCGAGAAGCCGTTTGGTCTGAATGGGAAAAGCTAAGAAAGAAAGAAAGAAAGAAAGAAAGAAAGAAAGAAAGAGAGAAAGAAAGAAAGAAAGAAAGTGTGAAGGTAGATAGTGTAGGCATAACGCTGTCAGGCGTTTAACGTCTGCTTCAAGGAAATGTAAAATTTTGTCAGTGTTGAATCTGTTCCTTTATATGTTCTTCATTAAATAATAACCTACATTTATACTTATAATTGTAATATTTTTGTTAAAGCTATTATGTTCAAATAAAAGAACTTTTGCATCGTTAAATCGATGCAAAAATTGTTTTATAGTTGTGGAATTCGCAAGGAGATTATACAATCATTAAGAATTATAATTCATTAAAAAACTCAGATAGGAAATGTTCACAGGTACATCTAGTAACAATTACACTAAGTAATACAATCTTGAGGTTTTTCACTTTGGTTAGTAAGTGTTATTTCCAAATTGAAATGACTATTATTCCCTCCAAACTTTGTTTTTGTGACCTGGACATCGATGTTTTGAAACTAAACTATTTCCCATTATATTCCAGACAGATTCAGCGCTGAGATGCCAAAGAGGAAGTTTCAAGAACTTTCAAGAATTTCTAGAACCTTCTGGCAACATCGATGACAATATAAACGCAGGGAACGTAAGCTCAACAGTTCAGTTTACTTATAGTTGTCCAAGTGCAGACAAGATGCAATCGTTACATGGCATCAAGTGGTTGTAATCATCCGGCAAATGTATGTGACTATGTCTTTTGTGGATTTATCGAAAACAAGAGCGAACAAGTACTTTGTGGCAACATCTGCTAAAATTTCCTGAGGCTTACGAGACATATTCGGGAAAGTAATTTGCAGTGTAAGCTTAAATCGTGGAAAACTACTCCTTTTTTGTGGTCTCTCTTGTGGAATCTTAGAATAAATAAATGCTGCTGTTTTTGAATCGTGTGTCGTTTTGCTCTTACTTTGTGTGAATGAGAATTTTCACATTCGCCAGTTTTCCCAAATGGAGGAAATCATGGTTACAAAAGCAAAGTTAGAAAGAAACATTAGTCTTTTTTCATACTTTCTAGTCGTAAGCAAATGGGTAATAATAATTGCTACTCAAGGACAAAAGTAGTGTTACAAAATGTTATTATGTTAGTATTAAATTTTTAATAGTTAAAAATTATTTTTCTGAGAATTTTAAACTGCTTTTTGAGTTTAAGAATATTGCCGCTAAGGCCGCTAATCATAGATTGTTTTTCTGTTAAATAATAATTTCAGACTATTATTTTATGGTGGCAGTGTAATTTGTCTCGGACCTTCTGCGGCTGACAATTGAGGCCAGATGGTAGACAAAATAGGGAAGTCGATTTTGATTGGCTGAGCCGAACGTGAGAATGAGTTATATATTAAGGCTTCTCGAGAGGTGTTGCTGTTCGGACGTCGAGCCAACTAGGCGTATCCGATTGCGTTTATGCAAACCCTCTCCCCCCTCGGCAGATCTATCTATCTATCTTTCGAGAGTTGGTTGTTACGGGTCAAAGGAAATAGACGTGTGAGATTTTAGTGTTTCGAAGTGGCTCCCTAATAAGGGGATGTAGTAACCTCCATTTGAGAAGATGCACTCGTCGACGTATAATAATAATAGTTAAGTTAAAAGTTATCTTTGTTGATACTTTTCGTCTCTGAATCTAAAGAACACTTCGCGACACCGACCAGGAGAAGATCAGGATTGAACTAAAAGAACCAGTGACCACCGGTCAGATGACAACAATCAACACCCCACCACGAATAAAGGATATAGAGCATATATTTTCAGAATAATAAACCCTGCTTTCATTGATCTGCTTCTTTTTACGGGGAAAGAGAAGTTCATGAAAGCTGAATTCTTGTCTATGATATTAGGCATTGTCGGAATCCAATAATTAACCAAACCTTACCAGAAGTTGTTTAATCAGTTCCCTGTAGTCTGTATGATTGGTCACGATCAACATTGTTTCAAATGGATGAACAGGGCTCAAATTAATCCACCTGGCATAACAAGTATTTCTCTGAAATTCGGATCAACTCCACAAAGACGACAAATCAGCCTAAAACTCCGCTGTTTAGATTTCTTTTTCATGCCATGTCTCTTCAGGGTGCGATCTATCATGACTCTTCACAGATTCTTGTCATGATGTATTGGGAAAGATAGTTTTCCGCTGTGTTCTACATATACAAACAATGCTAGCGCACTCGATTTTGGGAATTTCAAAATCAGTGTCATTTAATCATTTTTTCCGCGGTTGTAATAGAGCACCAAATCACATGACAAAGAAGGAAAATAATGGCTCAATCGAATCGTTTTATTTTAGTGTGAAAATAAATATGAATGGAATCGGCAACAAAAAATTCACTCGATTTAATAGGATTCTATTTCAGCTATCGGTGACTTCAATCGTCTACCAATTTCCACCGACAAACTTACGCATATCAGTGTCATGCGTGATACACGCTAAAACGATCATGTATCTTCCAATACATGACTGACAAGGCAGATTTTTTCCCCCGTAATAGGTTGTCATTTCTTTCTGCAGTAGACCAGTTGCCATCCAAGGCTATAGAAACCTGCTATTTATCCATAGCTGGAGGCAGAAGAAAAGAATTCATACCTTTCCCAAGAATATTAGCACGTAAGTGAATTTCAGCCAGTTATGTGCCATGCGTGATACGCGCTTAGGCGATCATGTATCTTTCGATACATGACTGACGAAGCAGATTTTTCCCCGCAATAGGTTGCCATTTCTTTCTGCGGTAGACTAGTTGCCATCCAAGACTATAGAACCCAGTCTGTCCTGCTATTTACCCATAGCTGGGGAGGAGAAGAAGAGGATTCATACCTTTGGCAAAGGTATTAGCACGTAAGTGAATGTAATGGATTTAATTGGAATTCGAACTTGGCACTCCGATTTTTCCTTCTGTGACACAATCCATAACTAAATCTCTCTCTCTCTCTCTCTCTCTCTCTCTCTTTCTCTGTGTGTGTGTGTGTGTGTGTATGTACCTTTCCTTCCTCTCTGTGTTTCTCTCTCTCTCTCTTTAAATGCAATCTCTTTTTCACGCAAATATACACAGACATTTTACTTAAACTCCGAAAGGAACAATCATTCCACACCAAACCTTTCTTCATCAACCAATCATTTCACTCAAAATCTTTCTTTATCAACCAATCATTTCACTCAAAATCTTTCTTTATCTATAAGTTGAACCAACTTAATTTTCATTTCTTTCGTATCTCAATTGTTTTGTTTGAATCAGAGAAGTAAAATTTTCGTTATTATTATTATTTTGTTAATCCATGTATTCTTTGAATTAATTTATTTTGAAATGGTAAAAATTTATACCGAATTTTTGTAAGGGCTCATGGTTGATTTTAATGGCCTTTATGTCCATTATATTATGTCTGTTCTCCTTACATTTAACAAAATCGGCAGATGACTGAAAGAAGGGAACGTTAAAATAAATTAATTTGCTTGATAAGTAACATTTAACGGTTACTGAATTTATTAACAATTATAAAGTGAAATTTTATTAATATTTCAGTTTTTTTTCCATCATCGTCAGGACATTATTTCATAATTTCTTGCTTTTGATTTTGTTAATATTTCGATGCTTATTTACATCACCTTCAGAACATCGAGTGAAAATGATATATTCTGTTACTTATTCTATGTGTTTGCATTTGTTGAGTTTTCAATTTTGTATGCACGCCTTTTGGTATTAACTTAGCTTTATCGACAATTGGCCAAAACTGATCCAACTAAACCTTTGATAACTCTTTTTCCATGAATATATTTGTTCAAAAAAGTAAATAAAGAAATTTGTTTATTGTTAAATGAACTTCGATTTTCCTTCCCTAACAGAATGGCAAATTGGTTCGGCACCAGGTCTCGAAGACATAATCCCTCGAGAGGAGAAAGGAACCGGGAAAAGTATCTATTATCGATGGTCGATTGTTACTGGATGGCGTTCTTCCTAATCAAACGATGCCTTTGCTTTCGATAGCCAAACGCAATTGGACAGAAAACAAATCGCCTGGGGAGATTAATACAAATTCTTTGTTCGATTTAGAACCTGGCCGCTATCTTCGTTATTGTTTGTTTGCAATTAACCAATCTCACCTGTTACCTTCTCCAATGCCAAATGAACCCACCTGCAGAACATGGAAGTCAACTTCTTGATTTTCCGCCAGTTGATTTTTTTAACCCTTTCAAGAAGAAAGCTATCTAACAAAAATAATGTGGGGACATGATCACTTTCAAAATGTCTCCAGGGACAAAGCTGGCTTAGATTTTGAAATGAAACATATAATTTAAAGTTGTTTTTTTTTATATATGATATCGCTTACCAATCAATCACGCGCGTTCGCACGCACGCACACACACACACACACACACACACACATATATATATATATATATATATATATATATATATATATATATATATATATATTTTATTTTTTACATTTTTATAGATACAAAATATTTAAGTAAATGTTTGTTTATAATAAACAGTATAAAACATCATTTACCGGTCTAAATGTCCGAGAAATTTTCATAGAAAATATTCGTCCTCCGACAGGAATCAAACCTGTATCCTATACTGAACCGTCATATAGCCTGACGTGCCTTTTACCGATTTGGCCACAGAGGAGCGTCCAGTAAGCAAGGTCGATTTTACCGTCTTTAAACTACAATCTTCCATGATAGGATACAGGTTCGATTCCTGTTGGAGAACGAATATTTTCTAGGAAAATTTCTCGGACATTCAGGCCGGTAATTGTTTAATACTGTTTATTATAAACTAGCATTTACTTAAATATTTGTATCTATAAGAAGAATGTATAAACATAAAAATGTCTTAAAATAATTGACGGACTTTGTCCATTTCATAATATATATATATATATATATATATATATATATATATATATATATATATATAACGGAATATGCGTGTATAAAACGAAGAAATAAGCAAATCTTCAACACTGTCATACAAATTTAAATATTTTTTATTATTTGAGTAATATTTTTTTCAGAGTGAAAGAAATGAACTACAACGATTATTTGAAAAAGTAATTGAAGATTACCAACCAGGATACCTATACGGAAATGTTAAAATGCACAAACCCAGATAGTCATTACGACCTATCATTTCACAGATACCAGCACCCATATACCAATTGTCAAAATTTCTCAATAATATTATTACCCCATTTCTACTTACTAATTATAGCATCAAAACAACCCATGAATTCCTCCAAATCCTTCAAACTACAAAACCAAACCATGACATTCTAGCGTCACTTGACGTCGAAAATTTGTTCACAAATGTCCCTGTTGACGTAACCATAGATATAATATATATTAATAATTCAATTCCACTTACATCCATCAAACCCAATATTCTCAAAACATTATTAAATGCATACACTACTAAAGTCCCCTTCTATGACCATATCGGAAAAATCTACACTCAAACTAATGGAGTAAGTAAAGGAAATCCTCTTGGTCTGTGCTTCTCTAAGTACTACATGTCCCACCTAAAAAAAGGGTTTTTAAAAAGGTTCAGTTAGTCAGATTGTCCGGACGTGATACACGTTTGGTACCATCATGCATCTTTTGATACATGACTGACGAGGCAGATTTTTTTCCCACAATAGGTTTACAATTACTTTCTGCGGTACTTGCGTGTAAGTGAATGACGAACTCGGAATTCGATCTCGGCTCGCCGATCTCTCATTCCGAACCAATACCCATTACCCCACAACGCAAAGAGGTCAGCTAGGTAAATGATATTTTTTATTTTAGTTGAGAACAAAAATGAAATGAAGACGATTCATACCTTTCCCAATGGTATTAGCACGTAAGTGAATTTCAGCCAGTTATTTGCCATTCGTGATACACGCTTAGGCGATCATGTATCTTTCGATACATGACTGACGAGGCAGATTTTTTCCCACAGTAGGTTACCATTACTTTCTGCGGTACACTTGCGCGTAAGTGAAGGAGAAACCGATTGGGTACCCCACAACGCAAAGAGGGCCGTTAGGTAAACGATATTTTTTTTATTTTAGCTGAGAACAAAAATGAAATTGATAATCTCAAAACCACATTCGAAAAAATTACGTCATCAACTTTACTTATGAACTTAACCAACAAAATAAACTATTTTTGGATATTATTGTGGAATCAACTAACACGGTCATAATGTTCTGATTCTGTTTGGATAATAAAACATTCCTAATAAATTCAATGTGTATATTCAGTTAAAAATAGAATAAAATTACTCCTTGATAATGGCTGAAAACGCTTGGTAAACATTTGGAAAAATTTTATTTAACATTGATAAAATGAGATTATACTGAATATTTTCCTTATTTTAAGATTACTGAATACTTAAAAATCATATAAAAAGGCGCTCTCCCGTCATTTTCTTAAATTATGTTTTAACAGATAAGGTTTCCGTAGAACAACAGTAAAAGTGTTGACAGATTTTATCATTGCTTGTCAAGTGTTCTACGAGTGACAAGTGACGGTGCTAAGCGTGTAATCACTGCTACTGTTTCAATTCTATTTCTCTGTTATTTTAAACTTAAAATAAATAATATTTTTTAAATCAGCTAATATTCCTCAAATAAAGTTTTAGAAAAGCATATTTTATTTTGGAAGATTTTTAAAACCGAGAATTAACATTTGTTTACAAATATGTCAAAAATGGACGATATTTATCGATTTTACTCGATTTTCTGAAAGCGAGCAAAAAATTAAGATTCCAATCAATATAATTTCTATTTGAAATACACCAGAGTATTTTCTTTACTGGAAATAGTAAGTTTAATCATTTAGCTTTCAATTATAAAGCTAAAATGAAAGTTTCAATAATGTTTTTCGTTTTAAAAAATCATATTTAGACCTTAGGTAGTGAAACTGAGTGGAGGTATCTATATTAATTATTTTAATGTTACGTCACATATCCATGTATTTTTTTTTTTTACATTGTTGTTCGCCATGCATAAAGCTCTGGAGCCAGTCAAGGTAGAGGGCTACAGAGTAAGAGGAACAGTATATACGGATATGTGGGGAAGATAACGGAAAAACTTGAACAAGATAAGATTGTAGTGATCGGGGAAGCATCCTCGTGGGAGTCAGTTCCACAAAGCAGCGGTTCGTAGGAAGAAGGTGCTGGAGTGGAATTTACATCTCACAAATGGAATACGAAGGGAATGATGGCGAGTGGGGGGGTCGCTACAATGGGCGTGGCATGGCGGGTCTTAGCCGTGAATGTAAGAATTGGAGGAACTAAAGAACGTAGTTCGTCTGAACACACGCCATGGAAATAGCGACGTTTCGCCTGTGGGGAAAGAGGTTGTAGAGTGGGAAATAATTCGTCACCCACAAGGACGTGGATACGCTTTTGTGCATTATCAAAACTGGAAAGTGATGGCTAGACAGTTCCTGCAGTACAACATTTTTGGCCTGACCGGGCTTTTGTAAAGGTAGAGGATAGAAGGAGGAATCAGTTACTTCCTGGAGTGGTACAGGGAATCGGCCATTTTCCATTATTTTTAACGATGGGTCGTATGCACGACTTCCACTTGAGGTTTGGGTTGAGTTCCAATAGTCACTCAAGGCGTGATGCCTCCGTGAGGGAACGCCTGTTCATTGTAACTGGTGATAGTTTTGGGTCCAAGTTCATCAAATAAAAATTCTATTTCGTTGAATTCAATAATTTGGAAACTTACAGAGAGAATTTCAATAATGCCAAGTCTATTCGAAAATAAAAAGTTCTTTTTATCGCTTCCTAAATTTGTAAATTCGATTATGAGATCAGTCAAAGTAATAATCCCTAAGCTCAACAGCACGTCTAGGAAACAAACAAACAAGTGGAGATAATATTATTACTTAAAAAAGTTGCTACTGATTGATAAAATCTCAGGCTAAACACTGAAATTTTTATTTACTATTTATTTTTCCCCAACAGGAGTAAAAAGCTTCTCCTATCATCCGGTTCAAACTCCTTTCTCGTCTTTTAAACAGCAGTGTTTCCTGTTTAGGATTGGGTTTCCGGTCTTTCATTCTCGTTCGTTTCCAGTAGACTCCTTATGAATTAGTGACGTTATCGCCTTGAATGGAATAAATTGATTTTTAAAATACACAATTAAGGCCAGTTATGTCGTCGGAACTTAAAATACCATGACTGTATCTTAAGCAGAGGGATAAAGCACTCTACTCAGTAAAAACTTATAGATTGAAGTATAAGCACTAACAATGTTTACAGTGGATTCAAGTATAAACATGACCTATAGACTCAAGTATAATAAAAAGAAAATATAATTTTAGTATTAAATAAACTAAACATGTCCTAAAATCTACCATAATTATGACATCCCATGTGAAATCTCGTGTGATAGCCTCGATTGTGACAAGCAATAATTTATAATCAAATCTATGAATAAAAATAAGTTTTCTGTCAGTTAACAACGGTCAACAAGATTGGCTTACAGATAATTAATTATTACCTTAGTTAGTAGAGTCTGCCATTAGCACCCCACAGAAGGTCCAACTACAAGAAAAATGGCGGACTCAAATTTAGTACAACCGAAGATGAAAAGAAAAGAAACAAGACCTATATATATATATATATATATATATATATATATATATATCAACAAATATATGTATTAAACAACACAATTTTACAATGGACATAGACAATAACATTTGCGTGTGTGTGAACATTTGTGTTTGTTCTTTGATGAATGTTCGTACGTACGTGTATGTGTGTATAATGTTCATGGCGTCTTCCCAAGAGTGGGCCAAACGCAGATTTCTACGAGAGCTTACATTGTAGAGGTGTTCGCTGAAATAAAGAAATGACAAAGAGAACGAAGCAAGAAGTCGCCCAGTATTTATAGTGTAGGGAGAGAGACCCCTAGTGAACAATTAGGGAATTAAGGAGGAGCTAACTCCTACAAGTACATACCTTTTGATGCCTATGAAACTGCGATAGATAGTAAGGTGGCCATATGGACCAGATAAAATAATGAATTAAATCATCGCTGGAGAATTGAATACTGCGACAGTGTGTCCAACTAAGCAACATTCTGGATGCAGTAGAAATCTAAAAATAATTTATGTAACCTAAAATCCATTCACAAGCAGTCCTCCCCATTACACTTTTTATGTTATGTCCCTTCAGGATTTAGGCCATCATGGTCCTCCGCGGATTTCTTTTCTTTATTATATGTATTATGAGACCTTACCCATAATAACATAATGGACTATTCCATACGTAGTAAATACTGCGCCTCAAGAGGAAGAAGAGAGTTCAGTCCGAAGTCGGGCGACCGGCTGACCGGCTGATCGGTTGAACTCTCTGCCTTCGGGCGGGAAGGAACCCGAACGAGGCTACGCCGAAGGGCGGAGTCTCTTTCGGGAGGTAAATCGACCCTGAAACCCGTTTATACGGGTTCAAAGGGCATATTTTTTTGGCCGAGCCCACGGGCTCGGAGATCCCACGTTAAACCGGCCTTGTGCCACATGATGCCCTCGTGGGGTGGGGGGTGACTAAATACTGTTCCGTCTGAAGTCTGGAGTTCAGTCTGAAGTCTGGAGTGAGTTCCGTCAAAAGTGCGTCAGAAGTCTGTCAGTCAGTCAGAGCGAGCGAGTCAGTCAGTCGAGTCAGAGGCAGTCCGAAACAGAGTCGCGTTCAGACAAGTACTACTAAACCTGATTGTTTGTACTAACACTTTTCTACACCTTTGTATATATTCCTGTTTGTAATATATCTGTGTTGTTCCATATCCGTGTTCGAGTTCTTCTTTATTGGTTCTACCTTGGACTATCACCGTGGTACAAGGAACCGGACCATAACAATATGTAAATTAACATGACGTCTTGGGGAAACTAATGATTTCTTATTACTTTATTCACTGTTTTTAATTCAGAATTTTCCTTCGCCTAAGATGGCTGCCATCTAAGATTAGAGAGCCTATTATTTAATCCAGAGGAGGGTGAGAGAAAAATGTATGAAGAAGGAATAAAACTTGGAGAGTTGAATTACTAGAGGGAATTAACTGAAACTGAGATATCCAAATACATGGCACGTGGAATTAGAACAATATACCCCGACTCCAATAACCTGACGAAGGCCGGAGCGTACAATGGCCGAAACATTGTGAATATGGCAATAAAGATGAGAACAACAGTCTGAGCGATGTAAATAGTTTAAATAGTTACAATATGGACAGATGTTGAAGAAGAAGGAATGTGTAAAAGAAATATAGGAAAAGATAAAATACTCGTTATTCCAAAAGATGTACTTACTTTTTTACTTCATCGTCTCTTTGAATATTAATTAACATGCATTTAATTTTATTTAATACTAGCAGTAGAGCCCGGCGTTGCCCGGGGATATAACAGTAAGAGATAGATCAAGTATCGACCATCATAAAGACTGAAAAATAAAATTGACAAAGATTATTGTTTAAGGTTGACGGACACGCATGTCTTAATTTTTTTTTTTTTTTTTTTTTTTTTTTTTACGAATTGGTCAAACCCAAACTCAAACGAAAACATTGTTTTCAATCGTTATAAGTCTACCGATTGAATAGAATTTTATTATAAACAATTGTCTTGTAAATGGAATTTTTAAAGCATTCTGAATGTAAAAATAAAGAAAAAAGTGTGCAAGACAATAAGAAACACTACATGCCAAAAAAAAAAGTGAAGTTTTGTTGAAATCGGTTGAAAAATGTAGGAAATCCGATCCCATATATAAACGAACACACACACACACACACACACACAAACAATTTGGGTTTTATAATAAGTATAACTCGATATGAGTTGTCCCGCTTTCATTCTCGTGATGCCTCTTAATCGTGTTTTCAAATTGATTTCGTGCAAAAACAATTGTGTTTTTCCAATTTTTTGCACTGTCAGAACCACCGCAAGGTAATTTTACGTAGTCCTGTGAAGTTTTGTTGAAATCGGTTGAAAAATGTAGGAAATCCGATCCAATATATAAACGTACAGACACACACACACACACACACAGCCTGGGTTTTATAATAAGTATGATTTAATTTAAATCGTTAATCTTTGTAAGTCAATAAACATTAATACTTCTTAGTTTTAACCATTAATCTTGTTTTCAAGTCAATAAACACTGAATTTATTGTTATTTAGAGAGTGACTACAATTTTTGGACATCCTGTATATCGAACTAATAACAAATTAGAACACAGAAAAAAAAGCGAGATACCATTGACACCCCCCGCCAAAAAATAAAAAATAAAAATAAAAAAATAAAAGTAATTAATATGGTATAAAATAGATATACGGGCCGTCCCTAATTTTTTTTTTAAATTAACACTCCTCTCTAGAAATGATAATGCAAATAAAAGTATAATTGCTAATAATATTTTTTTTAACTTGAAGGCTAATGGATATTGCTAAGTGAAATATTATGTCGATTTGAAAAGTAACCAAATATTAACTCAGTTAAACCCCGATTTTAGTCAGTCGGAATTAACGCGAATTTTGATCATCAAAATTAATTTTGCATTATTTTCTGTTTTACTGATATTTTTATTAGATTATTTTGATTAGAGTTATTTTAGAACCCTGTTTTAGAGAGACAACGCATTATTTTACACAATAACACAATTCTTTTTATAAGTACAGTCTGATTACTTTAGAATTAATATTGTCAAAATTAGCTCAGAACGCTTAATTTTGCAGAAATTATTTATAAACACAAACAACCCACTTTTCCAAACGATTGACTAACTTGACACCGAAAATGGCTCGGCCATCTTCAATATAATTTAACAACCCTATCATGTTTCCGTTGATGCAATTGGAAAATACTGCTGGCCGAGCAGAATTTCATTTTCGAAGTCACGGTACTTGCTCCTAAAAAAGACAGTTTCCATTATTGTCACAGGACAAAATGGCAGCCCAATTTTAATTGTTATCAAACGGTATAAAAATATTCATCAGCATACAAAATATTCAATTGTTTCTTCTCTCTAACCAATATAACCAAATATATTGATAATGTGTATTCACTTCCTTAGCTTTTCACCGACTGGACAAATAACCCCATGTTGCGTCTCTATTCGTTGTCGCGTTGGTGTGCACAAAAACTGGGGAAAGTTCATTGTACATTCACAAAGAAACAAAAGGTAGCAATTAACGCCACAGTGAGAAATGAAAACGCAAATCCCGTTTCCAGTATATTTGGTTATTTATTCGGGGATTTTTTTTTTAATTTTTTTTTTTTTTTTTTTTTGCATGTTCTGATGGGTAGATAGGTGAAACTTGGGACACTTTCTACTTCTGTTATCTGACATGATAACAGATCAGCTTTTATCTTCAAAATCGAGAACTCTGACTCTCCTACCACCCCTCTTTCTTTCACTACACCACAAAGCGAGTATGCACCGACATGTGGCTCGGAACTACCTTCAATTCAAACTGTGACAGCTAATATAATACCGCGAACGGAAATCTATAACTTCCGATCATGTACCATTTGATCTCAAAAGTTTTAATTTATTTATCTATTATTTTATTCTCTTTTGATCAAGTGGGCGGCCACCTTGAAGATTCCATCTTCCAAACTCTACTGCCGGTCATAAAAATTCAATACTTCAATTCTGTGTTGCTCTTCTATGTCCCGATAACAGCTGTCATTTCACAAGGTTATGATTACTGGTATAGATATAATATATATATATATATATATATATATATATATATATATATATATATATATATGGTAGCGTCCAAAACTAAGGGACAAAATTTTAAAACCTAATATTTGTTAGAAATAACAACTGTGAAAAGCTGAAATTTTGACAACTGGTAGTCGTTATCATCCATAATAACATACTAAAATTCGAATCATTTGCAAACGATAGAAAAAGAATTATAACAATTATTTATTTATTTTCAAATTATTTTTCACAGTTGTTATTTCTAACAAATATTAGGTTTTAAAATTTTGTCCCTTAGTTTTGGACGCTACTATATATATATATATATATATATATATATATAAACTTTTAACCCAAGCAAGGCAAGAGTGCCACTAGGACGCAAGGGGTTACAGAAAGTGGGAGCAAAAATAAAGAGGCATGATAGAGGAAAAGATGAAGAGAAGGATGGGGAATAGATCAAAGCATACTGGAGATGTCGATTGACATTGCATTTGAATAGTTGGATATAGCTATCAGGGAAGCAAGTAAGAGGAAGAGAGTTTCACAGATGGGAAGTGTGAGACATGAAGCTATTGGAGTAGAAGAAACTGCTACATTTAACCGTTTCGACATTGAACGGGTGGGACTGAGATGCTGACCTAGTGGCACGTTTAAATTGATGCAGTTTGGGAACTAGCAAAAATAGCTCATCGGAGCAGTTACCGTGAGTGTATTTGTAGAAAAGACAGAGGGAGGCGACAGCATGTTTGTGAAAGAGCGACTCTAAACGAGATGCCAAATTAGGGCCAACCACATTGCATATCCGTCTCTGGATTTTGTCGAGGACCCTAAGAGAAACAGCGGGAGATCGAGACCATTTATGACAGCAATATTCCATGCAAGGACGGATGGTTGATTTATAGATTTGAAGAATGGAATCAGACGAGAAAAACTTTCTGGTACGAAACAGAGAACCCACTTTCCCTGCGGTAGATGAAGCAATTGATTCAATGTAATTGTTCCATCTCAGGTCAGCGGACAGTTTGAGACCAAGCAGTCACAAAGACGTGCTCTCGTGGTGTTGAGCATCAGACATTCTAATGGGAGGCAGGGAGGGTTTATAACTTTAAAAATCTTAAGAATTTTTGAACTTCAAAGAATTTAATTACAAGCTGGTTACAGTCCCAATTCAGAAAAGAAAGTTTCTGGTTAATTATTCGCTCAGCTTGACAATCAGTAAAGTTTTTGGGTTTTTTTTCGGTTTAAATTATTAGCGGTATATCAATCTGATTTTCACTGTTTCGTGACACGATCTCTTGTGTTTATGTGTGCGGTCATTGCATTATTAATCTTACAACATATTCTGCAGTAATCTGTATCGGATGAAAGGCGTTGTTATTTTTGGCTTCATTTGAGGATTCCCGGTCCGTGTGAGAATATGCAAATAAGTTTATTTTGTTTCGTAATTGGTGCATGTGTGTTTATGCCCTTCGATTTGATCACAACATTGGTTTATGTTTATGGAGAAGAAATGCAAGTTGATCCATTGTAAGTATAAAAGGTAATTACAGTTTTGTGATAAAATACTTTTTTCTTTTTTAGCGTTTTGGCGTAACTTTACCCAGAACTCAGACTCCACCCTTCCAGTAAGTTCTTCTATTGCCCATTTAAAAGGATCTTCATGTTAGATTTTATGAAGTTAGATGTTCTGACTGAATTATGAATCTTATCTTTTAAGCCAGAGGTTCTTAACCTGGGGTATCCATACTCCTTAGGGGTATGGGAACCAAATACTGGGGGGTATGGGACTCGATTTCTGGTTGGGTAGTTACAATATCCTTATTGGAGATGTTAAAACACTACCTGTAGAAATAATTCAAGAAAACAAGATTCATTTGGAAGTTCTAAGTACAAATTTTGAGGGTTACTTTTCAGGTATTGATAATCTTAGCATGGATTCGATTTGGATACAAAACCCTTTCTCATTTGATATATCGAGAATGAGTGATAACGATTTATCAAAGGATGATTTCATTGAATTCCAAGAGGACCCAAGAAAGGGCTGGGATGGATGTCAAGCAATTTTAGTGTGAACAAATCTCTGCTTACCCAAGTCGGAGGACGAATATTTTCTATGAAAATTTCTCGGACATTCAGGCCGGTAAATGTTATTAATACTGTTTATTATAAAAACAGAGCATTTACTTAATTATTTGTATCTATAAAAAGAATGTATAAACATAAAAATGTCTTTAAATGAATAATTCTATTCGTTTAAAATTTAAGCGTAAAATTTCTCTTTTTATGAAAGAAGACGTAATAGTCGTAATGTCTGTCATTTATCATTCAAACATTTTTAACATCTGCCATTGATTATATTCTTTTACCTTCCTACTTTTGTTTTAGTTGCTGTTGTTTTTTTTTTCACCCATAGTCCAAAGACGAGTGTTTTATAGACGTCTTTTTAAACTGAGGATTACCCTTCACCTCAAGTGGTTGCCAATCAAAGCTATAGAGCTCAGCCTGCCCTACTATTTTACTCATTATTGGTGAAAAAAAGAGATAAATTTATGCTTTTTCCAAGAGCATAAGTACGAAGTAAAGACAAACTGTTTCTGCCGGAATTTGAACGTAACTTATACATACAATGTTTCTTTATGACGTGTTTGATCATGGCTCTCCACATTTTCCAGTCTTAGTAAAGTTTATCTTTTTGCTATCTCTCCTAATCCCTGTTCTATCAAGCTCGTTGGGTAAGTTATTCACTACTTTTCTTCGGTCCCAATATATTCTGTGAGTCAGAGCCTAGAAATTTCAATTGTCTCTTTCTGATTCTAAATATATACTTTTTGCTTCCATTTTCGCCGTTTTTCATATGTTTAGTCCATAGTATTCTCAGTATCCTTCTGTAGAACGACATTTCTGTTGCCTCAAGTCACTGTTACATCTGTGGGGAGATTGTTCAACATTCATTACCATATAGGAGGACTAATATTACGTAACAGGTCAGTTCTCTTTTCTTTGTTTCTAACGAATTTTCCCTTGTTTCTTAATACTTTGCTTAGCTTTTGTAAGGCATCTTTCGCTATCCCAATATGCCTTTTCTTTTGCTTCTAACGAGATTCTCCTGTTTCTTAATACTTTGCTTAGCTTTTGGAAGGCATCTTTCGCTATCCCAAAATGCCTTTTCTTTTGCTTCTAACGAGATTCTCCTGTTTCTTAATACTTTGCTTAGCTTTTGGAAGGCATCTTTCGCTATCCCAATAGGCCTTTTCCTTTGTTTCTAATGAAATTCTCCTGTTTCTTAATACTTTGCTTAGCTTTTGGAAGGCATCTTTCGCTATCCCAATAGGCCTTTTCCTTTGTTTCTAATGAAATTCTCCTGTTTCTTAATACTTTGATTAGCTTTTGGAAGGCATCTTTCGCTATCCAAATGTGCTTTTTTTTGTTTCTAACGAAATTCTCCTGTTTCTTAATACTTTGCTTCCCTTTTAGAAGGCATCTTTCGCTATCCCAATGTGCCTTTTCCTTTGCTTCTAACGAAATTCTCCTGTTTCTTAATACTTTGCTTAACTTTTGGAAGGCAACTTTCGCTATCCCAATGCACCTTCGAATTTTGGTGTTGCGTTTTCCATTCTTTGTAAAAACACGTCCAAGATATTTAAATTATTGTGTCTCTATCGTCCTGTTAGCGGTATCTTTAGGAGGACAACTGAAAACCTGAATTTGAATCCATTCTTAAGCAGTGGCTGGGTCTTCAATTCCACTTTGTAAAAATATACTTGTTAAAATATGACTGGTGCACATGATTCAGAATTAATTTATAGATTTCAAAAGAAATCACCTGAAAAATCATTTATAAAAATTTTGATCTTATGCTGAAAATGAGATTTGAGAAACCATGGACACATCTAGCCTGAGATAGATAGATAGATAGATAGATAGATAGATAGATAGATAGATAGATAGATATGAATAGGCTCTGATAGATAGATAGATAGATAGATAGATAGATAGATAGATAGATAGATAGATAGATAGATAGATAGATAAACAGGCTCTGATAGATAGATAGATAGATAGATAGATAGATAGATAGATAGATAGATAGATGAACAGGCTCTGATAGATAGATAGATAGATAGATAGATAGATAGATAGATAGATAGATAGATAGATAGATAGATAGATGAACAGGCTCTGATAGATAGATAGATAGATAGATAGATAGATAGATAGATAGATAGATAGATAGATAGATGTGAATAGGCTCTAATAGAAAGAAAGAAAGAAAGAAAGAAAGAAAGAAAGAAAGAAAGAAAGAAAGAAAATGAAAAGACTGACGTTGAAAAAGAGATGGCGGGAAAGGTTCTAATTACAAACAACTTATGATCTTGTAATTAAAATATAGGTTGCGAAACAAAAACATTTTTTATTTTTAATTATTATATATCCATTCGCAATATTACATTGTGAACAATACAAGCAACTGTGAAATGTTATTTCTCGCCATTGTCCTCTGATCAAGATGACACTTGAACGAAAATGTTTTCTCATTTTTTTTTAAATCTATCTCATGCAAATGTATAGTTTTAGTTGTGTGCGCGTTTATATTTCCGAGCATGCGTAAAATAGTGTATTGCAAATAGGAACGTTTTTTTGTTCACAGCCAACCGTGAACAAAATATGCTAATTAACAAAAGAAACCAGGCGTTTATTCTCAATGTTCACATTTTATATGTGTGTTTTTCAGATGTGTGTTTTTCAGATTTATTTTCCATACTTTGTATTTGTCTGTTCGTCCGGATCTTTCTGTATATTCTAAAGCCTAAAAAGGTTCCAAAATAGAATGAACACTGTCGTCAGATCACTGGCAGCTAAAAATGGCGAAGTATTACTTAGTCGTTGACTGATTCGCTTTTTTGGGGGGCCAAGTTAGAGATAAGGCTGGTGATATTGCCTTCAGGAAAATTGCCGTCCATCACAATAGGGATGTCGTTGATGAAATAGGTAGGCGTTGAAGCCACTCCTCCTAAAAAGAGAAAGAAATGAATATAAATTTAAATAAAGATTATTTCTTTTTATCCTTTGAATTCATATTGTTTCAAATGTTTTCACACAAATATATATCGATTTATTCAGACTAGTATCTTCATTGGAAAAGACAGCTAAAATTCCTTAGACACATGAGGAAAGAAAGATTGGAAAACTTAACACTCACTAGAGAGATAGGGGAAGGCAGCGAGCGGAACGGGGGTGGGAGCCTTAACAAAGAGAAAAACTGCTAAAGGCCACAAAGCGTAGGAAGTTGTGGAGAGCCATGATCACCTGTGTCCTGAATGGCTACTGGTTTTGCCACTCCATTTCATCAGCTCTCCTTCGTTATCTTACATTACGATCTCAGTCATTCACAAATTATTAAGACTAATATCACCATCCTCTTTGCTGTTTTTATCACTACGTTTCAGCCGATACAGTTTTCGGTCTTTATTATCAGAAATTTTTAAATAAGTCATTATTCCACACTTTATTCAAAGGAGAAACGTTGAATGAATTTTTCAGATATAATGTCCAGATTTTTATTGTTTTAATTATTACGTTTCCACCAACGTTTTGGTCTGTTTTAAAGGCTGAGTTCAAATTTTATCACTATTGTAACAATTACTTAGATGAATTTCCATAGCTCATTGATCTAAAGTCGAAATGGTACGCTAAAAGCAATAAAGCTAAAGTAACGTGTAGGCCTCCGTCGGTCAGGGTTGTCAAGGGGTAGCATCTAAGTTGTCTGCTTGGCTGGAGCATCGACGTCTGTGACTATAGAGGCCGATGCGAGAATGACAATCTCTGTTGCAGAGATCACATGTATGTTCTGTTTCAGGTCTGTTGGAACTGCGTTCTACAGGCCCGCCTTTCCGTAGCGACTTGTGTCAGCTTCTCCTCCCCAGACTTGAGGTGTTTGGTCGGGGTTCTTCTCTATTCGGAATGTATGGCAGCCAGGCTTTCCCAGGACTCTTTGTTGATTCCCACAGCTTCCATGTTGCGTCTCACTACATGGCGGTACCGCAGCTGTGACCGCCTGGTGGGTCTCCTTCCAGCGGCCAGCTCTCAATACAAGTCTTGGTGATGCTGGCATGCGATGAACGTTACCCAACCAACAGATTCTGCGCTGTCTTTTGACCCATCCTGCTTTCATTCGACCCATCCTGCTTTCTTCTGACTTCTTGCTTTCTTTTGACACATCCTGCTTTCATTTGACTCATCCTGCTTTCTTTTGACCAATCCTGGTTTCTTTTGACCCATCCTGCTTTCATTTGGCCTATCTTGCTTTTATTTGACCCATCCTGCTATCTTTTAACCCATCCTGCTTTCTTTTGACTCATCCTGCTTTCTTTTAACCCATCCTGCTTTCATTTGACCCATCCTGCTTTCTTTTGACTAATCCTGCTTTCATTTGACCAATCCTGGTTTCTTTTGACCCATCCTGCTTTCTTTTGACCCATCCTGCTTTCATTTGGCCTATCTTGCTTTTATTTGACCCATCCTGCTATCTTTTGACCCATCCTGCTTTCTTTTGACTCATCCTGCTTTCATTTGACCCATCCTGCTTTCTTTTGACCCATCCTGCTTTCATTTGACCCATCCTGCTTTCTTTTGACCCATCCTGCTTTCTTTTGACTAATCCTGCTTTCTTTTGACATCCTGCTTTCTTTTGACCCATCTTGCTTTCATTTGACCCATCCTGCTTTCTTTTGACCCATCCTGCTTTCTTTTGACATCCTGCTTTCTTTTGACTCATCCTGCTTTCTTTTCACCCATCCTGCTTTCTTTTCACCCATCCTGCTTTCATTTGACCCATCCTGCTTTCTTTTGACCCATCCTGCTTTCATTTGACCCATCTTGCTTTCATTTGACCCATCCTGCTATCTTTTGACCCATCCTGCTTTCATTTGACCCATCCTGCTTCATTTTGGCTCACCCCGTATAACAAAATAAACAGTGAAATTCTTTAAAAAAAATGTGATTTACTTACTCAAACAGCCGTATTTAAAACTAGTTCTCGTTTCCAGTTCAACTTTTCGGGTGTTGTACATCGTCAGGAACTGATCACTGTCCAATCCCACTTGAGTTGCTAATTTCACGATTTCCCTGAAAGAAGAGTCAAAATTGTTCAATCCTGTTTCACAGCATTTTTCCACCACTTTACCTTAACAGATTCGACACAAAGTAATATTAAAATAGTCGCCCTCATGTGCACAACTTGACAAAGACGTTCCTGCTTAATGCAATCATTTTTGCTGTAACAGATTTTTTTCTTTAAAAAAAAAAACGATTTACAAATTTTTCTTTGACTTATGGAATGCCTTCTTTGCACTCTTGATCTTGTTACCACGACGATTCGGCCAATCCATTCTTCAGCCTTCTTCAGATGTATAACCCGTAAGAAAAAAGAAGAAAAATCTAATTTGCAAATATGTTTCCAATGTATTCAATAATTTTCTATCTATAAGGGTCGTTCTGGGTAAGACGATAAACTACATCCTCGTCCTGGGGATAAGACGATAAACTACGGAGCCACCTTTTAATTGCTGGTGTTCCCAGGTCCACCCTGACCCGGGATGGTAGCATCTGTTAGGGTCCCAGGCAAATAGTTAACTTTCAAACTGGGGTCAAAACACTATGAAAGTGTACAAATATTTTTTTAATACTAGAAATACTTTGTAAAAACAATTATTACCAGCAATACATTTTTGAAGAAAAAACATTACCAGAAATAGTTTTTTGAACAAGAAATATTACCAAAAATACATTTTTGAAAAAAAAAATATTACCTTAGTAAAAATTTTGTCGACATTAAATAACCCATTGGAGTTGATACGCCATGAAACAAACCAAATCTACAAGGATTGATCAATAAGTTATTAGCCGAATTTTTATTTGAAATTTCTATTTATTTTGTTACCTATTTTTTATTTTGTTTCTATTTATTTTTGATTTGGTATTGTCGCACTTTAGTTTTCATTTCTTTTTATTATTTCAATATGCTTTTAACTCGAAAAATATGCAATTCTTCTACGATAAGTTTCAGTAAAGTTGCCAGCGCAATTCTTAAAATTTAACTAAATAACCAAACATCAGAATTCATTTTTTTCCTTGATCAGGCCGAGAACTTTTTAGCATCCCCTCCTAAAGGAGCATCTCCTAGAACGGATAGGGTATAGAGCTGATCTAAAATGATCGGCTCCCTGTACCGCTCCTGACTCCTCCTGCTATTCTCTATCTTTATAAGAGCGAGACCAGGCCCAAAATGGGGGTACTGTTACCATATTTGGGAAGGACCTCAGTCTTGATAGAGTTCAAAAGCGTCTCCGAGTCCTTGTTGGAAAAGAATTATTTTCCTCTCTCTCTCTCTCTCTCTCTCTCTCTCTCTCTCTCAGGCAAGATATGGCAAGTCTCTCACTGCTCTATCGCAACTACAATGGAAAGTGCACGGACGAACTACATTCCTTGGTTCCACCAGGCAGGGTTAGGGTTACGCCATGCCACTTACATAACAGCAACCTCCCACCCCATTCTCTCCGTATTCCATCAACGAGAAGTTTCACTCGAACAGCTTCTTCCCGCGAACTACTACCCTGTGAAACAAACTCCCAAGAGCGTGTTTCCCAGATCACTACAATCTTAACCTGTTCAAGTCTAGAGTCAACCATTATCTTCCCCTCCTATCCAATATAAACTAACCCTTATCGTAACCTTCCAACTCATGTGGTCCCCGGTCTTTGTACAGGGTGAACCTTACTGTAAAATAAATCTGTTAAAAGCACTGAAAAAAGTAATTGGTAGACAGAGTTCAAATATCGGCTGACGTAGTTTACGCTCTGACCTTGGCATGGGTTCAAAGAAAGTAGGTTAGCCTTGTTTCTGGTATACAGACAGTATATAGTCTGTCGCGTGTAACAGGGAGAGAATATGGGTCCCTAGGAATATCATGGAAGATCAATGTATCGAAACACAAAGACCTAAGACAATTTGAATTCTGAATACTTACGAAAGCACTTTTTCTCCTGTACTATTCATTGTATTAGACATAGAAAATTTGTCCATGTTTTCATATACTGCCGATATCCAGTGATACGTTAGGCTTGAGTTGAGACAATGGATTGCATGGGCCGCCTGAAAAAATAAATAAGAAATAAATGAACAAATTTGATATTAATAGAACACGATTGAAGGAGGTCAAAAATTCATTCATTTTTCTTCTTATGAAAATGGTTCGGGATTCATACAGATTTGGAAAGCACTGAGAGAAGTTAATTGCTAAAGTTTGCTAAGAGAGCCGAGAAGAGACGGTTGGCGATAAAAAGAAATTTAAGGAGGGAGTCTTAATATTTACATAGACGAAACTTAAAGAATATTTGTTGAAAATAGCTTACAGGTTATGAAACTCAGTTAAAATCGAATCGGTGGAGTTATGGCTAGCGGCTCGGATTGAGGAATCGGAGAGCTGAGTTCGAATTCCTTTTGAATCCATTACATTCACTTACGTGCTAATACTCTTGGGAAAGGTATGAATCCTCTTCTTCTCCCCCAGCTATGGGTAAATAGCAGGACAGATCGGGTTCTATACCGCACAAAGAAATGGCAACCTACTGCAGGAAAAAAAATCTACCTCATCAGTCATGTATCGAAAGTTACATGATCGCCTTGGATGGCAACTGGTCAACCACAGAAAGAAATGGCAACCTACTGCGAGAAAAAAAAATCTGCCTCGTCAGTCATGTATCATGCATCAAATATAGTCAGTACCACAAGGCATTTTTTCCCGCAGTAGGTTGCCATTTCTGCGGTAGACCAGTTGCCATCCAAAGTTAAAGAACCTTTACCCATAGCTGGTGGGGAGAGGATTCATACTAAGGCTATTAGCATGTAAGTGAATTTCAGTTTTGATACACGCATGGCATATAAATGATGCATGATATATGACTGACGAGGCAGACTTTTTCCCTCTGTAGGTTGCCATTTTTTTCTTCATGAACCGGTTGCTATCCAATGCTATAGAACTCGGTCTGTCCTACTATTTACCCATACGTGGGGGGGGAGAAGAAGAGGATTCATACCTTTCCCAAGGGTATTAGTACGTCAGTGAATTTCAGTTTTGATGCATGCATAGCACATAAATGATGCATGAACCATGACTGACGAGGCAGATTTTTTACCGTAGTGGGTTGCCATTTCTTTCTATAGTAGACCAGTTGCCATCCATGGATATATATATATATATATATATATATATATATATATATGATTGTGAATTAATCGGTCGTGAATATTCCAATACAGGTATAAAAAATGAATGCCAAGATTTTAAATGCAGACATTTTCCACTTGTATAAATGATAATTTACGTAAAATTTTCGATTCTAAAATTATCTTCTTGTCTTTGACTAACATGACTATACGACCAGTTCACTCTCTGGCCTTCCTCGTACTGACCGTATGGAAATAGAGGCTCTTTTCTTCTACCAGATAAAGACACTTATCCTACTCACATTTGCTTTTCTATAATTTTCTAAACCGAGTAAATCTCGATCATTTTATCATTGTACCTGTTAACAAACATAAACTTGCTTTAAAGTTATTTTTTATCAAGGTAAACCTCTGTGACGTTCAGGTCATTGCTCTTCCACTAAATCTCACCTACAACTCAGTTCTTCACGTTAAAACAATTACGTAGTTCAGAATGCATCTTCATCAGTAGCAGTTCCTTTTGGCACTTTGTCATTTTACATTCTTGTTTATATATTTCCTCTAATTCTTGCTTCTCTGCCCAAATTGTTTTCGTTATGCAACTCAGTGACTAGATCCAAGGACTACAAAAACTCAGCACTGACCCAGACATTCGCTTTACGGAAATGTCCGAACATTTCCGATCATCGACGGAAAAAAATCGATTAGAATAGTGTCTGTTTTGTATATTTCATATCTATAAGTGAAAAATAACTGAACTAGTCGATTATCTAACTTGAATAACTGGGTCAAGTATTTTGAAAAATTGCTTTTGTCACGAGCCACGCCACTGAGTAACATCACTGGCAGCATTTTCTAGATAATGTAGGAATACTGTGAAAAACTGTAACTGAGATATCCAGAAAAGGCATGGCCCGTGGAACTAGAACAATCTACCCCAGTGGACCAAATAAAGGGTTCGGTTCGAAATTCCAGTCTGAAGAAGATCGGGGCGTACAACGGCCGGAACGTTGGGAATATATGGACAACAGTACGAACAATGTCAATAATTACAATACCTCGTCTCAGAAATATAGACAGATATTATTATTGTTATTATTTTATTTACTCTGATTTCCGGTGCATATTCGTTTCTTTCCGGGTCCCGACCAGAGACCTAAGGTTAGAAATAGCATCATGATATTTTCCACTAAGCAATTTTGAAAAATAAATCACATATATTTTACATAGATAAAGCCCTTCGTAAGGTGTGAGCTGTACTTGTGAGAACATTTTTTTTTTATTTCTTTAAGGCATTGGCTACCTGGAATCCCTTTACTGAGTCTATTGGAAACTTTTCGAATCACTGCGAGGGCTTCAACTACAACCGGAATTGTTGATGTCCTCATGTACCACATTTTTGAGATTTCGATTTCAAGGTGGTTGTATTTTGATAGATGTTTGAAGAGCTTCAAAGATACATTGTACTCTTCAAGGAACTGTCAAGTAAGAAACGGTCTCTAATCATTATTATTATTATTATTTCAAAAGATAATAAATACAGGCGAGATTTGAAAACATACAAGATTTGATTGTGGAAGCATTTCCATTCTTCATTTACCGGTTATTCTTTTCTTTGTGTTGTTATGCGATAGAGGTTAAGATTCTACAATCCATTGACAGTAATCGGACGTTTAGATTAGTTTTTAAAAATTAACATACATTAGAAAAAAAAACATAATCTCAGTTGTCCCAGTTCTACTTACTTCGTCCACATGATGGCAAAAGATAAATAACCTATCAGGAAACAGTTTTTGTCCCTAACAGCATTGGACATTATCATTTAAACGAGAGATTTTTAAATACATGTAAAGGTCGCTGGCATTTCGAGAAGCTGACTACAGTGTAACCCGGATATAAGAGAGTTGTCGGGACCGGAGAAGAAGTCTCTTATATTCGGGTTTCTCTTATATCCGGGTTTGGTCTATTTTGTTTAGGTAAGTATGGGTTCTAATTTGGGACCAGAGAAAATCTCTCTTATATCCGGGTTTCTCTTATATCCGGGTCTCTTATTTCCGGGTTACACTGTATATGGAAATGCAGAAAGTGTAACTCGACGTTCCAAGGACAATTCTTGCTCGATTCTGTCTTGTTCACTTCGCGTTAATGATCTTGGAATCCACTTTCCCCCACTTATGGGTTAAATAACAGGACAAATACATTAAGCAAGAAATATGGATTAAAAACTAGAAATTGTCTTCCTAAAAAAAACAGATTTAAACTTGCATCCTTTTGAACCTGTTGAACATGGACGATATCTTGCAGAGACCAACTAGCATGCGAAGTTAAATCTAGTCATATTATTTACTCCGGTCTCCCCACTGAGGCGAGATATGGCACAAGGCTTAGTTTAACGAGCGCGTACACTCAGGCAGGGTACAACAATTGCCCAGCCCCTGCAACCGTCGGTTGCACTGGCATCAGAATGACTACTATCCCCCTTCTCTAGTGCAATGGAGGATGCGGCCTCGGGCAGCTGTTCCCCGAGATCAGGCACCTCATAGCATTTTTCTCAGCTGCGTCCGCGAACAAAGCCACAACTAGTCACACTCTACCAGAAGACAGAGACGCAAGAGACGATACCCCCCCCACGCCGTCTACGGAGTTAAATCTCGTCTTACAGTGACACCCTCTCTCCTGAGATTTCTTTAGACTATATTGTTTGCTTACTGTATTGTAGTAGTAGATATAATAGTTTTTAAATTGTCCGAATGGAGTATTTACAATGGCCTAAGAAAAGTTTTTTTTAGTCAGGAGAAATAAACTACATCCAATTTCAAAATTTAATTACGTAATCCCTATTCAACATAGATAAACAGTATTTGGAACTAGTATAGATTAGGTCCTCCATTTGCTAGTTTCCGTGCTTGTATTTGATTTTTCATGGATTTGATCAACTTATCAACAATCGTCTGATCCATATTTTGCCACTCCTTTAGTAATGTTTCTTTAAGGGTTGCCACTGATGTGATTTTGGTTGCATGCTCTCGAAGTTTTCGGTGAAGGTGCTCCCAAACGTGCTCTATTGGATAGATGTCAGGATTTTGGGCTACCCATGGCAGTGACTTGGTTCCTTTCCATTCTTTTCAAGACCTTTGCTACTTTGCTCTTATGACATGGCGCTCCATCTTCTTAAAAATGGTAGACATTCTTGTCAATCTGGTTGGTTTCAAATAGTGGTAGTCCTTTCTCTAATATTTGACAGTATTTTGAACCATTCAACCGCTCGTCAACAAGAATTAGCTCAGATTTCCCTCCAAACCAGACAGCGCCTCACACCATTACTCCAATCCCTCCATGTTTCACGGCCGCCTGCAGATATTCAGCGTTCCAAGTCTCATTCTGATTTCTTCAAACCTGTCTCGAATCCGAACATTAACATAATTTACTTTCATCTGACCAAATTACAGACAGCCAAAATTCATAATCTTTGTTTACAAATTCTCTCACCCAGTCCATAACCTAACAATGTTAACCTCTGAAATCAAGGGCTTCTTTCTTGTAACTCTTCTTTGATATCCTACTCTTTCAGAGTCTTTCTCACTGCATATGACGACATCTCCATGCTGTTGGCAACATCTTTGACGCTCTGATGACGGTGATGACTTCCCTATTCAGCGCCCTTTTCGTTCGCTCATCCACGATGCTTGGTCTTTCTGAACATTGTCCCCCAAGACAATTGCCTTTTTCATTAAATTTCTTGACAATATTATTAACCGTTTGTTGATTAACCAGGAAAAACCTAACAATTTCTATATTTGACTTGCCACACTGATGCCATCCTTTTATTTGCCCTTGTTGAAATTCACTAATTTCCTTACTTCTACCAACTTTCATCGCGATTTCAAATTCGGAGTTTTATTTCTATCAAACTAATTGCCACACAAGACTAGAAAGCCCAATCTACCCTGCTATTTAATCCGTAGCTGAGGGAAAAGAAATCGATTCGTCATTTTTCTTAAGGGATTTTGTTTGAAGCGTAACATAGCCCAGAATTTAAACTCAGCGATGCCACTGCGCCAATGTTTGTTTAACAATCGTAAAATATGAAACAACCTGAACGACCGGTAAAATTAAACACTCTACACGCATAAAACATTACGATTATCAAGATAAGCTGTACACGGACAACATATTTTTACATTATACTGCAACTACTAAAATCACGTTGCCATTAAAAACGTAGTCTTGAAAATGAGGATAGTGGTGAAGTTTGTCGGATTCCCTAGGAGGTCTTGGGTTGGATGTGAAGGTCAGGTGCTGTAGACGCGTATATTATTGAAAGGTCATATAGGCGATATGGAAAAAACAATTTTTAGAACTCATAAGAGAAGGCACCGGATATGCCATACAAAGCAGTAACTCTAATCAAATAGGAGGGTCAACATTCCAAAAATTTTGTGGAAGTTAGAAGGTTGAGTGTTTGTATTTGAGGTGAAGGTATGGGTTCAATTTGTAAACAAAAAAGACAGAAGCATACATAAACTTGATTTTCTATTACGGACGTTTATTCTTTTTATAGTGACTGTAGTGAAACAAAGTTCCCAATGTCTCTTAGGCATGTGCGTTCTCTTTCTGTTCCAGAAGTTATGATATGTAAGTACAAGTATCATATTCGCGGTCGAGCTCAAGTCATCCTTGCGCTGGGTTGGAACAACCAAAAGAAAATTTCTACTTTATCACAGGGAGATTTAAACATAGTTATGGGATGTCCGTTTTCTTTTTCTTGGTCCCGAATTTAAGGTAAGTTAGTATAAGCATTGTTTTTATGGTCGTGCCCAGACTTGTGTTGAGGTGAAAGAACCAAAAAAAAAAAAAAAAAGAAAAAGCTTGACTTACTTCATAGGTTGAGGTTTTTTGGAACACACGTGCGAGTATCATGCATCGGAAAGCGAGAAAAAAGTCCAATCGTCAGGGGATCGGGGAAGCGAATATTCGCAAGTGGGAATGTAATTCACACGTGGTTTACATCTTGGAGCAAAGGGGAGAAAGAGAGTGAGACAAGAAATGTTGGCTTTTTTATAGGCTTCAACAACACCACCTAACGACGTTTGACGAAACCAAGTAGGGTAATCATATCTCCGGTTCCTTTACCCTTAGCATCATGGGAAATGTTTTCCGGTTCCTTAGCATTTTTTCTTGTTTTTTTTTTATTACTCATTATTATTATTATTATTTTATATCGATTTTATTTCATTTTCCCACATACTACATGCAACCGAAGAATTTCACATTTCGCCCTGAATAGCCGCTACGCTACCCGCTCATCTTCATACCTTGAAGTTCATTTAGTGCACACATCTACAGAATATCTATGACTCCACTGTATTATTAATATTATTATTGTACGAAGATGGGCTGAAATTTCATAGGCTGACTATGAAGGAGTGATGCTAGAGTTGTGAAACCTTGCAGGCATGAATTTCAGCTGTTCTTATTAATAAGTACATTGTTTCTTTCCAGATAAACTGACATCTGTCCATCGTATCCAAAAAGTATTCAAGAGTAGATATAACGTCATCATCACTGCAATACTGTTTTTTTTTCATGTTAGGGAAACAAATAAAAGTAAAATCATGAGAATAGGGAGGGTAATCATTTAATTCAAAGCCACTGTCACACACAGTAGCTATTGAAACTAAGGTCCTTGTGTATTGGAGCATTATCCTGATGAAATAAGTTTTCCTGGGCGTTTAATCTTGATAGCATGCTGTAACTGCCTCAGTAAGTTGGCATAGTACTCTCCATTGATGGTGTGGCCCTTTTGAAAATAGTCAATAAACCCAGTGCCTTTTCCATCCCAAAAAACTGAGCCTATCACCTTCCTATAACCTTATTTGCGGCAGGTGACGAGGGATGTTTCCACTTCATGGCTTGTCTCTGGCTCATATCTAATCTTGAAGACTTTTTTGACAGTATGAACAGTCTTCTGTGAACAGTCAGATGTCAGTTTGCCTGGAAAGAAACAATTCGGTTATTAATAAGAAGAGTTGAAATTAATGCATGCGAGATTTCACAGCTCGAACAACACACCGTCATGAAGATGTTGCTGTAAACAAATGTCTAAATCTACTAAAAACACATTTAATGTAAACAAAATAATTATTTTTATTTTTTTGATATGTGGTAAAGCTATTATACTTGTATTTTCTCGAAGTATGTTACGAATGGAGTTTGGCAAGTTTACGTAACTCTTTAAATGAGTCCGAATTGAACTATAGTCAGAGACTTAAAAAAATCCTTGAAATGGTTAAAGAATAGCCGAAAGCGCTTTCCTATATACAGAACATGTAGGCAGTTTCCACACACTTTATGTCCAGCAAAGAAAACACTTCTACGAACACAAGAAAAATGAAATAATTCGGAAGTATTGTGCGATATGCTTTCCATGTTTCCGATTGAATATCCGTTACCATCTTGTGACTGGTTCTTTACCAGAATGGCAATATGTTCTTCTCTTGAAAAAAAAATTATTATCAAAGATATCTGAAAGAATTACGAAATATTGTGCATGTTTTTCTTACATATAGAGCTGTGTTTCTCAACCTTTTTAAGCAACGGCACACCTAGAAGCAAATGAATTATTATGTTACAATTAGCAAATGCTGCATATCGGAAACTTCCACAATGTTCATTCATGATTCAATGTTGAATACAATTATATGAAAAATTAGATTTTGCAAGTGAATTATTGTTAGGTTAGCTGTTTTAAATTTTTCTATAATAGATAAATAATTTAATTTTCTCATTCTGACCGATTGGGGTTGTGTATTTCTTTATAATCTTTCTAAGAGAAAATTCACCTTGCTTATAGTTAACGTGTATTTACCTATAAACTAAACTAGCAGCACATGAGTCAAAATTTAACTCTTCTATTCGGCACAATTAGTTTCTCGTATAAAAAAAACTATGGAGGTTTTTTTTTAATAGATTAAAAAAAAAAAATAGACTCCGAAAGCAAATATATGGTCAGTTTAGATATGAAATATTTATATAAAAAATATTAACTGTAAATAAATGTCTAAATAAATGCCTATTTAAAACGCATTTAACGTAAACAAAAATAAAATTGCCTCTTCACACACATAAGATCATAAAATAGTTTTATTTTTACCTTCGATAACAATTTTTATAAACAAAAATTTGTTTTACTGATGTTTTCCCTTCTTAGCGGCTTTTTAGCTTGTCTCCCCTTTTAAAGTTTCTACATATTCTTCTTATTTTAGATATATAGATGAGGCTCCAATAATATCTCCAAGACACAATTTTACTCGACATTGTAAATAAACTTAATAGCGTTGAACACAATAGATTCTACGTTTGAAACTGAAACTAATGACACATTAACACATTCCCTTCCTAAATATCATGAACCAATAAAATTCAATTAAAAATTTATAGAAAATACACTAACAAGGATGACCCCATAAACTTTTATTCTCACGACTGTAGTAGAATCTTACTTATTATAAAATGCAGATTGTGTGTGTGTGTGCGTGTGTGTCTGTACGTTTATATATTGGATCAGATTTCCTACATTTTTCAACCGATTTCAACAAAACTTCACAGGACTACGTAAAATTACCTTGCGGTTGTTCTGACAGCGCCAAAAATTGGAAAAACACAATTGTTTTTGCACGAAATCAATTTGAAAACACGATTAAGAGGCATCACGAGAATGAAAGAGGGACAACTCATATCGAGTTATACTTATTATAAAACCCAGATTGTTTGTGTCTGTGTGTGTTCGTTTATATATGGGATCGGATTTCCTACATTTTTCAACCGATTTCAACAAAACTTCACTTTTTTTTGCAGGTAGTGTTTCTTATTGTCTTGCACACTTTTTTCTTTATTTTTAATATTCAGAATGCTTTAAAAATTCCATTTACAAGACAATTGTTTATAATAAAATTCTATTCAATCAGTAGACTAATAACGATTGAAAACAATGTTTTTGTTTGAGTTTGACCAATTCGTAAAAAAAAAAAAAAAAAACTAATTAAGACATGCGTGTCCGTCAACCTTAAACAATAATCTTTGTCAATTTTATTTTTCAGTCTTTATGATGGTCGATACTTGATCTATCTCTTACTGTTACATCCCCGGGCAACGCCGGGCTCTACTGCTAGTCTAAAATAATTACACGATTTTATTTAAGAGCACTAAGAATCTGCAGCCCCCAATATTTATATGAAGAAATATATATTGAAAACACCTTTAAAAACTGAATATCCTTCCTATTTCAAACACAATACCAAGAGAAAGGTATACAAAATCTACAACAGCAAAAAGGTAATAATAATAATAATAATAATAATAATAATAATGATAACAATAATAAACTAAATACAAATAGACTTATCATATTGCCTACCAACTCCTTAACATTTAAAGCAATATCAAAATAATTACAAGAACAGGTTTTGTTAAATAATTAAGACAATTTCAGTCTACCCAATTTTTTATTAAGTTTTTCAATTTCCGAATAAATTGTCATTAACAAAGATAAATTTTATTAGATAACACCAAAATATTATATAGGACTCAATAGAAAGGAACTCTACGCAGACTCGAGAGCTCTAATAGGTGCCATTGATACACACTATTTAAAATATCCACTAAAAATAACCTTTGAAGTAATAGAAATGTTGGATTAAAAATACATACATTAATATATATATATATATATATATATATATATATATATATATATAAAAGAAAGAGGTTGTAGTGGTTCCAACGAGAGAAAAGTATGTATATTAAAAAGAAGAGAAGAGAGGTGCCGCAAACGTTTTTGGTTGTAATGTGGATTTATTTAGAAAAAATATTATGCCTTGTTTTACATAATTTTACTACATGTGTTTCTGGTCTCGCGACCGTCTTCAGGTAAAAGCGGAGATTTCCACATATTATTAAAAATAATTAATTTTTTCTTTTGTTTTTCAATGTTAAATATTCTCGATATGAGACATTTTCTGTGTTAGTAATCCCTTACTGACTTTTCTCTTCATGCTTCAATTTAGTCAAAAGGCTAATATATAATAAATATCATCAATCTTATTGCCAATATTGTTATGATTTTGTTGGCTTTTTATTCCTCAAATTTTATTAACTGGCCTATTAAATCCACACACACACACACAAACACATACATAATATATATATATATATATAATAAAAAGGTACTCCGTATAGAATTTCCAAGAGTATCTAAGGAGTGCTCTATCTCAATGACAGAGTAAAATTAATAATTGAAGAATATTAAACACTTAAAAATGGCATAGGTAATAATCTTTATTTCCTGAAAGCTATAAAAATAGCCTTCAATCTTTCAGACCTGCAAACAAGGTATGAAAGTTTGAAGGCTATTTTTATAGCTTTCATGAAATAAAGATTATTACCTGTGGTATTTTAAGTGTTTAATATTCATTAATTAACATATATATATGCTTAGAAAAAGTTATATGCGATCTCTTCGGCCCTCGAGAAGAATGAGCAGGCAATTGTTGATACCCACTGATGAGTAGACGATGGGTCCGTCTACGAATCTCTGGAGTCGACATGCTGAAGATAACATCAATGAGCTAATTTACAAACCTTTTCACGCTTTTGTCAGAGTTTGTCTGACGATCGCAAAAGCGTGAAACCCAGAGTCACAAACTCACATCAATCCAACCAAATATATATATATATATATATATATATATATATATATATATATATATATATATATATATATATATATATAACTGTTAGCTCTATCTCTGATATTGAGCGCTTTCTAATAAGTACCGCATATATAATATATAAATAATTATATATATATATACATATATATTTATATACACACACTTTTCACACACACACACACACACACACACATATATATATATATATATATATATATATATATATCAGTGGTTCTCGACCTTTTTTGCACATGGGCCACTTTTAATCTTAATTTATTTTGCTGGACCCCATAAGCATTCGATGAAAAAGAAAGCTTATTTTAATTTTTTATTAATAGATATGTTTAGAAATTGTATTATAGAAATAGTAAATGTATATGCTTTATTTTTAAGTAAAACTAATGAAAATAAACTCGTATTTAGCAACTAAATTCTACGGAACATTTATGTAGACTAGTAAAATAACTCATAATAAACCATTTTAAAATATGTGAGTAATTAATAAATTTTAAAAAGTTCAGATTTATCTAATGAGGTCCCGGTGGTTGATGCTGTTCTGCAAGTTTTTCATATTCGGCTCCATCGGTGTCAATGACAGTCGAAGATCACCCTTTTTCGCAATGTCAAGTCTATTAATATATTAATTAATTTATACTAATATATTAATATTTTATTTTATTAATATTTAAAATTAATATTATTATTCATTATTAATATATTACATTACTGTATATAATAAATTATAATATTTATATAATTTTCCTTTATATAATCCTTCCTTTATATAATCCTTCCTTTATATAATCCTTCCTTTATATATCATTCTCAGTTTTTATTCAACTTTTATAATCAGAACTTCCTGTAGAGTGACCGCTAATTTCATCGGTTGGTCTTGTTTGCTGGTAGATTTAGAGTCGTTTTTTTTCTATTTTTAGTATTTTAATATGGTGTAGGTTACTGTAGAAATTCCAATTCTCAGTTTTAACAACCGTTCCATAGGGAATTTTAGCTATGGACCACTAAAATAATACTGCGGACTCCTAATTTGCTATTTTTTGTATTGAACCCCAGTAATGTTACATTATGTCCATATGGACCCCGGTTGAGAACCACTGACATAATTCAATCAGTTCCTATCTTAAGATGGCTTAACATATGTTCAAGTCAAGTAACAGAATTATAGTGTTTTCAAAGTTTTACTTTTTTTTAAATTAGGATGAAGCACATATTTGGTGAATAGATTTACTTTTAAAAAGTGTTAACCTTCCTTATGTAAATAGGCTTTTACTGCACCCTGTATATGCCAAATCTTTCTATGCAAATGACTATATGTCTGCGTACGTGAATTGGCAAACAATATTTGGACGTTGATTTAAAGCTGTGAGTTAACGAGAAATATTTCTTTGCTCACGGTCCAACATGTCCAATTGGAATTGTCTGCAGTCTTCAAATCAGTGCGGTCGGTCTGGCATTTTATTGAATCAAGAAGGCTTTTGGAATTCGTTCATATCCACTGTTCATTTTACCCTGCTCAGTATAAGCCACTAACAATGCTAACACAATATCTCCTGCGCACAGATGGCTATATCATTATCATTCCTAGCATCGCCATTTGCCATTATCATCCATCTTAATCTATAGAAGTAATTCACAAAGATTATCAGATCTCTATAATTCATCGACGGCGCTATAAAGATGAGCGTGGGATTAGTTCCCCAGCCAACTTTTTCCAAGAACTGAGAAATAAACAGAAGATAAACTTTGTGTTATTGGTTTCAATCTATGATAATGCTATTGAAATGTAGCTTTTTTTTTTCTTTTACGTGCAATGTCCCTTCAGGACCTGGTCGATCATGGCTCTCCACAATTCTCAGTACTTTGTAGCTCTTAATAAATTCTGTCTTTTTGCTATCTCCTCTAGTCTCTGTTCTTCCAGACATTTACACAAGCTAATTAGGTTGGTTATGTGCTGCTTTCCTCTTGCCTTCAATATGTCCCGCCAGTGTCAAATTTGTTAAACCCTCTCTCCTCATAATGTTCCTGAGAAATTCCAATTCTTTCTGATGTTAAGCATAAGTATAATATAGAGCAGGCAGTTTTTCTGATTCTAATTATAGATGTTCTTTTTCTCGTTTTCTGTAAAACTTTGTCATTTCTCACATGTTCAGTCCATGATATTCTCAGCATCCTTCTGTAGAACCACATTTCTGTTTCCCGAAAGTCACTTCTTCATCTGTGAGTGGATTGTCCAATATTCACTACCATATAGGAGGACCGATATTATATAACAGTTTAGTATTCCTTTCTTTGTTTCTAGCGAGATTTTCCTGCTTCTTAATACTTTGCTTAACTTCTGGAAGCTATCTTTCGCTATCTCGATGCTACTTCGTATTCTGGTGCCCCGTTCCCTGTTTAAAAAAAACTTTCTAGATATTTAAGTTTTTGTATTTTCTTGATTTTGAGGTTTGTCTAAAATTATTACTGCCATTAATTTTCAAAATATATCATAAAACTTCAATTTCAGTTTCGTTTTCTCTGCGTTTCTTATTGAAACATATACTTAATGATTTGATCTCTTTATTTGATGAGTCAAAGAAAATCATTTTGATGTTTTATAAAACATTTTTGTTGAAACATTTCATAATTTTATCTATTTATTTGATGAGTCAAACAATATCATTCTGATGTTTTATAAAACATTTTTGTTGAAACATTTCATAATTTTATCTATTTATTTGATGAGTCAAACAATATCATTCTGATGTTTTATAAAACATTTTGTTGAAACATTTCATGATTTGATCTCTTTATTTGATGAGTCAAATAAAATCATTTTGATGTTTTATAAAACATTTTTGTTGAAACATTTCATGATTTTATCTATTTATTTGATGAGTCAAACAATATCATTCTGATGTTTTATAAAACATTTTTGTTGAAACATTTAATGATTTTTATCTATTTATTTGATGAGTCTAATAAAATCATTCTGATGTTTTATAAAACATTTTGTTGAAACATTTAATGATTTTATCTATTTGAGGAGTCAAATAAAATCAGTTTGATGTTTTATAAAACATTTTTGTTGAAACATTTACTCAATGATTTTGATATTTGTCAAAAATTATTACTGCCATTAATTTTCAAAATATATCATAAAACTTTATTTTCAGTTCCGTTTTCTGTTTTTATTGTTTTTTTTTTGTTTTTTTTTTTTTGTTTGGTAGTTGTTGTTGAAACATTTACTTCTAAAACTCTAATATGAGTCTTATATGCGGGAAATGTCTATATATAACATTCTAGAAAATAAGTAGAAACGTGTATTTAAAATTGAAACAAAAAACAATGTTTACAGTGAAATAATTGATCGAAAAAATATTCATTTTATGAAAAGATCAGATTTTTGAAAATATAAAAGAAGGAATTTTTTTAAATTTAACATCTTTAATATCATCATTATTTTTACAATTATCAATATTACTGGTACCTTGTTTTGTTTTTATTATTTTCACCCTAAGCAAGGCAATAAAGCAACTAAGACGCAAGAGGTTACTAAGTGCCAAAGAATATAAGAAAAAGAAAAACATTATTATGGGGTGATAATAATAACAGGACAAAAATTAAGGAGACAAAAGATAACGATTGACATCGCATTTAAATTATTGAAGATCAAAGTTGACTGGGAAGCAAGAAGCCGGAAGAGAGTTTCACAAGCGAGAAGTGTTAAAGAAGAATAGCATAGAACCTACGGTTACATCTAAGACATTTCAATAGGTGAAAATCTAGTACTGCGCTTAAATTCATGGAGTCTATGTACGACAGAGCAAAGGTCATCAAAACAATAACCTTTAAAGTATTTATAGAAAATGTACAAGGAATTAGCATTACGGCGATGGGAAAGTGACAGATTAAAATAACAGACTTGTTCAACCTTGGCACTGGACGCAAAAATAAAATTCAAGAATATCTTTTTTATATATTCAATAATACCGATCATTGATTATGAACTTGTACCAACTTACATAAGTAAAAGAAAATAAAACTAAAATCCGATACAACTTTGCCACAATACGAATGTATATATATATATATATATATATATATATATATATATATATATATATATATATATATATATATAAAGGGAAGAGGTTATAGTAGTTCCAACGAGAGAAAAGTGTGTATATTAAAAAAAAAGAAGAGAGAAACCGCAAACGTTTTTGATTGTAATGTGGATTTTTTTTTTTTAAATATATTATGCTTTATTTTCCATAATTTTGCTACACACGTTTCCGGTCTCACGACCTTCATCAGACAAAGAGTGGATATTCCCACATATTATTAAAAGGAATTAATTTTTCTTATGTTTTTCGATGTTAAATATTCTCGATATTAGACATTCTCTTTTTTGTGTGTTAGTGACCCAAATATCTTTCATGAACTGGCAGTGAAAGTATTCTACGTGGAGGGCAATAAAACAATTAAGATTGGTCCGAGAAAGGGTGAAAAAGATACCTATATTCATATCTTTTAATGACCCCTGAGTGTTCTCAGATCTATTTCCATTTTTTTGTGTTTTTGTCAGCATGCGTACACATACCTGTATTCCGTTTCCATACGTACATACTGTCTTATTATAAAGAATTAGTATACACATATGTTCACATACACATGCACACAAACACACATGTTTTTGTCAATATGCGTATATATATATATATATATATATATATACCAGTACGCACAGGTATGTGCGCACTCCTTCTCTATACACATATATGCAGAGTGCGATGGGTAAATTGTCGCCATTTTAGATTTTAATTTCGCGTATGCGCATTGTTTGTTTGTTATTTTGTTGACTGCGCAGTATAGAAGGGTCAGTTGGGCAAGGTCTATGAGAAAACGAACGCCATGACGCAATTCATTCCGCTATAAATTTGGAAATGGTATGCTGTACTGCTTGGCATTCGCGCCGGAACCTCCAATACGAACATTTTAGAATTTAGATGTCACTCTGAGGACAGTGCAGAGGATTCGGAAAGAGTTGGATGTGTCTAATGGTGATTAAGGTGTTTGGTGTGATTAGTAGTGATGGCGATGTTATGCCTCCATTCATCTTCCCCCAGGGCCTAAGACTCAACACGGAGGCCTACGTCAAGTGCCTTGGGGAGGTAGTGAATATTAACTCAAACCCCAGCTAGTACCTCTCCTTCTGGTGGAGGAATGGCATCATTACCCGGTGTCTGAGGCATCCACAAAAGGGGTAGGGGGAAGTGCCGAGGGGGACTTGAAAAATGTTTCCATTGTATTACCGATAAGCGTACTTTAATCTTGGATCTTATGACACATTCGGAAATGAAGTAGGCGCACTGAAAATTCCCTACCCCCCCTCCCTACATAATTCACTGTACTTTATATCACTTGCTTTAAAATGGCGCTAACCCCTTCACTTAATCTGAAAACAAATCATTCGGTCAGAATTGCTGCATGCAAGCCACCCAGAAAGTTCTGCTTAATAAGCAATGGTGCATTCTTGCTGTTGATTAATAATAAATACTGCAGATGATTACAATTGTGTTGATTTTGGTATCTATTCGTCTCTTTACGAGATCAAGTAGGATACAAGGCCAGTTTATTGTGGAGCAATGAACGTTAATGTACTGGATTAAGAAGCTCCAAAGACGAGGTACATTTGCTTCAGTTTTGTCGATACTTCTGAGATGAGGTATTATGTACATTATTTACATTATTATAACATCAGAACAACCTTCAAAAGCTTGACAACACTTCGCAGATATCTCTCCCGAGTAAGACCCCCCCATAGAGGAGAACATGACTAAAGACTGTGTGTACGCTATCCTGTGCAGCTGCGGAAAGAAATATAAAGGGAAGACAGGCCGCCCCCACTCAAGGTAAGGCTTCAAGAACACCAGAAAGCCGTAACATGAGAGGAAGTGGAAAAATCAGGCGTGGCTGGCCACATATGGAGAGAGAAGGGAGATCACTGCCCTCTGTGGGATCATGTTGAGATCATAGACAAAGAATACCATTAGAAAATTCGTAAACTTAAGGAACCAGCACATATGCTAGGCCGCAAAAATCTTCTGAGCCGACCAAGCATAGAAATGAATACAATGTGGGAACCAGTAATAAGGAGTGCCAGAGAAAAGCGATAATAACAACAAAAATTGCAATATGAGCTCTGGTAAAAAAAAGATTGCTGAAGACATTAGATTTATAATACCCAGAAATTCATACACAGATGTCCTCAAGGACACATGGCACACTGGATAAAGGCGTTAGTTAGATCCAGTGACAGGACCCAAAGAGTGTGAGTTCAATACCCGGTTAAGGCAATGGATAACTTTCAGAGGGAAATTAACAGGAGATAACTGATAACTGACATCCATTAAAGATGGCACCTGGAACTAGAACAGTCAACCCCAGTGAGCGAAATAAAGGGTTCAGTTCAACATTCCAACTACATGAAGAAGGCCGGGGCGTACAACGGCCGAAACGTTGTAATAAATATGGCGACATAGATGAAGACAATAGTCCAAATAATGTAAACAATGTGCTTCAGTTTTGTGTTCTGTTTTAGCCGAGGGAAACATGTGAAACCAGATTGATTTAATATAATGTCGTGTAAAGATACTCCCTTCGCACCGTTGCGCAAAAGCGTCAGGATGAGCCACAATAACCCCCTTGAATGCAATAAGAAGGTACTACCTTTAAACATACAAGACGACTCTCCCTCAATCCTTCCATTGACCGGCCAATGATCACCCCACGTTGCATTTCGATTCTTGATATCGTCGGTTGGGAAAGGGCTCGCTGCACGCTCACAAAATAACACAATGAAAGAGAGACTCTACGTCGAGAAATAAGAACACGAATCGTTTTCCATGTTATATGTAGACGTTTTATTCACGGCATTGCCTGTGCATCCAGGTGGCCAGGTGAGTGACACTTGGGACAATTTCTGCTATGTCCGCTCCTCCCCTTACCAACTCCACGCCTATCTACTCATCTAGACGTTGTGACTAGCAATACTTTTTTTAATCATTTCGCTCCAAGCAAGGTGATAATTACACAGAAGAGGTTACTGGAAATGAAAGAGAATTAAAAGGTTTTAGAAGAAACTGGAAACACAATCCTAAACAGGAAACAAGGGATAAACCTCTACTCCTGTTCAAAAGACCGGGGAGGAGTGTGAACCGGACGATGGGCGAGCCTGTCTATTGAGGAGAAATAAAATAGAATAATTAGTAAATAATATTTGAGAGTTCAGACGGAGGCGTTTGAAGTATAGAGTTGAAGTAGATTTTAGAAGGAACCAGTTAATTTGTTTTTGTTTATCAACTTTAGTATTTAAAAAAAAAATACAATTACAACAATTTGTTATCGCTTATCAGGCAACAATACTTTCGATAGCTTTTGAGTAAAGTTCCATGAGTTTTATATGAAAAAGTTTTCGACGAAATTTTCAATCTGGTTTTCATTAGAGAAAGTTTTCCGTATCAACGATCGAAAACAGTAAGAATCAGTTGGTTCAGGGTCAGGTAAATATGGCGGGTGGGATAGAACAGACCAACCGAGTTCCCAAATACTTTCTTGTGTTATTCTGAATGTATATGTCCTTGCATTGTCATGGAAGAGACTGACACTTTTTCCTTTAATCCACTGTACACCCTGTCACTATCATAAAAAAAATTAACATATGTTTGTGTACCCCGAATTTATTCTTAATTATCACGTATAATTAGTAGTTACGATGATACATTTGTCATTAGTATTGGTTCACCAACACGGAAATTACTTATGACTCAACCTAATAGATATATCAGTCAGTTATGTACCATGGATGATACATGCTTAGGCGATCATATATCTTTTGATACATGACTGATGAGGCAGATTTTTCCCGCAGTAGGTTGCCATTTCTTTCTGTGGTAGACCAGTTGCCGTTCAAGGCTATAAAACCCGGCCTGTCCTGTTATTTAACCATAGCTGTGGTGGGGAGAAGATAATTCATATTTTTTCCAAGGGTATTAGCACGTAAAAGAATTTCAGTCAATTATGTGCCATGCATGATAAACGCTTAGGCAATCATGTATCTTTCGATACATGACTGACGAGGCAGATTTTTTCACGCAGAAGGTTGTCATTTCTTTCTACGGTAGATCAGTTGCCATCCAAGGATATAGAACCCGGTCTTTCCTACTATTTACCAATTTACTTTAGAAGAAGAGGATTCATACCTTTCCCGAAGGGTATTAGCACGAAAGTGAATTTAAGTCAGTTATGTGCCATACGTGATACACGCTTAGGCGATCTGACAAGGCAATTTTTTTCCCGCATTAAGTTGCCATTTCTTTCTGCGGTAGACCAGTTGCCATCCAAGGCTGTAGAATCCGATCTGTCCTGCTATTTACCCATAGCTGGGTGAGAAGAAGAGGATTCATAACTTTTCCAAGGCTATTAGCACGTAAGTGGGAAGGAGAAATGTATATTTGGCCTGTATAAATATCAGAAGTATTTAATCAAAATGTATTCCTCCTTTCTGTTATGTCATGTGAAGAAATATTTATTTCAGTCAGTTATGTGCCATGCGTGATACACGCTTAGTCGATCGTGTATCTTCCGATACATGAGTTACGAGGCAGATTTTTTCCCCACAGTAGGTTTCAGTCAGTTATGTACCATGGGTGATACATGCTTAGGCGATCATGTATCTTTTGATACATGACTGATGAGGCAATTTTTTCCCGCAGTAGGTTTCCATTACTTTCTGCGGTAGACCAGTTGCCAACTAAGTCTATATAACCCGGTTTGACCTGCTATTTAATCATAGCTGAGGGGATTTATACATTTCCCAAGGGTATTAGCACGTAAGTGAGTGTAATGCATTCGACTGAAATTCGAACTCGGCTCTCCGATTCCTCAATGCCTTTAATGAAAACATGAAAGGCCCGCGGATCTAACAGAAGCTAAAATTATTATGAAGTTCGCATAAACACGAATTTATACCATTACAAGTTCAAAATGAGAAAACCGAAATTTAACACAAGAATAGTGTTTCTTGATATAACCATACAAGTTTAATTCTTTACATTATTCAAATTTAATACTGATGAAAGTATTCTTTGGATTCTTTCTATGACTCGATTGGATAGCATTTGGCGTTGTTTCCTTTAAGGAATCTTCAAGGGTGCCTTCGAAGTTGTCCAATCGAAAATCCTTTTTCGTTGTCCCTGATGGAATTTCTGCGTTGAGGATCTCACCCATATTTTCAGCCGATTTTCTTTTAATGAATGCCTTTATAAACGACCAAACGTTATCTAATGGATTAAGCATAGGGTTGTACGATGCCATTTGAAGAAAATGATTGAGCTCAAATTCTGGATAGAGTAAAACTCTTTCAATGTTGGAGTGGCATCGAGCATTGTCAATGACAATAAGTATTGGTTTCTGATACATTTAATAGGTCATTCTCAAGAATTCTTTTATCCAACTTCTAGCCGCTTCCTTATTGTAGGAACCTCGATGAATTTCATGATGTATTAGCCCTTGAAACTAATGCATCCAATTAAATGAATATTTGCGCACTTAGAAGCCATTGAAGATATACTGCGTCTTTCTTCTATCAGTGATCAACCTTGAGTTCTCTTAATATGCAGGTTGACATTTGTTTCGTCCATAAATAGAATGGAGGAATTGTCAGCTTGATATTCGTTTCGGCAAATGCCTTTCTCTTTTCCTTATTGGTGCTACTATTCCTCGTTTCAGGCTCAAGTCTGATATCTTTGATTAGCGAACATTAAGCCAATCCAGGTACTGGCGAATACATTCACTTGATACTTCTGAATTTCTTCTGCAAGCTGATTCTTGCATTCTACTCAATCTGGTCAACCAAAAATTGTCTCTGGGTATCGGAAATCTTCGAATGCCTATGGCCTCCTCTTGTGTCTACTTTATAACCTTCCTTTATCGATCTATATGAAATGAATGTTTTGATCTACAAACGTCTTGCTGAGAATCAGTATTTCCGTAGACTGCCCTAAATTACCTGTCCTATTCATGGGCTTCGGGTTTTCTTATGTATGTCTTTTGGGTCATAATTCTTAGGTGATGAATTGAATGATTTAATTGGCAACGTATTACTTAACTATAGAGTAGTGCTCAAAAGATATGAAACACCTTGATTAAAATTCAAACCGGAATATATATATATATATATATATATAGTAGGTAAACCTAAGGAGGATAAAATCCAGAGAACTCGATGTAAATTCAGGGCATATATATATATATATATATATATATATATATATATATATATATATATAACTTAGCCTTGGAGTGGGTAGAATGGAGATCAACGTGTTTTAGTGGGATCAGCAATTTTCAATCTACTTGTCTGAATCATCTTCAAGAAGCGAGAGCAAAATCTAAAAGGTCAGCCAATCTAACAGTGATCTTAGCTCTCAATCCTCATACTTGCTCCATATGTGGCCTCCTTTGTAAATCACTAGCGGGTCTTAAATGCCACTTAAAATTATCGCACAAAATTTCATAACTGAATCAATAAGCTGTCTGATCCTCATACGTCGAAACCGATGGGAGAGTTCATTATTTTTATATATATATATATATATATATATATATATATATATATATATATATATATATGACATTGTACACAAGTGAATGCTATTCACTAAAAAAAATAAATATGCTAAACTAATGGATCAGACCCAATTTATTTAGAAGTAGCAAAATATCAGTTGCTAGAACATCGAGCAAAATGAATATTGAATGCTTATTATTAGTGTATAGTTGTGATTTGAATTTGCACCTTGTTTTATTGTGTTTACTTTCACTTTTTTTCATTTTAAGTTTGGGTTTTCTCATTTTGTCTTTAGAAATTCTCATTTTGAACTTATAATGATATAGTTTTAATATCGCTACTGAAAGGGAGATAACCAAAGATATCTCCTTTGCACTGGCGACGACAAATTGTAGTGTGTTTAATGTGACTGATTCCGTGAAAATGCAGAATGCAACAATAATCAAGGGGGATATATTCTGGGGAGTTAGGTGACCAGATGTAAGGGGTGAAGTGTTCACAGAAATTGTCTGACAGCCATGACTGTATACTCCTGCTTGTGCCGCATGATGCAGAGTCCTGTTGCCGGACATAGGGTCTTCCAGCAGCCACTCTCTTGACCCAGGGTAACACTACCTCTTTAAGGCACTTGATATAGGCCTCTGTGTTGAGTCTGAGGCCCTGTGGGAAGATGAATGGAATCATAACGTCGCCATCACGGGTGATCCCTTCAAACACATTCGCAATCACCATTAGAATCATCCAACTCTTTCCGAATCCTCAGTTGGACACTCAAACACTGTGAAATGTTCGTAATGGAGGTTCCGGCGCGAATGCCAAGCAGTACGGCATGCCGCTTCCAAATTTCTGGCTGAGTAAATTACCTCATGGTGCTCTTTTCCTCACAGGCTGTACCCGACTGAACTAACTATACTGTTCAGTCGACAAAATCAAAAACAAACAACGCGCATGCGGGAAATTAAAAATATAAAATGGCGACAATTTACGATTGCACTGTGTATGCAGCATTTTTTTATGTCAAGGCTAAAAATAACAGTAACAATTTTTAATTCTTACCACTGCCTGGGGAGTACGTTACTTTTTGGTGGGAGTTATCACAAATTCTTTCTCTGCAACAGATTCACGATCAACCATGATCTCTTGTATGTGTTTGAAGAAGTATTAGATCGAGAAATTTAATTCGATAAAGATATCACATCAGCATCACGAAAATAAAAATAATGATTAGGAATACTTTTAGAATGAGGGGATAATGAACTGGTCTATTGGAATATTATAACTGTGTAGTAAGTTCGATCCACACTGGTGACCCCATACTTGTGTTTTTCTACCAGAATATGAAAAAATAACTAATAATTACGATTAATATCGTAACGTAAGCGCGATTCTTACAAAGTGAATCTACATTTATGTTAATTTGTCCAAATGCGTAACTATGGAAAGGTAATAAAATTGTCCCTCTATTTGAACATACTTAACATAATGCAAACTAAACATACTAACTCAAAAGTACAAGTCAAATTCATTTATTATATATATATATATATATATATATATATATATATATTGGGTTGGCCAAAATATTCATTCGTTTAAGTATAAAGTTTAATCAATAAACAGAACTAACCAATATTATATATATATATATATATATATCACACACACACACACATATATATATATATATATATATATATATATATATATATATATATATATATATATATATATATATATATATATAGTACTGTGCTAATAAAATAAATATCAATATTTAAATTAAACAACGGTCATTTTTAATCACCACCAACGATTACATACATTTTTTTCCTCACCAGTAACACAACTGTGAGTTTTAAACTCACAGTTGTGTTACTATGAGGAAAAATGTGTGTATATATATATATATATATATATATATATATATATGAAAGTGAACATTTAAATCAACACTCAGAGGCGACAGGCTGTTTCAATCGTCAGGCCACGTATATATACATATATATATATAATATTAGTGGTCAATATATATACATACATACATATATATATATATATATATATATATATATATATATATATATATATATATATATATATTCCTATAGGATAGAATCAGGTAGAATTCAATGTCCAGAACAGAGTAAGAATATAATATAAAAGGCTGAAACACTAATATTCCATCGTTATAATCTATTACATTGGAATCGTAATCACGATCCAATTCATCAGACCTACAAATTCAAAAAGAAATCAGAAAATATAACTCCGGGTATAAAAAACAAAATTTTAATGAGAGTGTATGTGTGGGGATAGTAAACAAGTGTGATTACGATTCCAATTATAACCATGGAATATTAAAGTTTGAGCCTTTTACATTATATATATATATGTGTGTGTGTGTGTGTGTGCGTGTGTGAGTGTGTGTGCGTGTGTGTGTGTGTATCAATTATTCGAAAAATATAACATAAATATGTTATAAAATCACTACAAAAATAGCTATTTTGTTTCAACACTTTTGGTGTCTTATCAAGTGATGATGTTAAAATTCAACACTATCACTTGATGCTCCTCGCTTGTGTCAAACTGTGTTTCACTAATGTTAAGCTGTTTGATTCCCACTAACTGCTCCACATTTTACTTATACATCAGAAAGAGACAGTTGAAATTTCTAGGGCACATAAGGAGGAAAGAGCGCTTGGAAAATTTAACACTCACAGGACATTGAAAGTAAGAGGAAAATAGTACATAACCTACTTAACTAAAGAACTTGTGTAAACGGATGGCATAACAGAGTTTTGGGGAAATGGCAAAATTTGCTAAGAGCTACAATGGACAGGAAATTGTGGAGAGCCATGATCTCCAACATTCTGAATGGACATGGCACATAGAAAAAGTAAATAGCTTATCTCAAAGACAACTTCCGTTGTAGTGAGTCAGGATTTCATTCGGTGCTCCAGATTTAAGGCCTTGTGGCTGCCTGAATTAAACTTTGTAAAAATCTGTAATACATGGCCTTGTCAAGAATTACTGACCACAAATTCAGTAGCAATAATAGAAACTTTGGCAATCTGCCCCACATTACCTTTTGTGTTTTCAAATTATTTTTTCTCTTTCTTCCTATAATTTCTTTTGTCCTGATTTCTTCTTTTTTTGTTTCTTTTTTTTTTTTTTTTTGTTTCTTTTTTTCACTAAATATCATGTTTGTTTCTAGCTGAAGAGAACAGGGCACCATGACGTAACTTCCCCCTCTTCCTCCTCCTGCAGCCATAAAAAGAAAAAAAAATGAAGAATCTCTCCTTAAATAAATAGGAAATAGTAGTTTCCATATTAAATTACTACCTTTTGTTTAGTCCAATTTCTTTTTCTCCTATTTTTTCAACCAATGCTACCCGAAAGTTCCGGGAACAGTTAGTGTAAATTTAATTTGAGACGAACTATCACTGCTTCCCTTTGCTCTTTGTGGGGCAATGTAAGTAGCCTTTGTAAGCTAATATCACTGGAGAGATAATGGAAACAAGATATTAGTAAAAATAATTTTTTCAGCTCATATTCCCTTTAATATCTATTGTATAAAATACACCGGTATTTAACTTTCATGCACAAAAATAAGGTAATGTGTTAAATGGAAAGGATGTATTTAATGAGTAAATTCCTTAGTGGGGAAGGAAAAATATGTGCCTACAAGTCATCAGTGGGGGTGGCAAAGATCAAAACAAGGAAACACCAATCTTTTCTGTATCCTACCTGTATGGGGTATTATTGCATGTATTATTGCAAGTATTATCGTTAAAATACACATAGTAACAATTAATCAGAATATCTGAATGAATAAAGTTAGATCTTTTCTTACCTTTGTGAGCACATATGAATGCTGGTGAAAAGGCAAAGGGAAAAGAACAACGGTTAGTCTTACGCCTTGATCACAATATCTGGGCATAATGTTGAGTAGAAGGCGGAACGCCCGGTAGCTGTCCGGACACAGGATATCCAAGAAGACTTTTACGGTAAGGAATTTCGATGAGGGAGACGCGGCTGGTGTGGGTACGTACTTGAAACCAACGGGCTGACGAGGAAGTTCGATTTGGGTATTGACAATTGCCACACAGAAATAAATTCCAAGTAAACAGGTGAAAAGACTTGAGAGAGGCTTCATTATGATAATTCGGGTAGAATTGCGAAGAGCAGACGATAACTGTTACTGGGGAGAGATAATAAAACTTAGGAATATTAAATATATATTTTTTTTTCTCTCTACTTATAGCTTAATTGTTTTAGGTAAAATGTTCTTTGTCGGTAGATATTTTTTATTGCTTGGGCTTTAATTCTAAAAAGACGTTTTATTTCTCTAATTTTCAACGAAAATTTTACAAGTTGTTGAATTTAACAATTAGTCTTAGTTATATTTCCTGTTATATAGTAACTAATTCCTTTTCTCTTTCTGCAATCTCCTGAGATCGCTTCCAAGAGCTTCTCCGTCTCTCTGCCTACTTCTCACTTTCACTCACCTTGTTTATTTGATAAGAGGAAAAGTAAAACTCCTCCTACTCACCTAGCAGGCAGCCAATCAGGAAAACCCACTGACAAGCCAGGTGATATAGACCTTATCTAACCCCAGTAATTCAAAGACGTACACATATCGAATGATGTGCTTCTCCATTTACAGATCTTCATATTTCAATAAAAAAAAAAGACTAGAATATTGGCAGGCAACTTCATGATGGGGTTCTTTTTTTAAATCTTTTCATATATATATATATATATATATATATATATATATATATATATATATATATATATATATATATATATCTTGTGTTATCTTTTTAAAACCTTTCAATATTTTCGAGATAGAAAAAAATGGGAAGAATGTGTCTATGCGGGCATAGTTGTACAAATATGTGGAGTGTGTGTGCGTGTGTCTATGTGCGGATTCATGCACAGCGATAACTTAAGGCATACCTATTGCGTAAATATATCCGCACACACACATACACTCTGATGCACATACAGACATATATATATATATATATATATTAACAAAGTTGTCTGATGTAATCCGTTTTTTCTCAAACAAGAAGAAAACAAATGAACGTCCATTTAATATATATAAAAAATAAATCATTTCTTCAGAGTGAAGGACCAGTTTTTCGAACTATGACAAATATATGCCTGCGCGCGCTCGCAAGGGTGTGTGTGTGTGAGTGTGTGTGTGTGTGTGTGTGTGTGTGTGTGTTCATGCGTGCATGTGCTAGAATAGTGATAAGTTGTACAAACACGCATACACACATACGCACACAAATATATATATATATATATATATATATATATACACACACACACATATATACATATATATATATATGTGTATATATATATATATATATATATATATATATATATATATATGGCTGGCTGCTCATATCCGAGTATGCCCTTTACTAGAAAGGCTAGCCAATCCCTGTTGCAGAAGCCTGCCCAGGCACATTTGTGTTTGCTCAACCCCCACAGAACCCACCTGTGGCTTAAACAGCAAGTACGCTGTTACAGTATTCAGGTACTTTCCAAAGGTGCCACACGCTGGGATCACGTGACCGATGATAGTTACCTTCTTGACAAATCGGCCATGGTGAGATTTGAACATGGCCGGAAAGCAAACGTTGTAACGACTTGGCAAGGTGACCATTATATATGTGTGTGTGTGTAAAACTTATTTATATACAAGTACACAGATTGATCAGGAGTAAACACACGCACGCAAACACACACATACATACACATATATGTATGTGTGTGTGTGTGTCTGTGTGTGTGTGTGTGTATTTGGGTAGCAATCCCTCTTTTATACAAGTTTCATTAAAGACGACTGAAAGGTACGGCGATTAAGCTTTTTATTGAATTTTTTGTTGTGTTCATTTGTGTTGTTTTCTTTTTTCTAGTCACACACACACATACACACACACACACACACAGTGATTTTCCAAGCGTAGCACAAGACCGAATGTAGGGAGGTACCCAGTGAGGATCGAATTCACTACTCAGTCATAACTGTTCTAGCAAGACAAGCTCACTAACCATTGCACTGCCTCAAGATATATATAATTTAAATAAAACAGACCACTTTAATGTTCCATGTAATAAATTATTTCACCACAGCCCTTTTGAAAGGACTGCGGATCATCAGACTTTACTTCCAAAGGTTGAAACTAAAAATGAAAAGAAATTATAAAATTGAAAGTGTAAATTTATATTCATTTTTTGTTTCAACCATTAAAATAAAATCTGATGATCCGATCTTTTTTAAAAAGGCTGTGGTGGAATTATTACATGGAACCTTAAAGTGGTCTGTTTTATTTAAATTATTTGCTCTGGATTTACATTGAGCTCTCTGGATTTTATCCTCCTTGGGTCTACCCAGACTGATTACCTAGTTTTCCATAAACTATTATATATATATATATATATATATATATATATATATATATATAATAAATTAATTGATTTAAAATATGTTTTTTTCGCTACACAGTTCTAACCACATTTTAAAAAAAACATATTTTAAATCAATTAATTTATAATATTAATGCTCTGTAAATTTACATTGAGCACTATTTTGTAAAAATAAAATATCTATAAGAACACCGGATTATATATCTTGCTGTTCTTTATTTTTATTTATATATATATATATATATATATATATATATGTGTGTGTGTGTGTGTGTGTGTCTGGAAATTTGGAAAGTGGGTCAGGCCAAGACTTTTTTTCAGTCCTCCTTTTATGCATATATATATATATATATATATATATATATATATATATATATATATATATATATATATATATATATAAATCCTCCTTGGGATTACCCATACGGATTACCAAGTTCTTAATAACTTTATATATATATATATATATATATATATATATATTCGCTTGAGATAGAGGTAAATGCAATCTATATATGCATAAGAGGAGGACTAAAAAAAGTCTTGCCTGACCCACTTTCCAAATTTCCAGACATCATTTTTAAATATGTCCTTGATCGGCTCGTGAACTTTACAGTACCACTATATACGAGGATATATATATATATATATATATATATATATATATATATATATATATATATATATATATACAAAAGGTTTGACTCTTAGCTAATCAATGTTACATTCACCATTTATAGTAGACGGACCCTCCGAAATTACACCGTGTACTCGTCAGGGAATATCAGCAATTGACTGCTTATAGTTCTCAATTTTTCTTGGTGCAAGTTTTTCCATTGTCTATGTACACGTCCGTGCGTTCTCAAGCGTTCGCCCATGCACCCGGATGCGCGTATGTACTTAAGGGTAGAATATCGTGATTATTTGTCCTTTAAGTAGGTTTTTTTTTTCACTTTACCCACACTCCTTAACCTTTTCTCCCTTCTTTTATATATATATATATGTGTGTGTGTGTGTGTGTGTGTGTGTGTGTTGGGCGCGATGGGTAAATTGTCGTCTAAATTACGCACACACACACACGCACACACAAAAAAAAAATGAAAATAGCACTGACATATCATTTTAACAGATATATTTACCAACATTGCACAAAAATATCTTTAAATGCTAAAGAGTAAATTTATTCAATAAAATCACCAATGGCTTCAACCACGTCCTCCAGACGACTTCGGAATCTCCTGTAACTCTTCTAGGCGGTCTCCTTGTTTAAGCTGGTGAATGCTTCCATAATCCTTGCCTTCAGTTCATCTTTGGTGTTACAAGATGTTTTGTTAGCTTTTCGCTCAACTGTGCCCCACACATAATAATAATTGTGTGGCATAGGGCAGAGTCCTGTTGCCAAAACATAGAGTCTTCTTCTTGACCAAGAGAAGCACTACCTTCACAAAGTACTTGATAGAGGTCTCCGTATGGAGTCTGAGGCCCCGTGAGAAGATTAATGGAGGCATAACGTTGCCATCACTCCAAATACCTTCGTAATCCCCATTAAGCTCATCCAACTCTTTCCAAATCCTCTGCACTGTCCTCAGATTGACACCTAAACACTCTGAAATGTTCGTATTGGACCTTTCAGTACAAATGCCAAGCAGTACAGTGTGCCGTTTCCAAATATCTGACGGAGTGAATTGCGTCAGGGTGCTCTTTTTTCATAGACGGTGTCCAACTGACCCTACTGCACTGTGCAGCATTCAAAATCAAAAACAAACACAACGTGCATGCGCAAAATTAAAAATCTAAAATGGCGACAATTTACACATCGCACCCGATATATATATATATATATATATATAAAATCCTTTTGTTAAATATATATAATCAGATTATTTCCACACTCTTACTACGATTATGTTGTCCTGCTTCGACCGTCTACATTGGGATCTGCTTGGGATCAAAAAAGAAAAGAATATTCAGGCTTCTCTTCTGCAAAGCCTGATTGACTCAATGACATGTCTGGATTTCAATCTTCTTGAAAAATCTTTGATATAAATTAATTGAATAAAAGTTCCATAAAAAAGTTTCCATTCCGCAAAGCCGATCTGTCAATCGTTATTCGGAAAAGTTAGAAGCTTGATAGAGAATATCCCTGATGAAGATTTTCATTAGTAAAGTCCATCATTTTAAATAATTTATGTTGCAAAAACCTTCGGATAGTTTGATTGGTTCGTTTTCTACTGTTTATCAACCCTTTAGAGATTATTTTCAGATTATAAGACTATTTTGAGCCAATAATGATTTAGTGATGCAAGTCTTATTAATTAACCCATAGCTGACGGGAGGTGAGGTGGATTCATACATTCTCCAAGGGCACGTAAGTGAATATGAAGAACCTAACAGGAACTGGAATTCGGCTATCCGATTAACAATTCCCAGCCACTATCCATTATACCACCTGTTCATCCAAGCACCGCTCACCCATCTAAGTTCTGACCAGCGCTGACGTTGCTTAACTTCGGTGATCGTATGGGAACCGATGTTTCAACATAATACAAATGTAAGCAAAAAAAAAAAAAACTGCGCAAGAACAATTAATTATTATTTTATTATTATTATCATTTGTGTATGTTGGTTCCCGCTTTGTATCTTGTAGAGCCGGTTCCAAACTACGGTCCTTAGGCCTGATAGAAGAATTGTCTTTTAATTAATAGCACTTTTCTTAGTATATCGGATATTCCTAGTAGGACGATCTTCTAGGCAATTTGTATGTTGATATTAGCTGGGACACTATGTCCATTCCTTTTCTCACGAGGCCCAGTGCTCCGATTACTATTGGTACAGTCTCAGTCTTCATTCCCCAAATCCTGTACATCTCGATCTCCAGGTCTTTGTATTTGGAATTCGAACTCGACTCTCCGATTCCTCAATCCGAGCCGCTTACTCCACCGTTTGTAATGTATTCATTGGCTGCAAATAAAGAAGTTTAATAAGTGTAATTATTTCGTAAATTTTTGCTAGAATTTACAGTATAAAAAAAAAAAATATATATATATATATATATATATATATATATAGTGTGTGTGTGTGTGTGTGTGTGTGTGTGTGTGTGTGTGTCAATAAACACGTGGCTAAAAAGCAAACTTACATAACAAATATATTATTTTTAAGATCATTGTCAATGCACTTAATATTTTCCATGGATCATACGGACCGAACATTATGAAGGCAAATACTTCTGATTAAAATTCAGCTAATAAAATATTTGCATCGTGTTATAGATCTATTGAAACATCTTTTGCACACACACACACACACACATACATATATATATTTAAGTTATGAAGAACTTGGTAATCCGTATGGGTAATCCCAAGGAGGATGAAATCCTGAGAGCTCAATGTAAATCCAGAGCTAATATTTAAAAGAAAAACAGACAACTAAATTATTATAATGGTACCTTAAAGTGGTCTCTTTTTCTTTTAAATATTTTATATATATATATATATATATATATATATATATATATATAAATTAAAAATACATCATAAAGATCTAGGTGAGTCGTCAGTGATGTAATCCGGTTTCATTGCCAATTTTACACATCGCGCGCACACACTCACACACACACACACACATATATATGTATATATATATAGTAAATAATAAATATACATCTTTCTTCACCGTTATCAGAACTGCGTTTCATGCACAGCGCAATTAATGTGCGATATTTGACGAGGGTGAGTCAAAAACTATGCGCACTTTCGCCATAACATCTTTATATAAGAGTGTAGATAATTTTTTACTTAACCTCGTATCTACTGCTGTTAATGCATTACTCTTCAACTGAATTGAGCTCTCCGGGCCACTGGCGTATTCGTATGGAAAAACGTTATCGCCTCTTTTATTATATATACTCTCTCGACTCTCCCGTCGAATTCGAAGTATGAGGGTCAAGCAGATCAGTTCCTAGGAAATCGACAGCCCAACAACAGCACATGAGATTTGATTATAATGGTGAAGGTTTCGTGCAGGACTCATCCACACTTATTGAAGGGCCGAATACAGAGATCTGGTGCACTACGTGCCATAAGGTCCCCAAACGACCCTCTGCAGGTTTTGAATTCAGAGTTGTCCTTCTCTTAGACCAGTTACCATCCGAGGCTATAGTACCCAGTCTGTCCTGCTATTTAGCCATAGCTGGAGGATATATATATATATATATATATATATATATATATATATAATGGATTATTACTCGTTTATGAGTACACCGATGTGTTAAGGTCGCTATGCAGCCAGTCAGGCATATTTGTGTCTCTTCAACACCCAGAGAGCCCACCTGTGGTTCCTACTGCAAGGACGCTGAGCAGATTTTAATTACAGTTTCTGGCGTGATCAATAATTGAATAATGCCAGCACCCTCACACCTTCGGTCACGATGACATGTGATTTAGGGCTAACTATTTTCGCTCACAAATCTTGGATTTCCACGCTCTTGCTTACCCAGATATTATCAAGAAATCATCATCTTGACAAACAGACTGTGGCGAAATTCCAACCAGGATCTCATAATCGGAACGTCTATGTTTTAACCCTGCATACATGTATAGTTGTAAATGCATTCATTTCAGTCCTCTATGAGTGCTCCATTACCATGGCCTTTTGCCAGAATAAGTTATATTACTAAATAACTAATAAGTTATTTTTCTAAATCATTATACTTAAGTATATATATTCTTTTACATTTTACAATTATTTTAACATTTTCCTATGTACAAATCTCATTGATAGTTGATAAATATTTATTTTATTCTCAAATTTTTAAATTAATCACAGCATTCTAAGTTATCAGGGTTGCTATGGTAACGATTTTGCGTTTACATTTGAGTTGTTCTGATGATGTTCTTATTGAATGAAACGTTAACAACAGAATAAAAGTTTAAACATTCAACTGGTTTTCATATAATCCATCTTAGATACTTCGTTCGGATATTTCACATGAACATTTTTTTCTCGGCAATTATTTGTAGGTATTTACTTGGCTTGGCTAACTTTCGCACAAAGTTATTAATATGAACCACCAGGTGTGGTTCAAACTCTTTTCGGTAATAATAGTCTGCCAGGTTCGATGTTCTAGCTCAGGTAAAAATCTTTTATTTCAAACGCTGATTTTCACAGTAAACATGCTCTCTCTCTCTCTCTCTCTCTCTCTCTCTCTCTCTCTCTCTCTCCCCATCTGTCTTGAATGATATTGATGTCACATCATAATCTTTTTTTCGTCTTTTATTTTGACTTGTGTTAGAATAAACATAACCAGGGTGTTACGAAAACCGGTTTTCAAAGCAAGCAGCTCTCCTTTTGTCGAACTAGTATATATATTAGTATATATATATATCAATATCCCTCCACTTGGCCTTGTGCCAGACTAAGGCAGATTGAGTGTATATCTCTAACATAAATAAGCATTCTTTCACATCAGAGTCAAATTAGGGCTGGAAGAATGTGAAAATAATTTGTTTCAACCAAAACATTTGGCTGAATTCGTTCGACTTCAGACGGTACTGATGATTTATAGTTTTCTTTTGTAATTTTTCTTCTGCGTTTTTTAGAAGAAGAAAAAAGAAGCAGACGCAACAAAATAACAATCTTGTCAAAGAAGCCTTTTTCAGTTGCGATAAACTCAGAAAAGAATTTTAGCTTCTAAATGCAAGAAAAAAAATTAAAACGTAGACGTCTGTTTCCGCGCTCAAGTCGATAGCAGTATACATAAAAATATATGCACCATAAACTCACATAGACATAAACAAAGATGCAATGACACAAATGCATATATGACTGTCTGTCCGTGGGGCGGAGAGGTGTTGCTTATTTCACTAAACTAATACAGATATGAACGGACTTGCATAAGCAGATATTAAAGAAATACCAATATATATATATTGGTATTCGTACTGCATATATATATATATATATATATATATATATATATATATATATATATATATATTATGAAATGGACAAAGTCCGACAATTATTTAAAACATTTTCTATGTTTATTCATTCTTTTTATAGATATAAATATTTAAGTAAATGCTCTGTTTATAATAAGTAGTATTAAACAACATTTACCGGCCTGAATGTCCGAGAAATTTTCATAGAAAATATGCGTCCTCCGCCAGGAATCGAACCTGTATCCTATACGGAACCGTCATATAGCCTGACGTGCCTTAACCGATTTGGTCACAGAGGACCGTTAGGTTAGCAAGGTCGATTTTACTGTTTTTAAAAACAATTCTCCATGATTTTCTCTCATTCATTCATATCTGCTCAATGCGTATCCAAATGTAAACAAATGACGTCATACATTATGAAATGGACGACAATATATATATGTTGTGTATGTGTGTGTGTCTGTGTGCTTGATTAAAATGTAGTTTTACGATTTGCTATATTTATGGGTAAAAGTGTTCAATATCACGGATAGAACATGTGTGGGCACTGGGATGAACAGCGAGTGACGACAGTCTGTGTAATGCTTGAACAAAATCTTCCGGTCATCTTGAAGATTACGTTCAAGTATTAAACGGATTGTCGTCACTTGGTGTTGATGCCAGTGTCCACACACACACACACACACACACACACATATATATATATATATATATATATAATGTATTTAAGCACCAATCATTCATTTATACATGTTTCATTAAAGACGACAGACAAGGGGCTACGATTAAGCATTTTATCTAATTTTTCTCGTGTTCAAACAAGTGTTTTCTTTTTGGGATACAGAGTGTGTAGAAACTGTTCAAATGTTCTAGAATTCCGAGCGCTTTCGGCTATACTTCTAGCCATTATCAAGGATGAATTTATTTTTGCTTTTTAATTGGGTGTATGGATTGTATGTATGTTTCTAAAGTTATAGGGATGTTTTATTTTCCGAACACAGTCAGCACATTATGTCCGTGTTCGTAGTTAATATTACTGAGTGTTGGCTTTTTTATTTTTAATTATTAAGGCTTCCATTATTTTTAATATTTTTTTTAACATGTGGATGAAGTTATTATGTTTGTGTTTTCTACTAGTATGTTTCAGATGGAGTCTGGTAAGTTTGTGTGTGTGTTTAAATGGCTTCTAAAGAGAGCTTCCTAACCCTAACCTTCCCTAACCACCTTATATGCTACCAAATTAGACTATTTCTTCCCAAAGTAAATAACAATGATAGTGAATACAGTCAAATATAACATAAATATTTTCTACAAAAACCATCACATCAACTACAAACAAGTTTAATCTTCACTTAGAAATATCATAAAGAAATACACTAACCCAATTGAACTGAACAAAAACAAATCAAATTAATTATCTACTACAAAAAAATTCAAACAGCTAAACTTATCCTCAAAAATAACAACACACAAGCAAAATCAAAATTACAACGAACTAACATTATTTAGGAGTTCAAATGCCCCTAAAGGAACAGTGTTCCTGATCAAACCGAACTCATAAATAATTGCATCACTCACACTACTACATAACTATCCAGACACCTTACTTTAAACCAATCCGACCGCAGCTCCATTAGAAGCCATATAAACACATAGTGTTAAACACATGATATTTTTGGTGTGACTTGCTTTTTGTTTTTAATTTCCAGATATACTTGGAAAGAAATGTGCTGTTCGCTTATTTAATATTTGTGAAAGATGTTTTGTGTGCGTAGTTTCTTTGTTTCCAGGGTCCTTCAGTTACTCCTATGTATATTTTTCTTCGTTATCTGATGATAAAATTATACCAAAAATATCATGGAAAATAAGGAAAAGAACATCAGCTTCCAATAATCAAGTCAAAAACTGCAAACTCTACTTGGAGGAAAAAATAGTTACCTTCCCAGACCAAAACAAACTACCATATAAACGATCAGAACTCATCTCAGAATGCAGACACGAAAACAAATTTTTACTACGTTACTTAAAAATCGAAAACTGAAAAGAATAAATAAAAATAAATAAGCAAAACCAAGTAAAATAAATGAGTTCAAATAAATAAATAAATAAAATAAATAAATAATAAACAAATAAATAAACCACTCCCACCAAAATAACTGTTAGACTAGACTACCCAAAATGCAAAAGTAACCAGAATGTACTTGTATATATAAGTAAACAATAGATTACCCACAATGCTTCCGCATATATAATTAGTCGATAAAAAAACACCTTGCATGTGGCTCGATGATCGCGTTTAGCATGAAACAGTCTGTCGCCCTTGAATATTGACTTCAATGTTCACTTTTCTATTTACATACGCTTTATCTTTGATATTGAGCATTTTATCCAATAAATATAGCATACCTTAAAACTATATTTCTTCATATATATATATATATATATATATATATATCCGAATACAAGGTTGGTATAGATGGAATAAAATTACGATAAACAAAACCACTATTTATTTTTTAAAAAAAGTGCTCAATACAAAGTAGAGCAAATAATATTTATTTAAAAATTATAACACAAGCATGTTATAACATCACTACAAAAATAGCCATTTTGTTTCAACACTTCTGGTGTCTTATCAAGTAATAGTGTTGATTGTGAAATAAAGAGTTTTTTAAAAATTCAAAACTAAATGCAACCCCCTCAAATAGAAGAAATAGAAATAGAAGAAAGAAGAAAAAGAAAGAAAAAAGAAAAACAAAAAAGAAGAAAGAAAAAATTCAAAAAACAAAAATTAAAGTAAAAATAAAGAATTAAAAAGTGAATAAAAGAACAAGAACAAATAAACAAAAACGTAAAAGAAAATTACATCCGAAACAAACGCATACAAGTAAAACCAAATACAATTAATCACACACCCTTACAAATAATTTTACAAATAAACAAACTCACCAAGATTCAAGCACAAATACAATAATAAAACGACAAAAACTACTTATCAAAATATTATATACAGGAACAAAGTTTTTTTTATCAAATATCAAGTTATACACAAAGTAAATAATTACAACAAAAGATATATATACATACACACATATAAACAACCACACATATCCGTATACATATATATATGTAAACGGATAACTAAATCCGGAAGTTCTAACATAACACACAGACATAGAAAAAAAAGTATATAAACTAAAATAAAAACACATTGACATACCTACGTATACGCAAGTATATGCATAAATATATACATAAACACAAAAAACTATATATATATATATATATATATATATATATGTATATATATATATATATATATATATATATTACGATAAACGTGCAATCAATTTACAAATTCATGAATTATTCACACAAAAACAAAAGCAAAGGTTAATGATTTAATTGGCGAGAAATCCATCATCGCAAACAATTCAAATAATATACAAAAACCTCCGAATCCGTTATGAATGAATTGATCCTTGTTTCCATATATTACTGCCGTATTACTTCTTATTTTTACTACAAGCTTTCGTCTGTTCCTACAGACATCTTCAGGTATAGAATAGATGTTGTTCTTTTTTTTTCTCTTAGTAATAAGAGGACAACGAAAATATATGTATTGTTGTATCCGAAAATGCTATTGAAAATGAGTTATTGTTTTTGGAGCGCGCCAGTAGCAACGCTGAGTTTGATTTTAAATTTTTAAAGGTTGTGCGTTCATATAAATATGGTGATGAACGAATGTTTTACTGGTAAATTTTCTGTCAAAGTGGCATGAACTATATTGTTCAATAATTACAGTAATGTCGCACTTATTATCCAAAAGAAATTTATGGAAACAAGGATCAATTCATTCATAACGGATTCGGAGGTTTTTGTATATTATTTGAATTGTTTGCGATGATGGATTTCTCGCCAATTAAATCATTAACCTTTGCTTTTGTTTTTGTGTGAATAATTCATGAATATATATATATATATATTAATGTACATTTAGGTAGCAACCTTTCTTTTAAATATCTTTCATTAAATGCTGCAGACAAGGAAGATTTTAATTAATTTTTTAGTTTTTTTCAGCATCCTTACGTTTCTCCGTTTTGTTGGAGTAAGGGAGAATAGAAATTCTCCATAATTTTCTTTGTCCCAAGCGCGTTCAGCCTTTTTTTAGCCATTTTCAAGGAGGGGGTTGTTTTTGTTGTTGTTAGTTTTTCCTCGTGATTTTGACTAAGTTGTAATTTATTTTTGTGCTGTTTTGAATTTAACACTGTATTTACACTGTGAAAGGTAATGCGATTTATATAGAATCTTAGCGTTTTCGAACAGAATTTTTTCTTAAGAGTTCTTACAAATTGTGGAAATGGAGTGTTAAAGGATTTTTTTTTTCTTTTTTTAAATAGAAAGATACTCACGCGAATTCCAGCCATGCCCAACACGTGAAGGCTCGGAATGAACGCCCCTATTCAAAACAACACAAAAATAAAATACGACTTAAAAAGTGAAAATCACTAGAAAAAAAACACCAAAACTAAACCCGTTGAAAATGATTGAAGTGGGCGAAAGTGTTTGAAACAAAGAAAATTATGTAAAATTTCTATATTCCCTTATCCCGGAGAAACGTAAGGACGCAGGAAAAATTATATATATAAAAAGTTGCAAATTAAAAAAATAATAATGTTTTATTTTATGAAAGTATTTATTTATTTATATATATATTTGATATTTCAGATTGCCCGCAATCTTTCATCAGAAATAATTGTTTGTTACAATAATAATTTATTTGTTTAAGCGTTATTTTTAATGGATACACATATTTGATTGATGCTCCGTTTTTATTTATTTATGAATCAGCATATTTATTTATTTTCATCTACCGTCATGAATATTCTGTTTAGAATCAGTCTAGCTAGGATTTTGCCGGCAATTAAAAGTAGTGATATTCCCCGATGATTATCACAGACACACCTGAAACCCTTGTTTTTGTAGCGGTGTTTTTATAATCCTGTGGGACACAGCCTGCCTTCCATATCTCCACGAAAAGGAGATGTAACTTTTCTACCAACTTTTGGCCACCATGCTTATACACTTCGGGTGGAATAGGATCCTTAGGACTAGGTGATTTGTCCAGATGAGATTTGCTTGATGGAGTCACTTACCTCTTGATAAGTAGGTTCAAAAGACAACTCCGGAATTTCAGGATTTTGTTCAATTGATGTCATGGCTTCCTCATCAGTAACTGAAATGGTGTTTAACACAGTTTCAAAATGCTCTTTCCAGCGATCTAAAATGTCTGACTTATCCGTCAAGAGAGTTTCACCATCTGCTGTGGAGATAGAAGCAACACCACTTTTCTGAGGATCAAAAATGCTCTTGAGGCCAGCATAGAAAGCATTTAGATCCTTTCTATCTGAAGCTTCTTGGAGTTCAGTGGCCTGTTCAGACCACCAACGTTCTTTCATGGACCTGAGAACTCGTTGAACCTGCTTTTTGCACTTCTTGTAAGCGATCTTCTTATCGGACGAGTTCTTGTCTTCAATGCATGCTTTATGAGAAGAGTGCAATTGATCTATAAGCTGCTGAACTTCTGTATTATTGTCATCAAACCAGTCTTGATGTTTACTATATGGCAGGCCGAGAACCTCCAAGGATGTAGAATATATTGCATGAATATATTGCATCACGCAGAGCCTTCCAATATGATTCGATAGCATTGGTGATGTTTACAAAATCAGGTGCAGCATCAAGTTTGTCAGAGAGCTCAATTTTTGTTTCAGTCGATTTAAGAGGCAGTACGTTAATGCGCTTGGGCAATGTAGATTTTATAATCCTTCCCTTTTGCAGATGCAGTGTAGCTTTACTTCGAAGTAGAGCGTGATCTGACAGATAGCATGTTGTGTTAATGGACGTGTTATCTTAAAATTTTTTATGTCCCGTCTTTTGGTGATGACGTAGTCGATCAGATGCCAGTCTTTCGAACGAGGATACATCCACGTGGTCTTACGACAGCTGGGTTGCTGCTAGAAGGTATTAGTGATAGTAAGGTCAAATTCCCTGCAGATAGTGAGAAGGCGTAATCCATTAGAATTCATATGACCAATACCATGGTGACGTAAAACGTCCTTCCAAGAATGATAATCACTGCCAACACATCGAAATCACCTGTAAGGACTAATTTATCCTTATGTTGGACTTTGGAGATGACATCCCGAAGGAGATTGTAAAAATCATCTTTTTCTTCATCTGAACTACCTAAGGTTGGCGAGTGGCAGCTAACAATTGTCACACGAGTGTTCCACTCCAGATTGAGGGTTAATGCCATTATGCGATCAGATACACCTTTAGGTAAGGAACGCAGTGAGCTAGCAAGGTCTGACTTGATGGCAAAGCCAACACCAGACTAGCGTGGCTCTTTCCCAGTCTTGCCAGCCCATAAAAATACGTATCCACCTTTTTCTTCCCTAAGCTGAGAATTACCAGCCAGACGTGTTTCACTAATGGCCGCTATGTTGATGTTATATTTCTTCAACTCGAGAGAAACAAGAGCTGTTTTACGCTCTGGTGCAGAATCATTGTCCTGAAGAGTGCGAACATTCCAGGATCCAAAATGGAAATTCTTCTTATACTTATTCTGATCTTTCTTGCTGTTTCGACTGCTTTATTGGATAACCCCTCAGCTGCAGCCGGCTGCCAAGTCTCTGTGTGAACAAGCAATGTTTAGGGCTCCTTTTATCGCCCCCTCCCCATAATAGGGAGAGCAGTGCAATCCTAAATAGGGCTGCTTTGTCACCAATGGAGGACACGGACATCACAATTGCTCATGGGTTTGTGAAAGAACGGCCATCACCCATCGGTCTGCCACTGTGTAGAGCTCCAGCTAGAGCCTTCCAGTAATATCCTTTACCTGACCCCGTCACCTTCACTCTCTCGCCAGCGGACCTTGTAAGTGAGCTGTGTGGATAAGAACGAATCAAGGTAAACCGCCAGAAAACCCACACAAGTGATTTCATTAAAGTGGTGAAGGCTTGTGCAGAACCATCCACACTTTTCGGAACCATTGATACCCTCAGTCGGTGCGAATAAATGCCAGAGACAATAGACCTCAGACCAATCGTCTTCTATAACACTAAAGAGCTTGGTCAACCCTGGTAGATACTATTTAACCATAGCTGGGACCCTATTCATTATTGGGAAAAACGGTGCAGTGGTTTCCTGTTGCCTTCTCTACGACTTGAAATTCAGAGTTCTCTTTATATTTCATTATTACCATTCTATTTAACACATAGCTGGGGGTGAAGAGATGCCTATCTTGAAAATTAGCATTCGAAATCCTTTAAGATTTAAAATTTTAAAAAAAAAGGATAGAAAAAAGAAGGAAAAAAGAGAGAGAGGAAAACAGAGAAACAAACAACAAATAAGGGAAAGGCATTAAAAAGGGAGATAGAAAAAAAGAAAAACAACCAAGTAGAGGGTGGGAAACAGGAAGCCAGAAACATATACAAGTCTAGACAGAAGTTAAAAACGGTTAGTCTATATTTAAAATGTTAATTCTTGTTCAAATAGGAAAAATTAAAATTGCAAAAAAAATACATAAGAAAATACAATCATTAAAGTTAAGAAAAGGAAGAGTTTTTGATTTTTTTTTAATTTTAAATTTAAAAAAAAAAACAAAAGCGTTACGATTCATTTTTTAATCAAACGTTTTAGTGTTGACAAGCTCCAGGGAATTTATCCCGACGAGCGAAATGGCCATAATAATGTGGTACAATTGAGTTTCATTTTTATGAAATTCATTTCTATGCTCTAAAATAAATTTATTGAGCTCTCTTTTGTGGATCAGTTTTAATATTTTATATTAATAGGATTTACTTGCATTACTTACCCACGGATTTTATATATATAAGATGAAATAAAATCCAAATTCAAATATATATATATATATATATATATATTATATACTGTTTAGTAAATAAACGGTCCGTTTATTTATTAAACAATATATATTAATTAGACCTGGGCGGAGAGGTGAATTCATACTTTTCAAAAGTATATTAACATGCCATTGAATATTTTATTTTAATAGAATTGACTTGCATTACTGACCCACGGATTTTATATATATAAAATAAAATAAAATAAAATCTAAATTCAATATATATATATATATATATATATATATATATTAAAGAAAAACAGACCACTTTAAGGTTCCATTATAATAATTTATTTCACCAGAGCTCTTTGAAAGGACGCCGGATCATCAGATAGCACTTCCAAAAAATGAAACGAAAAATGAAATATATATATATATATATATATATATATATATATACGCATTATAATAATAATAATAATGATGAAATAAAATAAAAATCTAAATTCAAATCTTCTCTCGCCCAGGTCTAATTAATATATACTGTTTAGTAAATTAACTGATCACTTATTTATTAAACTAAACAGTATATATTAATTAGACCTGGTGGGGGTGAGGGTGGGGCGAAGAAATGGATTCATACTTTTCAAAAGTATATTAACACGTCACTGTATGTAATTAACTTGACTGAAATTCGAACTCAGCTCTTCGATTCCTCAATCCAGGCTGCTATCCATTACCCTACCGTACCTCCACATATAATGCATATGATCCACTTTTAGTTGATTAGTTCTTGCAGTTTTGCCAAAAGAAGTCTGTCAAAAGTTTGAAGTAAATAATTTGTAATATAGATCAAAACGTTTCGTCAGTCTCTACTTGATTAAACTTTTCCTAAGTAGTGGCAATTTATATATTAAGCTTATTTCGTTAGTTACTCTATTTTCATGATTAGAGGTTTGCGTGGTTGATTTTCGTTTTCGTAAGTAAATGTGCAACCGTGCAAAAGATAAATTTACAAAGAAGACAAAGTCACTTTACACAGATTTTCAATTGCGTGCTGATTTTTTTTCTCTCGCTGTTGGTAAAATATATATTTATTAAATTGAAATGAAAAGTATACTCATATAAAATTATCATTTTGGAAATTATACAATTGTACGTTTTAATGTCCGGCACAATTATATGAAGCGTCCGGCGGTGAAGGGGCGTATTCAACATTTAATATTTTTGCGGCAATACACGCTTAAAGGTTTTAGACAGTTTTGTCAACATTTCTTTTCATAGTTAGTAAGGAATTGTAAATGTAGTCACCTTACACTTAAGTAAAAAAAAAAAAAATAATAATAATAATAATAATATATGTTAAGAATTTATTACAGGAAATATCATGTTTTATGGAAACACTATGGACAATTATGTATTTAGTTACATAACAAATAAATAAAAATAATATAAATTTTGATGCTATATTCGATTTGTTGTTCGGTATTTTTCATTTTCTCCTTTGTTATTGGCAGCATTTTAAAATACTTTGGCTGCAATGCCAAGTTTCCTAAGTTGAACAAAATGGAGCTATTTCGTTTCCGCTTTGTTACCTCTCTTTTCCATTGTTGTTTTTAGATCGCTTTCTTCCAGTCATTTTGATGGACAATAGCGAAATTCTGAAATTTAGAATGATCTTATTCCATTTCAAAAATAAACCTTGTAAAAAGGAATATTTTAAATTGATTTGCGACCAAAAATAAATTGCTTCTCACAAAAAAAACCCTTAATGATTTCACTATAATTATGTAACAATATTGTAATGATATTCCACAGACAAATCTACGGTTTATGTTACCTCATCTCATTGTATGGTTACGGACTATAAACCTAAATTGAGCTTGAAATATTATGCAATCAGCTCTAATTTTTTGTAATATACTTGCATATGATATAATGAATAATTTGAAGTGAAAAAAACAATTTTAGATTTTTTGCTGAATACGCCCCTCCTCCGCCGAACGCGTCAGATATATTTTGAAAAAAAAAAAAACCTCCATCAAAAAAGGAATCGATCACTACGCCCAAACTGAGTTACAAATAACCTATTGGACAACATTTAAAAGCCAAACACTAGTAAACATTGAAATGGCTTTCTTAAGAACTCGTTGAACTGCTATGTAATATGAGTCCTCCTATATGATAGTAAACACCGGACAGATGAAGAAAAGAGTCTAGGCAACAGAGATGGGGTTCTACAGAAGGATGCTGAAACTACCATGTACTGAACATGTGAGTAGAATGGAAACAAAAAAATGACACTTAGAATCAGAAAGGGATAGTTAAAATTTTTAGGACACATATAACGAGGAAAGAGAGCTTGGAAAATTTGACACTCACAGGAAATGTTGAAAGTCAAGAGTGACGAAGGGAAATGTCGAGTAACCCGCCCAACGAACTTGTGTAAATGGATGGCAGATCAGAGGGTGGGAATGTTAGTGCAAAGACAAACATTGCTACGAAACCATGCTTGCCCACGTCTTGAACAGATACGGCACATAAAAGGCAAAGAAACAGAAAGATTAGCAATGGGTAGAAAGAGAAAGGAGCAATCAGGAGGACAATCGATAACGATTGACATTGCATTTAAATGCTTGCTGATTAAAGTTGGCTGGGAGGCATGGAGCCGGGAGAGAGTTCCACAAGTGAGAAGTGCAAGAAATTTTAGAATTGTTTTTAATTGAGAAAAAGAAAATTCGCCATTTTTCTTATGGGCATTAGTTTTTACTAAGAACTAACCAAAAGAAGATGCCATAATTGTTGGAGGGGGGCAAATATTACCGAGAGATTGAGGACACAGATATCAGGAGTGGGGCAAAAATTATCGAAAGATTGAGGACACAGATATCAAAAGGGGGGCAAAAATTAGCGAGAGATTGATAACACAGATATTAGGAAGGAGCAAAAATTATCGAGAAATTGATGACACACATATTAGGAGGGGGCCAAAATAATCGAGAGGTTGATGACATAGATATCAGAAAGTGGAGTGGGGCAAAAATTACCGAAGGATTGATGGCACAGATATCAGGAGTGGGGGGGGGCAAAAATAATCGAGAGGTTGATGACACAGATTTTTGGGAAGTGGAGGGGGCAAAATAATCGAGAGGTTGATGACACAGATATCAGGAAGTGTGGGGGGCAAAAATTACCGAAGGACTGATGGCACAGATATCAGGGTTTACTTTGGTTCTGTACCTCTTGGTTAACTAAATATGTTCTATTTGAAGCTAACGAGTTCCTGCTTTCAAAGAGATTTTTTTAAATACCCCCCAAATACCCCAAATACCCACCAAATACCCCAAATACCCACCAAATACCCCAAATACCCACCAAATACCCACAAAACCCCAACCCCAAATCCAGACTGGGGACCAATAAATGCATTACTGATAGCCTAGCTAGGTTGACTAAAGGCTATAAACATGAAGCACCCAGTAAGTATCGAATTCACTAGACAAACAAATCTGTTTACGAGCTATGTTTTCTCACTCTAAAGTAGGCGACCACTTAATCACGATCCTATGGTGATTTTCTAAGCGTAGCTTACATGTGGCACAAGGCTAAAAGTATGGGTCATTCAGTGAGGATCGAACTCACTATTCAGTTGTAATTGATCTAGAGAGACAAGCTTGTTGACCGTTACACCTCGTCGAAGTACCCAATCACGCTATTTTAGGTTTAGATTGTGGCGAGACCAGTAATCGGTAATGACTTTCTACTCTGAATTTAAAACCGCGGAGAAGCCAACGGGGAAGCACTCCGCTGTGTTTTCCAAGAAGTTATGGCGATTTTCCAAGCGTAGCTCGGATGTGGCACAAGGCCGAAAGTATGGGGGCACCCAGTGAGGATCGAACTCACTACTCAGTCGTAATTGTTCTAACAAGACAAGCTTGTTAACCATTACACCACCTCGAGGTGCCCTCCAAGAAGTTATGGCAAAGCCGCAGATAAAATAAAAATAAAAACAATGAACCCGGGAGAGAGCTATGATCATTAAGAGATCTACAAGGTGATTGAAAAGTAACAACTCCCTATTTCATGTATGATGGACTCGCTCATCTTGTAAAATTTTAAAATTATTGTTACAAGAGAGAAGTCCATCATGTATAAAATAACGAGTTATTTTTTAATCACCCTGAAAAATTTTTGTGACTTTCTTGCAGTTAACGATTATAGTTAATTCTGCTTGTCGACTCTTTGCTCTCCTGGTGGAGAGGAACCCAAATGAGACTATGGCGTCTAGGAAGGTAGACAGCTACCCGATCCCGTGTATACGGGGTTTTACGGGCAGATTTTGTCCGAGCCCCACGCCTTGCACCATATCCCGTCGTTGCGGGGATGTCTCAGGTGAATACCGAAAATGTTTTCCTTAGTTCGTCCTTAAGTTAGTCCCTCTAAAAAATAACTATATACACTGACTGATCGAAACCAAATTTTGGGGAGAAGTGCGAACAGGTTGGTTTTCTTTTACGAGTGCCTAGTTTAGTACAATAAATTTTCATTAATAATTTTGGATAAAATCGAAAGTTTTATTACATAATTGTTTTAAAAACAATATTTAAACAGCCATAAATAAACACTGAGAATTTTTAAACGCGTTAGCAAGTTGCAAAAAAATTCTAGTCATTAAAGATTAAAAACAACATTTTCTACTCACAAAAATAAAATATTCTGGTTTTGTGTTGTGTTTTCACTGAATTTTTTTTTTTTTTTTTTCTCATAGATATTTTTTCTTGGGGACATAAATAGCGGTAAAAATATAAACGTGACCCTATGTGCAAGGTTTTTTTTGTTTTTTGTAGCAGGAGTGAGAAATCATTTTGATTTATATTTGCAGTTTTTCCTTTGTCTTCAGAATGGTCCTGTAAATAAAACTTATAGCAATGTTTTTTTTTTTTTTTTTCCATATTTATTTTGGTTTCAAAAAGGATATTTATTAAAATACATACTACTTTTCGTTTCACGCCTTGCATAGAAGACCAACTTATCCGCCAAAAACAAAAAAAAAGGAAAAAAAAAAAATAACCAACCTAGTTTCGCTTGAAGCTGAAGAAATGATTGTCAAATTTCGCTAATTATCTATAATTGTCAATACGCTTTCGCCAATCAACATAAAACTTCATATCATGTAACAGTTGAGTCCGCGAAAGGAATGAAAATCTAACAAGACTCACCCCCCCAAAAAAAAACAAAAAAAAAACGAAAGCTACCACGTCCAGAAATCTTCATGGACCCAAAAGTTTTACACACACAGTACAACTGAAGGTAAGTCATATTTCTTTGGATATTTTCTTTTACTCACACCAAACAAACATTTCTTTTTAAAAATTCCGGGATGAGAATTTAAATTTATATATATTTTAAAGGCAACAATTGCAAGTGACCTGCCTCCTCGTGGGTGAAGTGTGTATTTCTCGGCGTCACCAGTGGTTAGAAGGGGAATTTCGATCGACAAGGACTATATTTCGAATAGTGTTTCTTTCTTCTCTCTCATTCGAAAGAGATTTCTTCGAATTCTGGCGCAACACCATCTTCCTACTCTCATTTCCTTTTTTTGATCATCTCTAAATTTATTGTGAACTAAAGTAGACTTTTCCACTTATGATTCGCTTCGGAGTTGATATTTGCCATCGATGAACCGAAGACACTGTTCGAATACAGTAAAAAAAAAAAAAAAAAATTTATTTTTATTTATTTTATTTTTACTGTATTCGAACAGTGTCTTTGGTTTTATTCTTCAAATTATGTAGGTATTCCGATATTGGTAGATTGGAGCAAGACAGACTTCGGTGGAATTTTACAATAGGCGACCAGAAATAATCATTACTTTTTTCCAAAAGTTATTTTCATATATTCATATTATATTATAATATAATATTTTCATTATTCATATTATATTGTAAATTAAGCACTCTAGATAACGAATATCCATTTTTCTTTTTAATTTTGTAAAAATGAATAGGTGTCCAGTTTTACCAGTTGAAAATGTTAATTCATTGTAAATTTTTTATTTTATTTTTATTTTTTTTAGATATTGTATGTAATCTGGAGTACTTTTTTTTAATCGATAGTAATATGAAAACTGTACTTATTACTCGATTTCGTCTTATGCTGGACTAAAAACCAAATTTAGTTTGTTTCATTATGATTTACTTGTTTTTGTTTTGATTTTTGGTTTGTTTGTTTTTTTTTGTGTTTTTGTTTTTGTTTTTTTTTTTCGTTTTTTTTTTTATTTCAACCATACATATTGTAAAAACTCCGTTTTACTACCAAAGCTGTATTTTTAGACGGGTGATTGCAACATGTGCCAGACACGTGACTTAACCGAGCATTTGAATTTTTTAATGAGAACATTTTTAAAATAAACTGAGTACTGTAAAAAAAATGAACAACGTTTAAAAAAAAAAAAAAAAAAAAAAAGTTAATTTTAAAAATATCGATTAAAAATAATAAAGTCTAGTATAAAAATCGTGTCTAGAAGAACTGATAAGGAGTAAAAAAAACTATCCAATCTGCATGGGGGATCTGCATGAACTCTGACTAGGGAAAGGGTTCGTAGTAAAACTTGTTGTCACTTGACCCGCCACCACTAGACATCTGGAAGAAATACACAGACGCATGACACAAAAGAAATCGTACAATGAGACTAACCGAAAGCTTACCATCAAAACAAAATTAGTGGAGAGTAAGCAGATTGGCTGTTTCGAGTTCAATCCTCGCTAGAGACAGAATTTTTAATGATATCACTTTTTTTAGGTTTGTTTTTTTGTTTCATTATTGATTAAAAAAAAAAAGCTACCTAGCTATGCCTTCACTGTTTATATTTTTATATTGTATAATACTTTTTTTTATTTATTTAATGTAACTTGAAAACAATACCGTCTGAATTTTAAATTCCCAAAAGCTACAGTCGATCGCTAGATGTGTGCGTACACACGTTTAAGAAACTAGAATATTTTGCTATCTTCACGGCATTTTTGAAGTTATCGCTAAACATTTTGTTGCCGAAATTTACAAACACTACATTTCGTTCAATTTCGCAAAACAATTGATGAAAAAAAAAAAAAAAAACTTTAAACGATATATGAATTTTTATTAAATAGGTATTTAATATTTTAATCATTAAATTGTTTTTGTTTTTTGTTTAGAGTATTTTTTTGTATATTAAATAATGAAACTTTTAATTTTTCAAAAAATGAATGAAAATCTATTGTACTAAGCTAGGCATTCTAATAAAAAATAAGTATACTTTGTACCCCCCCCCTTACGCCTTACCTGTTTGAAATTCTCTCCAAAATTTGGTTTCGATCAGTTCTCTTATGATGGCTATTTTAGAGGGTTTGACGGACAGACGGACTCTAACTAAAAAGTCACAGAAATTTATATATAGATAAAAAAGGAAAGGTTTATGCTTCCTTCATTTGTGTTACTTGATCAAACCGAACAAAAAATGTAAGGAAATAGATAAAACAATAAATATGAATTGTTCATAACATCAACAATAACCACGTTAAAAAATCGTAATATTTTTTTTTATATATAAAAAAACGTGGTTATAGATTTCTGTTTACAATGTAGGAAACATTATAGAAAAAATATACAAATTATCTAAGATAGGAAAAAAGAAAACAAACCGATTGTCGATTAAAGCGTTGGTTTGCAAATTTCTTGACGTAATAAGTGTGATTTCAATCCCTGCTCAAGGTAGTGCAGATTATACACGACATTTTTGTCTGGTTGATTATGAGATGTATGTGGGTGTGTATACACATATGTATAATTATTTATATATTATATGCGCGGTACTTATTAGAAAGCGCTCAATATCAGAGATAGAGCTAACATATTTGGTTGGATAGATGTGAGTTTGTGACCCTGGGTTTCACGCTTTAGCGATCGCCATATATATATATATATATATATATATATATATATATATACTTTCTTGATCTTAAAATTATCTGTGAAATTATAACTAGGAAACAGAATTTCGCTCCATCCACTTTGAAAGCGAGTCTGTGCGGTGGAGGGGGTCAACGAAGATATAACTCTCTTCAGAGTGAGCTGCTTGAGTGGGGGGGCACAATGGAGGGTCACCCAGCGAAGATCAAATTCTCTACTAGTGAGTAGGCCGGGGGTTGAGGGGGCGGTGCATAGAGGTCACCCAGGGGAAGATTGAACTCTCTACAAGCGAACTCGTCGTCTTGTTCTGTTCCTTGTTAGTTTATTATATAAAAATGCCATGTCCTTACTACAGGACCTCGACGATCATGACTCTCCTTTGCGCTATGTGTGAATTGCCATAAATTCTTGGGAAAGACAGTGGAGTAGTTTCCCGTTGCCTTCTCCACTTTGAATTCAAAGATTTCTCTCTCTGGGATTAGTTCCTATCCAAAACTAGAGAACCCAGTTATTCAAAAAGAGACAGTTGAAAATTCTAGGTCACATAATGTCTTCATTATATGTCCTATAAATAAGGCTTCGAAATTTTGACACACATAAGACATACTGAAAGCAAATGAAACAGAAGATGACAACGAGATTGTGTCAATGGAAAATAAAACAATGCTTCCATCAACCAAATATAAAAAGTTGTGGAAAGTCATGATACTAACCTTGTAAAGCGATACAGCACATAGAAAAATATTGTTTTATACTTGCATTAGTGTCTCTGTATAGCGATAATACTAAATTGCCATTATAATATTTTAGAGTGGTGTACCTACGTATTGAGGAATTGTAATATCAATACAGTTATCGCTGTTCATACACCTTAATGCCAAAGTGCAAAAATATAAAACAATGCAACCTTGTTGACTTTCATACAATTGTTAAATTTTGTGTGTAAGCAACCTAAGGCGCCGATTATAGAGGAATAATAAAAACAACACCACTGACGATTGTTAGTGAATTCAACTTTTACTGGATATCTACACTTATGTAAGGCTTTCTTTTGATGTTATGTCCCTTCAGTAAGGAGGCAGCGATCGTGACAATCTACGGTCTCTTTATTATCTGTGAATTGCCATGTCTTCTTGTGAAAGATAATAGTGATTTCCCGTTGTCATCTCCACCATATCCATTCAGGACGTAGACGATCATGGCTCTCCACAATTTCCTTTATTATCTACGAATTGCCATGTCTTTTTGGGAAAGATAGTGGAGTGATTTCCCGTTGTCATCTCTACCGTATCCATTCAGGACATAGGCGATCATGGCTCTTCACAATTTCCTTTTCTTTATTATCTGAATTGCCATGTCTTCTTGTGTAAGATAAGGTTTTGAATCTGAAGTAGTTCTAGAGCTAGAAAGCTACTCTGCTATTTAATCCGTAGGTGGGGAAGAAGAGATGGATTCGTGTCTTTCCGAAAAGCATTTGTGTTGTAAACGCAACCGACTAGAATTCCACTCTCCGCGTTGATAATCATTACGCTAAAATATAAATCTCTTTATTAAATAACTCCAAAACAGAAACTATGATCCGGAATTGAAATGAAAGCAATGATGGCACCTACTCTGAATCCATTATAAAAATACAGGTTGTGGAATTAGTAAATACTAAACACTTCAGAGACCTCCGAGTATGGATCAGCTATAAGAAATTAAGTATAGGAGAAAAAGAAATTGAACATAGAATAGGCTGTATCAGAGGTAGTTTCACACAATACCGCCAATTGCTACAAAACCAAAACATCAACCTGAAAACTCTATTCAGGTTCTCAAATAGTCTCATCAGATTCGAGACTTTCATATGGATGCCAAGCATGACGTCAGACCCGTTAAGAAATATCTAAACTGATAGTTGTATACTGTCACTCCCTGAGATCAATGGTGAAAAAAGGCTTGACAAAGATCATCCTTCTTTAAACATTGTGGATTGGCGCTACATAATCCCAAACAAAGAACTGTACTAAATAATAAAAACCACGTCACTAGAGAACGTTCAACAGCAACTACAATGGATAGCACATGTAACTCGATGAGAAAAAATTACATAATCAACACGTTAACATTCAAAACCACTTTAAATAGAAGCCTCGGAATGAAACCCTCTTCGATACTGGAAAGAGCGATAACAGTTACTGGACTTAAAAGAAACTTGTTTTACTTTTAAAAGTGTTTTAATAGAAAGATTTTATAAATCTTAACTAAAAGCAGTACCGGCTGCTCAATGTCAAATGTTTCCTTGTTGGGAAACGCCTATTATTACTATTACCAAATAAATACGAGGCTGTCTATATTTCTGAGATGACGTATTATGTACACTATTTACATTATTCGGACTATTGTCCTCATCTTTGTCGCCATATTTATTACAATGTTTCGGCCGTTGTACGCTCCGACCTTCTTCAGGTGGTTGGAATGTCGAACTGAACCCTTTATTTCGCTCACTGGGGTAGACTGTTCTAGTTCTACGTGCCATGTTTAATGGATGTCAGTTATCTCCTGTTAAATCCCATCTCCAAGTTTTCCACTGCCTTAACCGGGTATTGAATTGACACTTTTTTGGGTCTTGTCACTGGATCTAATCCCAAAATCTGACATCTTTTGGGTCTTGTCACTGGATCTAATCCCAAAATCTGACATCTTTTGGGTCTTGTCACTGGATCTAATCCCAAAATCTGACATCTTTTGGGTCTTGTCACTGGATCTAATCCCAAAATCTGACATCTTTTGGGTCTTGTCACTGGATCTAATCCCAAAATTGACATCTTTTGGGTCTTGTCACTGGATCTAATCCCAAAATCTGACATCTTTTGGGTCTTGTCACTGATCTAATCCCAAAATCTGACATCTTTTGGGTCTTGTCACTGGATCTTCCCAAAATCTGACATCATCATGTGGTGATATTTGTGTATGTTATGTTTTCTGCTTTGTATCCTGTAGACCCGGTCCAAACTATTGTCCTTAGGCACTATAAGAGAATTGTCATTTAATTGATAGCACTTTTCTTAGTTCCTAGTAGGGGCGATCTTCTTGCCAACCTGTATGTTGATGTTACCTAAAAACTGCCCATTCTTTTACTTGCAATGCCCAGAGCTTCGGTTACTTTTTGGGTACGATAACTTTGGATACTTCATTCCCCGCATCCCATTAATTTCGTATTTGGACAATTTCTCGATAATTTTCATGGAGGTGTTTCTCTCAGATGGTACTGCTATATCAATAAGCATACAACTCTTGAATTTCTTGTCTTTTATCATAATATCAGGTCTGTTGGCTTTTATTTCCCTGTCAGTTCGAATTATCATGTCCCAGAGGATAGTTACATCGTTATTTTAGGTAACTGTGTCTGGTTGGTGCCCATACTACCTCTCAGTGGTTTAGATTGTGATGATGATGATGATGATGATGATGATTATTATTATTATTATCATCATCATCTTCTTGGTAGGACTGAGAACTTTTCAACGCTACTTCATTGTATATTATAATTTTTTTAGGGGTAGTGGATTATTTCGATAGTATTGCAATTATTAATGGAATATTTTAAAGAAAAGTTCACTTAATTTTAAATTTAATAAGTGTTCAGTTAATTAGGTATTCGTTATCAGTGTGGAAGATTAAGTTATGGTGATCTCGACATCCATTTATGCCTCTAGCCACTTATTCAATTTTTCATTTCTCTCGTATATATAAAGAATAATAATTCTTTAAATATTGATAGAGAAAAGAATTTTGAATTCCCGGCTGATATAATGAAAAACTTATCTTGAATAACACAAATATTGACGTCTCGCAAACACTGTATTGGGAAAACCGAAAACGTTTCATAATTTAAAAAAAAAATGTTGAATCTAAGGAATGGTTCATTTGAAAACCAAAACAATCACACACACCCGAAAGTTTTTAAAAAATCCCGAAAGTTTTTCTCCCTCTCACGCTTTCTCTCTCTCTCTCTCTCTCTCTCTCTCTCTCTCTCTCGAATCGCCATGTGGGTGTTACTCTCTCTTTTCGTATCTCTCACTCTTTCCCTGTTTCTCTCTTTCTCTACTCTACATTTCCTTCCTTCCTTTCTATGTATAGTATTCTTCTCTATCTATTTCTGTCTTTCACTGTATCCCTCCCGCTCTCTCACACTCTCTCCTGCTCTCTTTCTCTCTCCCGCTATATATATATATATATATATATCCTGCCTGCTCTCTTACTCTCCCTCCCTCCTGCTCGCTCTCTTATTTCTCCTCCCTCCCTCCCTCCCTTCGCTCTCTTCTTACTCTCCCTCCCTCCCGCTCGCTCTCTCTTACTCTCCCTCCCTCCCGCTCGCTCTCTCTTACTCTCCCTTCCTCCCGCTCGCTCGCTCTCTCGCGCTCCCTCCCTCTCGCTCGCTCTCCTCTCCTCCCTCCCGCCTCTCTCTCTCTCTCTATCTTAATCTCTTCCTCTTTCTATCTATATGTGTGTGTGTGTGTGTCCGCTTCACTATAACCCACTCACTATTCTTCTTCATATTGTTGTCCAAATTTGCAAACGCTGACGGCCAATCCCATTTAATTGACAATTTCTCTTGTCCACTCAACACACACACACACACACTAACACTTCGCAAATATGTCGGTACCCACATAAAGGTGGGGAATAAGAGAAAAGCTAAGATAATTATACAAATAGCTGGAAACACGTACACAAATTCTTTTTATTGTTGTCAATAATATTTTCCCCTCACGCACATGCCTTTTTATAGCTCGACATTTTCATCTCCTGAACCTTACTTCCGACACTAACAAGTTAATAATTCATACCCAGTTTTAATGAGGGATAAAAAATGAGTCATTTGTTTCTGCAATATTTCTATATGACAAGCGGATGTTTAAAATGTGACGCTATTTTGAATCGGCTCTAAAAAACAATGAAGCTGTAACGATCAAAATTTTAAAAGAATTTTTGACATTATACGCGATCACTTATAAACTGATTCGCCTTTTAATTTATCCTATTATTGAGTCTTTTTTCTTTCTTTTTTTCTTTCTTTTTTTTTAATTCCTGACAATCCACTTTCTGAATCAGAATGCACAGCATAGTCTGAGCGCTGTCCAAACAAATTTTAGATCAAAGCTTATAAAAATTCGAAGTTTTGCCATTTTTCTACTGATACAAGTTCCGTCATTATGGTCGTATAGAGGCACCACATGTTATTGCAGCCATAGTGTTAGTGGTGTATCTAGTGCAACATAACCTAACGGAACCCATCTTTCTTCGGGTTGGTTTTGAATTCGGCGTTTTACTTTTCTTAAACTGGTTGCTATTTCAAAGCAGGAGAACGCTTTCTAGTTAACCCATAGCAGGAAGATGAATTTATACCTTACCCAGGAGTATTTGTGTTAAAGTGAAAATAACTATTTCGGCTAGAATTCGAACTCAACTCGCCTATTTTTTCCGATTCGCTAACCATTACATGCACAGTGGAAGAATAGTGAATAAATGATAAAGTCAGTAGGCATGTGTGTGTCCCTATTTTTAAACTGACTGAAATTTTCTGTTGTCATTTTTCAATTAAAATGGCGGATCGATGATAAATTGACAGAATGTTTTTTTAAAAAAATTTTTAAACTTATTGGTATATATAAAATTATTTTTCTTTTTTATAGATTATCTTTTAGGTTATTATCTTTCAAATAAAAACAAAAATTTACTAAAAAGAAGACATTTTAATTATTTTAAATGCCTTTTTAAGTGTTTTTTAACTCTGATTTTGGTGGTAGCTAATTAAAACGAAAAACGTTTTATTTGGATTTATAGCGCTTATTGTAAGACCAAATCTAAAAAATTTTCCTAACGTTTCATTTTTGAATAAAATATTTCCAAACAATATCTTTAAAATTTCTAAAAATTCGACCGAAAGTCTACGTTAATGTGGCGTCTAATACCCCAAAATATCTTTGAGTTATTTATTGTAGTTAGATTCATATAACATAAAATTAAAACTAAAAGTGTGTAGGAAGATTATGTTACCTTACAAGTATAGATAAACTACTTCTTGTCTTGAAAATTAGAATTCTAGGAGTTTTTTTATCGATAAATATCCGGAAGATCGTGGTGAAGGATGTTGTTTAAGTTTAAAATAGTTTTACTTTTAACCCTATAAACAATGATACGATTGTAGATCCTGATATCTTCGACTATATCAACTAGTGCATATATATATATATATTTAAAAAAAAAAACACTTGTATGTTAAGAGCAGTAAACCCGGATGAAATGTTTTTTTTTTTTCTGTTTTATGTCAGGGACAAACTAACTTTTTCTTTCCAGGCAACTTGAGTTACGAGTTAAGATGGACAAGATTAGCGTTGATATTTGAGTGTGTCTTTCTTTACTCTTTATAATAATCTGATTTTTAAACAAATTGAAGTAATCTGATAATTTCAAAAGAATCCTGAAAACTGTATTTACGCGTTATCTTACATTGTTGAGTAATATTATATCTCTAGTGGCATAAGAGAAAAATACATATGACAGTGTAATTCAGTAGAATTTGACGTTTAAAATTGAGGTCAACATAAAGTGATTCTCGAAAATAATCAGTCTATTGAGATTCAAACTTAACACAATATGAAAAAGGATACTTCTTTTAAAATTATCCCTGTGTTTAGATGCTTGTAATTTGTGTGTGGAGATAGGCTTTCTATTTTTGTTTTTAGATATAACACCTAAACCTTGGTCAGATCATTGCTCAGTGACGTACAGAGGTTTGGTGACCAACTCCTTGATTGTATGTCCCTAAGACTCAAGTAGGGGGCTACCTATAGGCACGGTGGAGTAATGGATAGCGGCTCGGATTGAGGAATCGGAGAGCTGAGTTCGAATTCCAGTTAAATCCATTACATTCACTTACGTGCTAATACCCTTGGGAAAAGTATGAATCTTCTTCTTCTCCCTCCAGCTATGGGTAAATAACATGACAGACCGGGTTCTGTAGCCTTGGATGACAACTGGTCTAACGCAGAAAGAAATGGCAACCTATTGCGGAAAAAAAAATCTACCTCGTCAGTCATGTATCGAAAGATACATGATCGCCTAAGCGTGTATCACGCATAACTGACTGAAATTCACTTACGTGCTAATAACATTGGAAAAGGTATGAATCTTCTTCTTCTCCTAGCTATGGGTAAATAGCAGGACAGACTGGGTTCTATAGTCTTGGATGGCAACTGGTCTACTGCCGAAAGAAATGGCAACTTACCGTGGGGAAAAAATTAGCCTCGTCAGTCATGTACCAAAAAATACATGATCACCTAAGCATGTATCACGCATGGCACATGACTGATAGGGCCTAGTATCGAGAAAGGAAGACATTTTAAATATGTCAAAATAGATGAAACATGAAATAAACAGTTTACTCAAATATAAACTAATTTTTTCTTTTTCTTTGATTGGATGCCCTCCTGGTATGGATGCCTGAGGCCATCTCACCATCTGCCTTCCTCTTCTTCACGCTACTGCCATTCGATGAATTATTAATCAAATGAATTAATGGCGAATCCCTGTTACAGACGCCTGCTCAGGCACATTCATGTTTTTTTCAACACCTGTGGTTTGTACTGCAACTATGCGGGCGTTTATCACAGTTTCTGTGTTGTAGCGCATTATCTGAACAGTTTGAACCAGACCAGCACGCTCAAACCCTCAGTCACGATGACTTGTGACTTCGTGCTATCACAACCATCGACGGCTCCCAAATAGTTCCGTCTGCCCAATTTCACTCAAAAGGGTTGGGTCAACCCATGGTATGGTTTTCAGGCACTTTCCAAAGGTGCCACATGCTGGGATCGCCTCCCCAGACCTATAACTTCAAGAAATCCCTAAAATCTGGACATATAAGCAAAAATGCATATTTTCAAGAAATGAAATTTTCAACAACATTTTATTGAATTTGAATATTAACAAATAACATCATACTTATAAAACCCAGGGTGTGTGTGTGTGTGTGTGTATGTTTATATATTGGATCGGATTTCCTACATTTTTCAACCGATTTCAACGAAACTTCACAGGACTACGTAAACTTACCTTGCGGTGGTTCTGACAGCGCCCAAAATTGGAAAAACACAATTGTTTTTGCACAAAATCAATTTGAAAACACAATTAAGAGGCATCGCGAGAATGAAAGGGAGACGACTCATATCGAGTTATACTTATTATAAAACCCAGGTTTTGTGTGTGTGTGTGTTCGCTTATATATGAGATCGGATTTCCTACATTTTTCAACCGATTTCAACAAAACTTCACTTTTTTTTTGGCAGGTAGTGTTTCTTATTGTCTTGCACCCTTTTTTCTTTATTTTTACGTTCAGAATGCTTTAAAAATTCCATTTACAAGACAATTTTTTATAATAAAATTCTATTCAATCGGTAGACTCATAACGATTGAAAACAATGTTTTTGTTTGAGTTTGGGTTTGACCAATTCATAAACAAAACAAAACAAAACAAAAAATAATTAAGACATGCGTGTCCGTCAACCTTAAACAATAATCTTTGTCAATTTTATTTTTCAGTCTTTATGATGGTCGATACTTGATCTATCTCTTACTGTTACATCCCCGGGCAACGCCGGGCTCTACTGCTAGTCTTCAATATGATTTCCGTCATCTGTGATACAAAGATTGATGCACTTTGCAAGATTCATGTAAATTCGATGACATAACGCCACATTGCCGTTAATTTTAGCACCTTCATTCTTTATGCGTTCAATCAAGTGTGTTGCATCTGTGGTTTTTATTGAGTGCACCTTCTCCTTTAGCGTACTTCAGAAAAAGAAGTCATTTTTTTCTTATTTCGACAAAACCATGGTTAATCTGTGAAGGCAAAAATATATAAGTATGAGATTTCTAGTCATTGGTATGTAATATAATCAGCAAAACAAGATAATGAAAAACCTCACTTATAAAAAGAACAGGTTTTATTTTACGTTAAACAATACATAGATATACGCATGGCTTTCCCTAATGTGGAGATAATGACTGGCGGACTTTACCCAAATGGTGGAAGAGGAAAACTGGTCTCTCAGAGATCTGGTCTCATGGCTGCTGTCACAGATCGAGTCTGGACTGAAAACACCACACATGTGTCGCTCGGCGAGGTCTGCTAAAAAAAGGATGCTTCTCCACATGCTACGCTTTTTGTATGAGCCGCCCATAGCAGGATCGACCAATGGGAGAACGCCGCGTCGTCACGTGATCTCTCTCTCTCTCTCTCTCTCTCTCTATATATATATATATATATATATATATATATATATATATAAAGCTATTTACTGCCCCAACAGATAGTTAATGAAATTTCCTGTGTATCCAGACTTTAGGGACACCCAGTATAATACACAAAACTAAGTTGTCTCCCCTTTAAAGTGTTGATTAAAAAGCTAGCTTTACACAGGTCCAATGAGAAGTGTGTGTTGAAATACAAGGTACCGAGAGATCAAAAGTGGATTCGACAATTAATTGGAATCTCGAAGATGTTTACATGTATTGAAAAGCATTCCTTTCTGTGTGTTGTCAGACGAGGTTATTTGAATCTTTTCTGTTAATTCACCCCACAAATAAAAAGAATTTAGATTTATTAAAATTCTCACCAAATTCTCCCAGAGCCCTTTCATTGCACTTCGGTTCGATTTACCTTTGCGATCACCCCAAATGTGAGCGACTCGGGAGCGCTATTTCTAAGTGTGGGGTCTGCGTCAAGCTCATCCAGATAAACAAATCAAAAACAGATTTTTTTTTAAATTACAAAAAGGTTCTTTGTAAGCACCTAGAATATCATTGGCACTTACGAAATGTGAATAGTTTCCTGATTTTTGGTAATTATTATTCTGAGGGTTGGAGTTGTCGTGATGCAAGCTAAACAAATTTTGATTTATAATTTCAAAAAAGTGCCAAAAATTTAATAAAAATTAATTTTCATTTAAAATTTATAATCTCTTGGGGTGATTTAATATTTGCGACAAGCAACTTTATATTATTTGGGGTGAATTAAAAGAAAAGATCCATTTAATTTTGAACGCTTGGCACTACTAAATTTTGAATTTTGCTACTTGCAACTTTTACGACTAGTTTTAAAAAATAAGCCTGGCTGATTTGTACTGCAGACGATAAGAAAATGAATTCAGCATTAAGTAGCGCAGAATTTTCAAATGCCATCCCAATCTGACAACTTAGATCTCTTGGCATAAAACTAGAGGATTTAAAAAAAAAAAAAGAATTCAAAGAAACCCGAAATAAACTTTGTACCCACTGATAAAATTCCTCTCAGAGGCCTGGGTTTCCAGGACATATTCAGTTGTTAATCAAACTAATCCAGCGGTTGTATTTATTTATTTAGAATTGCTATTATACTTTGACTTATTCGAACAAGTCTCAACATAATATATAAATGTTATATATATATATATATATATATATATATATAAGGCAGGATGTGTGTGTGTAACGAATGCACGGCCGCAATTTTCGACGGATTTGCACCAAAATTTATATGCACATGCTCCAAGTTAGCGAGAAGGCCAAGACCGACTTTTGCATTTCCCAACTCCCATCGATAGTGGAAATAATCGATTTTTTCATACTTCTACGGCAGTTTTCATGTAGTTTGCGGCCATTTTCACTGGCCAGAGTGAGAGACCTATAGCTGGCTGCCACGAATAGGCAGGAAGATTCTATTGGCTAGCGTGAGAGCCAACAGCTGACTGACACGAATGTTAACTAACATGCTAGCATGCAAAAAAAAATCGATAGCTGCATTCGTCAGTGGGAAAAATTTAAATCTGCCTGGCACTTTACTCCAATTGGCTCATTCGCTGCTTAAACTCGACGTTGATTCTGATTCCGCAGAATTGGGTTGAGCGTGAAAAAGTATTTGTTGTTAACATTCTTTTTTCATTCAGTTTTTCCAGTTATAAGCCCTTTTTTAAAGCTGATCGTTTTGTGGTCATTTTGTTTAGTTCTTTTTTCGTAACAGATTTAATGTTTAGTATAGAGCTTAGAAAAAATTCGCAGTGTGAGATAGGCAAGAAGTAAGGCATGTAGCAACATCAGCAAGGCAAAGGGCACTCCTTTTAAAGGCAAGGAAGGGCAAAAATATTTTAAGTCGAGTGATAGCGATTGCTGTATGAGTCGTGCGATTTTTGAATCAAACACGGGCAACGCCGGGCCATGCTGCTAGTATATATATATATATATATATATATATATATTCAACCAATAAAATCCCATCAGAGGGTTTGTTGGATTAACAATCATTACTAGGGAAAACACTGCGAAAATACTTACGGACGTAATCTTGTGTTACTTTTGGGCCATTTAGAACATAGCAATAATAACTCCCTTCGCTACTCGAGCACATTCGAGAAAAAGATTTTCGCAAGCCAGTGTGAAATTATTTCCTAACTAATGAAAGTTTTGTATTCAAAAAGTGTGAAAGATTTCAGATCACCCCTTACGAATATAAAATAGAAACCTCCTGCTTCTCAAGGTCTCAAAACAATTTCAGATGCCATTTTGATCTACGCGCGCGCGCGTTTCACACCGACTAAGAACACTTAATTACTTCATAAAACGTGTTTCACTGCAAAGAAAAATGAACATTTTATTGTTATTGTATATTTCTGAAAGAAATATATAAATGTTATTTCGACTGAAGTTCTGCTTCTAGCCTTTTAAAAGATGTTGTTGTTAAATATTTGGAATCCTGACCCTTAGATAAAAAAAAAAAAAACAAATGCCTGGGTAGACTGCTCCCAATGATAGTATTTTCTGAACAATATCAGGTGTCCATTATTTTAATTGACATGAAATATCTTATATGTTGACCGAAGTGTTATTTTGATCCTGTCATGAATTTTTGTTCGTTCCTGTTGTATTATTTACACTACTTACATTATTCTGACTAGTCTCATCTTTGTCACCATATTTATTACAGTGTTTCGGCCATTGTATGCTCTGGCCTTCTTCAGGTGATTGGAATGTCGAACTGAACTCTTTATTTCGCTCACTGGGGTAGACTGTTCTAGTTCCACGTGCCGTGTTTAATGGATGTCAGTTATCTCCTGTTAATTCCCCTCTCCAAGTTTTCCACTTCCTTAACCGGATATTGAACTCACACTTTTTGGGTCCTGATTGTTTCTTGCCAGAAAGTTTTTTCTCGTCAGGGTCCATCTTGCATATTTACAAATCTACCATTTCGTCCGTGCATTTTATAGATGCTATATATGCAAATTAAATAGCCTGTATTCCAAAATCCGAAAAAATCTGAAAATCGAAACACTTCCGGTCCCAAGAATTTCGGATAAAAGACTCTAAACCTGTAATAATAATTACATGGTAATAGTCACGATGGACACGTGGGAGAAAATCAACGCCCGTATGTAGGTGAGTGAGATAGACTTTACGGGAGAAATATCCTACAAATTATCACACTAATGGTCGGCATTTAGTCTCTGCTGCTGAGTTTGTCAAATTCCAGTCGGGTTCATTACATTCACTTAAGCGTAAATATCCGATGGGAAAGGTTTGAATCCACCCACTCCCCCCAAATATGGGTTAAAGTAGGATTTACATCTGGAAAAGGCATTATTATCACAAAAATTATTAATGTTCACTCGCAAAAAAAATTAATGATTATTAATTAAATCCAAAATAAAGTTACGGCTTTAAATAACCTACAAAAAGGGTTAAGTCGTAAAAAAAAAAAACAAATCAAACATGAAAGCAAGAAATCGTTAAATGACAGATAAGTAATATCTTATAACTAGATTTTATTTATTTATTTATTTATTTATTTTACTCTGTTTTTACGAGTTTTCTATTTTTTTTAGAATTAAGGGTCAGGAGAATTTGTCCGACGTGTTCTTGAGAAATTTCGGTTATTTTCAAGGAATAGGGGAGATTTTCTGTGGTAACGAAGATTCATATTTCTAAAAAATAAAACTTCTTACCGCCATTATACGTGTACACAAAGAAAGATTTATTTTCTAGCAATAATATCTTTCTTGTTCGTCATAGATAGCTCGCTTATTTGATAAAATATCTGCTGACCTTTTTATCCAAAGTTTACTTTAAATGTCTAATGTTTGATTAATTTAATGGGTCACTAACAATTGCTACTTCATTCATTTTGTAAAGAAAGCGAAATACAGAGCCACTTTGCCGTGCAGCAATGGTTAACTTGCACGTCTCTCCTCAGCGATTAAATCCGAATTGAATTTAAATTCTCCTAAATCTCACTGGATGCTTCGCAAATGTGATTTAGCTATCAGTCTTGTTTTTCTTGTATTTCCCACTAATCAAGGGTTAGAGTTCAAGCTCAGATAACGGCTAATGTCGAATGCTGATTTTTTTTTTTCTTCAATGCAGGCTGTTTACATTTGGCAGCTTGCAACGGCAAGGTCTTTCTACCCTTCAGTCAGTTATGTGCCATGCGTGATGCACACTTAGGCAATCATGCATCTTTCGATACATGATTGACGAGGCAGATTTCTTCCCGCAGTAAGTTGCCGTTTCTTTCTGCGGTAGTCCAGTTGCCATCAAAGGCTATAGAACACGGTCTGTCCTGCTATTTACCCATAGCTGAGGGAGGAGAAGAGGATTCGTACTTTTCTCAAGGGTTTTAGCACATAAGTGAATGTAATGGATTTGACTGGAATTCGAACTCGGCTCTCCGATTCCTTAATCAGAGCCGCTATCCATTACTGCACTAAATAAAATAAAAATAAAAAGCTCATTTCGTTTATGCTGGCGACAGTTACTTCCCTTCTATTTCTTTAAATAAGAAAATCTCCTTGGAAAGTCAGTTGGTTTGATTTGTTTTACGGTATATCAACCTCAATGTGTTATATTTAATACCGACAAAATTTTTATTGCTGGTAATATGTTTTTCTTCAAAAATTTATTTCTGGGAATATTTTTCCTTTAAGAAATCTATAATTGGTCATATTTTTTTCAAAGAATGTATAACTGTTTGTATTACTGGTACTTTTTTTTTTTTTAAGTATTGCTGCTAATAGTTTTTTTTATTACAAAGTATTTCTGGTATTAAAATTTTATTGGTATTATTATTTCTGGTATTAAAACACAAGTTTGGGTGTTAACTATTTGCCCATACCTGGGACCCTAACAGGTGCTACCACCCCGGATCAGGGTGGACCTGGGAACACCAGCAATTAAGTGGTTCCATGCTCCTCAAATCGTCCTGATCTGAGACCTTGCTGTTCAATGTAGTTTATCATCTTACCCAGGACGAGAAAGTAAATTATGAATAGTAAAATCTATTTATTTAGTGTTACATTTTGATTGAATTTTGCATGCCCTTAGCTAACTTATTTAACCTCTCGAAAAGTACTCCTTGTTTAACTGAACAAGGGCCTAACGAATTATTTGATGACAGCGTTAAAGAAGAAATGAATAACAAAGCAAAATATTAAAGGTTTACATTTTTCCTATTTTTTATTTTCTCCCTGAAAAAAAAATTTATGTCCTTTGCTAATGGCCTAAATTGTCTTATCAACTTTGTTAAAGTCGTAATTTGTTTTCACTCAAAATTTTCTAATACCAATAAAAATTATAATTTTTAATTTTATTTAATTATAATTTTAATTTAAATTTAAACTGAAAATATAATGCCGTCGCATTTAGAAAATACTTTTATTTTATTTTTTTATTTACATTTACATTCTTTTACATTTTTCTTCTATGGCCGTGTCCATTCAGGACGTTGGCGATCATGGCCTTCCACAATTTCTTTAGCTCATAGTAAATTTTGTAGCTCTTCGTAAATTTTACCTTTTTTGTATCTCTTCTAAACCTTGTTCTGCCAACCATTTACACAAGCTCATTAAGTAAGTTATTCATTGTTTTCCTTTCTCCCTCTTGCCTCATGTGTGTCAAATTTTCTAAGCCATCTTTTCTCATTAGGCCATAGAAATTTCAACTATCCTTTTCTGATGTTAAATATAAGTGTCCTTTCTGTGTCCATTTTCTTTAAAGTTTTGTTGCTTATATGTTCAGCCCATGGTACTCTCAGTATCCTTCTGTAGAGCCACATTTCTGTTGCTTCAAGTCTCTTTATCTGTGAGTAGATTGTCCAGCATTTACTGCCATATAGGAGGACATAACAGTTCAGTACTCCTTTCTTTGTTTCTAGTGAAATTTTCCTGTTTCTTAATACTTTACTTATCTTTTGAAAATAATTTTTTTCTATACAATACACTTTTGGATTTCAGTGTCATACTTTCTATCCTCTTTCAAAAACTTCCAAGATATTTAAATTTTTGTAATTGCTTGATTTTGATATCTCTAATTTGGAATTTGCATGTTGGGCTGTTCCTTTTGCTAACAACTGTGCATTCTATTTTTTGATTTGATGTTTAGTCCTTTCTTCTTGCTTTCCTTCACTAACTTCTGTAGCAGCTCCTGTAGTTTTCTTTCTCTATCTGCTATCAACATTGTGTCATCTGCTTATTTGTAATGTCATAAACAAGCAATATGAAACAACTCCAAATTTGCACATGTTTAAAAGCAGGAGTAACATTCATGACCGCTGTTGCAGAAAATCCTCTTTTGACAAACATAAGTAAATCTAAAAATAATTAAAGAATTATAACATATTTTTTGTGTATCCTATCATATTAAATATCTTAAAAATATTTCTCCATTTATAGAAGTTATTATGTTTCGTTTTTTATGATAAACACTTGTACATTAAAGCAAAAATTTCTCTCTGAAAAAACATGTTAACCATTTCTTAAAATATGTTTTGGTTTTTTATTTTTTTTTTTTTTCCAGTTTTCAAAGAAATATACAATGAATTTAACAAAGGTGGTCCTGCTACTATCTTCGGTCACACAGGTAAAAAAAAAATTTAATCCCTTTTCAATAGTTTAAAAATTTTGAGATTAAGTAATTGCTTGGAGAATTTGAGATGAAATATTTTCATTATTGCACTCATATAAGTAATGATCACTTGGAGTGTTTTTGTTTTCTTTCAAAAATCTTTACAAATTCAATATCAATGAATATGCAGTAGGTATTTATTGTTGACTAACTCCAATAATCATCTTCTCATCTTTTCAAAAGCCACCTTTCCTTGGGTTAAATCTGTACAAAGGGAGATAAGCGAACAAAAGCATAGCTTATATCTGGACTTTATCTCTATAAGACAATTCTATATCACAGGAAGATTATTAATATAATTCCATTTCAGGGTTCCATTCAGACAATTTTTTTTTTCATTTTTGCAAGTTTGTTCTTATGCAAGTCAAATCCTCCTGTAGTAAGGTGCAATAATAGTGTCATTTAAAATTGTTTTAAAATATCTGGGGATGAGGCATCATTGTTTTTTAGATGTTAGAACATTTAAACAGCAATAAAAAAGGGGGGTGGTAAAAATCTAGAATTGGGGCTATAATTCACATGAACAAAATGGCTACTTAAAATTTTATATGTATTATTTTTCATACATTTTAAATATATATATATATATATATATATATATATATATATATATATATTTTAAGACATTTTATGTTTATACATTCTTTTTATAGATACAAATATTTAAGTAAATGCTCTGTTTATGATAAACAGTATTAATAACATTTACTGGCCTGAATGTCAGACATTTTCATAGGAAATATTTGTCCTCTGACAGGATTCAAACCTGTATCCTATATGGAACCGTCATATAGCCTAACATGCCTTTAACCGATTCAGCTACAGAGGATCGTTCTGTTTGCAAGGTTGAATTTACTGCTTTTAAACTTCAATCATCCATGAATCTCTCGCGTACATCCATATCTGCTCATGGCGTATCAAATGTAAACAAATGATGTCACACATTATGAAATGGACAAAGTCCGACAATTATTTTAAGACATTTTATGCATATACATTCTTTTTATAGATAAAATATTTAAGTAAATGCTCTGTTTATAATAAATATATATATATATATATATATATATAGTAGGTACCTATCACAGTTTTACAGACCCCACCATACATATATACATACATGCAAGGAAATATTATTCAGCATGTGTGTTGACATCGCTACATTCAAGAGAATTATTGGCAACACATCCCATCATTGAAATTCAACAATCAAATGTGTATGTATGTACGCAACAGCAAATATATACATATATATTCAAGTCTCATACTGTTCACATATGTTTATGTTTGTGTGTGCTCCCGTGAGTGAGCGTATGTGTATGCTTGTCTGCATACCTCATTGGGTGTACGGGCATGCATGTGTGTTTGTGTAAGTATGAGTGGCATCACGATGACAATTTTTCCTCCCACTTGCATAAACACCAATACATGCAACCTACATAAACCCAAAATTTTAAAACAATCAGTTTGTCTGACGATTGCAAAAGCACGAAACACAGGGTCACAAACTTACATCAATCCAACTAAATATATATATATATATATATATATATATATATATATACAATGAAGGAAGGCTTGGAAAATCTGATACTCACTGGACAGATTGAGGGGAAGATGGAACAGAAAAGCAGTGCATATCGTACTTGACGGATGGCAAAACAGAATTTGGGAGAAATAAGACAAAATTTCTGAAGAACTACAAAGGATAGGAAGACATGGAGAGCCATGATTGCCTACATCTTGAAAGCACTTAAAAGAAGTAGTAGTAACAGCAGTTGTAATAGTTTTATTATTACCACAAGAATTACCAGAATTCAGATTGGGTCAGCCTGCTTAAAACCAGTTTTGCCATAAGCTAAATTCCTTCTGTAGTGAATTGTAAAATTAGTGTCATTTAATATCAGTGTCTTGAAAAACCTGTTCTTTTTTTTCGTTGTTTTGGAGGATCACATGATATAAACAGTAATAAAAAAAAAAGTTAAATTCCATGTAACATTTTGATTTATTTTAACAATGATATAAAGAAATAATGTAAAGTTTTGCAAAAAAAAAACCTGGAAATTTACTCTGATGTGGAAGGCATTTCAATATAAAAAAATCTCCAGTTCACAGAGACTGCTAGAATTATTAATATTATTAATACTATTTATCTTCTCTAGCTTTCGAAAGTATCTTTTAAAGTATCATACTTAATAACTGTCTACTTCTGGGCTTTATTTCAAGGGACCCTTAAAGTACATGAACTGTTTTTAATGGTAGTAAGGTCAAATATGGTTTAATTACCCTCCTCTTTCTTCAATGGCTTTCAGGCCCAGTTTAAAATAATCCCTCAAAATTAACAGAACCTCACCCTCATATTATAACATCTGAAACAAATGAATACCACTGATATATATATATATATATATATATATATTGAACAATAAAAAATATTAAAAAATTAAAATCTTCAGATACACTGGGTTGTAGATTAACATTCTTTCATTTTTATTATTATTATTTCATTTAGATTCATCGACTAGTTTCGGCCAAAATGGCCATCATCAGGAGAAGAAATATTTCTGCTTGCTGATAGCAGTGAACTACAGAAATGAATGTCTTGATGGAGAAAATGAACTTTTGTCTGTAGTTTTCATTTGTTTTTTTTTTATTTTTTTTATCTTTTTAACATGAATCTTTTAACATTCCTTGTGTTGGTCAAACAGTCTCTTTTAAGTTGTTATTTGAGATAAGAGCTGGATGGATCTATGCTGCTCTGAATTCCCCAGGTCAGTTTGACAGTTTTATTGGTCCTGGAGAGGGTATGTGTCTCTGTTAAGTGTTTGTGTGTGTTATTTGGTTCTTAAGGAGTGAGTGAGTATGATATGTGTAAACATGTATATTGCTGTGGGTGTGTGTTAACATTTGGCTCATTAGGGAGTGAGTGAGTATGATGTGTGTATGTTCATGTGGGTGTGTGTATACATGAGAGGCCTCAACACCTCCGTAAGCATGTCTGTCTTGTGTGGATGAGAAATGTGGGTAGGTTTTGATTTGTAGTGTTATATATTAGTACTATCTATATTGTTAAATTTATGGTTTAGCCTGGCTGGATAGTGTGTTTTTAGATGTTGTATCCACTTATTTTCATGGAACTCTAAAATCTTTCTAATGTTTTATATATATATATATATATATATATATATATATATATATATATATATATATATATATATATATACTCATGTCTCAGAAAAGGAGATAAAATCCATTCTTCCTCAGACTACTTTCTATTAAGTGTGAGAAAATGAATGACAATATTTTTCTTCAGAAAACTTAAAATGGCATTATGTTACTAGTTTATTATAGGAGTCATCAATTGATAGCAATATTGTCTTATTTGTTCAACTGGTATATTTTCTTGGGTTGGAAAGAGAGATATATTTATGTGATAGGTTGTAGTGAAGATATTATTATGGTCAGGTGAGTTTTTTTTTTTTTTTTTTTTAAACAGGAGATTATGTAATGATAGTATTAAATTGTAGGTGATATGGTACTAAGAAGTCTCCCAAAGGTGAATAAAGATAAGTCTTGATATGACAGCATCCTGTGAGTCAAGAGAGAAAGAAGAGGGAAAGACTTTGTGTTCTTTCCTTTTCTGCTGCTTTATACAATGTCACCTAGTGGGCATTAAGAGAATCCCTTGGCAGACAAAGTTGGATAATACCATACTATTCCTCAAACTGCTGATAAAACAATGTAACTTTTTATCTTCAGCATAATGGATTGTAATTTGATCTTATATATTTATTGATCTGGTTTGTTGATCATTCTTTGTATTCTATCAGAAGCAGAGCTGAATTGATGAAATTACTAATCCTGATAATAACAGCTCTGAATGACTATTGAATAACTTGTAGCTTACGTGGGTTTTCATTTTTAAATCTGCTGTTATAGTCATCTCAAATGTTGTACATTGTTTGATAAGGCAACTTCAAAACCACAATTAAACTACATACCTTCAAAAATCTATGAAAAATGAACATACATAATGAAAAAATTTCATAAGATATAAAAAAAAAAATGAATCATCAAAATTTTTAAGATGAAAGATCAATGGATGTTTTTTATGTAAAAATCTTTTTAAAACAATAAAAATTACATTAAATCTATGAAACTCTGGAGTCGTGATGCTGAAAGTCATATCAATCAGCTAAATAACAAACATTTTAATTCTTTTAATCCCCTCCCTATCCATCTATATAAAGTTTACATACTTATATATATATATATATATATATATAGAAATATAGTCTTAAGGTATGCTATATTTATGGGATAAAGTGCTCAATATCAGAGAGCGTGTGTAAATTGGCCTGACGATTGCGTCTAGCATGAAACACTGTCGCCTCTAAGTGTTGACTTCTATGTTCTCTTTATATATATATATATATATAAAAATAAAGAAATATAGTTTGAAGGTGTGCTATATTTATGGGATAAAGTGCTCAATATCAAAGATAGTGTATGTAAATATAGAAGTGAACATTGAAGTCAACACTAAGAGGCAACAGGCTGTTTCATGCTGGACACAATCATCAGGCCTGACAATTGTGTCCAGCATGAAACAGCCTGTCACCTCTGAGTGTTGACTTTAATGTTGACTTTAATGTTCACTTTAATATATATATATATATATATATATATATATATATATATATATATATATATATAATATAATGGATGAAAATTTTGGTTAAAAAATATTTTTTTCTGGCATCAATGCAGAATCATAAATTTGTATGGAAAATTTGACCATCTTTTCACAGTGTGGGTAGGTTTGGAAATTGCTGCATATTGTTAGATTTTAAAATTTTGAGAAATTCTTTATATATGTTATAAGGACAAGTCCTTGGAGAATTCAAATCTTCAAATTTCTTTGGTCAAACAGGACCTAAAGTTACAGAAAATCTGCTCTGAATCGAACAAAAAAAGGCAATAAAACTAAGACATTATTAAATTAGAAATTACTTTTATGAATAAAATATATTATGGACATTTTGTCTTAAGAAAAATTTTTCAATGAATAATAACCTTTTACAACAACTGTTTTCATTTTTTAATTTTAATTAGAATAATTTAAAATTCAGTATTAATTTGTAGCAGTCAAGTGATAGTGTTATTAAATTAAAACTGTATTTACTAATCATAAATGCAAAAGTACAGTTCAATTTAATAATTTTCAATTTATTTTATGCATGTACGGATGTCCATACATGACATTATTGGAATTTAAGAGCAGTAACTATAGTAAATTTAAAATTTATTGATAATTTTCTAACATTTCCTCAGTAAGCATCTTCATAAGTAAAGCCTAAGTACCTAAAATTAATTAAAATATTAGAATGTTTAAAATATTTTAAAATTTTAAGATTATTAAGTAGTTAAAAGAAAATATAAAAAAGGCAATTATGTTATATCATCATGTAATTTTATTTCCTTTAATCATTAAATTTTCCAAACAGTAGGTTGATCATATATCATTCAACACAAAAAAACACCCTCTTCTGTTTTATAAAATGCCTTTCTATAATAATTTAAATTAACAGTATTATTTGTTTCAATTCCAATTAACCTTTAAATCAGTTATTTTTTCTCATATAATGTTCAGAAAAGCATACTTTATTTTTAAATTTTTTAATAGAGAATTCTGTTGCATTGACAGATTTGTCAGTAGAGATGATTTTATTGATTTTTACTGATTATCAAAAATAAAAATAATTCCAATAAATTTAAACTCAGTTTGAAATACACCAAAATATTTTGCTTGTTGGAAATATTAAATTTTATTTATTAAGTTGGAATTAAAATAAAAGCTTCCAAAATTATTTTTCATTTTTAAAAATGCATTTTAAACCTTAGGTATTATTTTATTTTTTTGAGGTACCCATTTTAAACAAATTTTTATTCAACAAGAAAATATCATGTAAATTTCTCAGAAAATAGATTTAAAAATGTTTGTTGCAGGAATCACAGCTCTTGTTGCAAGGTGTCAACGTTTTTTTAGTAAATATTTAATGTCTCTTGGTACATTTGTCTGGCAAACAATATTTGGTAGACTCATGTGAGTCCGGGCAAAAAAATTAACAAAAAATCATGGAATTTAAATGGATATGTTACATAAAGGAAAATGTGAAAAAGTTAGTTGTGAAGAGTTAAAAACCACTTTTATTATGTGCCTCTGAGGTACTTACATGCCAACAAAATGAGAATAGAATGTTTTTTGTCTCTACCAAAATCAAAAGGGAAAATAAGGAAAGAAATATTTGTCTTTTTATAGATTTAAAACCGCCAGCACTGCCTAATGGTTATTTGGTGAAGTTAAGTGCAGTATACTACATGTTAAATTATTATTTTATATATTTAATTGTTCCTATACAAGGGACATGGGAATAAGTCTTTTAAAATCAACAAAAAAAAAATGGTACTTGGAATTTGAAATTGGAGTGAGTTTGGCTATACTGTTGCTGCATGTGACAAATACCGACTGGTTTTTAAAAAGTAAAACATTTATTTAAGAACATTAATTCTATAATTTTATCAATTCTTTATTTAATGAATGACAGCTATGACTGAATCATTTTTTCTTTTGGGGACATAGTGAAGTCCATTTACACTTTCATTTACTGTTTCTGTAAGGTTGTGTTGTCCTTTTATTTTCTGAAGATAGAATAAAGTTCATCTGCAATTACATTTTTGTGGGCTTTCTTTCCATTCCAAATTTATGATTATAAGATAGTCCAGTATGACTAGCTGCATTTCCACGTCTATACTTGACAAGGTTCAATGAAAGGATTCTTGAAGTTAGTGAAAATCTAGAAGTCACAAGATATTTTAGAAGAATAGTAACTTGTTTATTAGACAATCAATATCTTTGTTCCTTGGCTGCCAACTGAGGCATTAAAAATAATTCTTCAGTCTGTTCAAAATATTGGATTACCTCCCTTCCATTAGAGTTTTTAATTTTTTTTATTGTCTTATCAATTATTTTTTTCTTTATTTGTTATATTATAAAGCCACTGTTTACTCATTGTTTTCTTGAGTTCGTATAAGTGTTTTGTTATCTGGACATAAAGAGTGTAAAAACTCTCCAAATGTTTTGTATGCTTTTGGCTATTCTCTTTAGCCATTATCAATGTTTTGTTTTTTATTTCTTTGTTTTTTATCTTTAACTGAATGTGTAGGTTTTATATATGTTGTTATCAGTGTTAGTTAGTTAGATCCAGTGACAGTGTTATGTCGAGTGTTCATTGTGAATATATCTTTTGTATCATTAATGATTCAAGAAAACAACGAAACTCCAAATGTGAATCAACAAGTATATATTGAAATAACATACAAGAACAAAATATACAATAATTTGTATTCAATGTATAGATTAAGGAAAATTGCTTCCTTTTACCGTATTTTGATTTGTAATTTGATTGTTCAAAAGAAAGTTCTCTTTAGAGAGAAATGTTCAGGAATCAATGTTAGAACAAGTCTGCTGTTAGAATAGATAACACAAGAATACAATTGATCAGAAAGTGTGTTGTGTTAGAGAAATCAACAGAGTCCTGGTTGATTGAACTTGGCTGAGTATATATGTATTACAAAATTCCGTGTCTGTGTGTACGTTTGAAATGTGAGTTGACAGGTGAAATTTAGTGGACTCTACTGGCGACTTGTGAAAAAGTCGCCTCTTTTAAAGCTACAGATAGGCTCCCAGTGAAACTGCAAGAAAAGATGATTTTGCATTAAAATATGTGATTGCTTAAAATTTGACCAATCGCTAAATTTGTACTAACAAAACAAGTAAGCAAGTTCAAAACTGAAAAATTCAAAGCAACTACTGCGATGGATAAATTGTCCTATAGAAAGGCAGTATTGATTTATTAGCCAATCGCAGATGAATAAAATGTGGCCGAGGAAAAACATAGCAGTCGCTACAATAGGAGCCAAAGAGTGTGAGTTCAATACCTGGTTATGGCAGTGGAGAACTTGGAGAGGGAATTAACAGGAGATAACTGATAACTGACATCCATTAGACATGGAACCTAGAACAGTCTACCCCAGTGAGCAAAATAAAGGGTTCAGTTCAACATTCCAACCACCTGAAGAAGGCTGGAGCATACAATGCCGCATTCCACTCTATCAACTTGTTTGCACAAAGCATTCATTCCTGTAACAAATTCTTACTTTAAATTCCTATTTGTATTTTTCATTCTACTGATTTACTTGCAGAGCCTATCTCAAACGACATAATTATTTATGCTTTTATTTCAAATATTTGTTCATATTTTACATTTAATAGAAACTGCTTTTGGTGAAATTCGAATCTAGAACTCACTGCAACTGGCAAATATTGGTTTACTACTGAACACAGTCGATTATCATTATTTTAATATGTGTATAACAGCTATGGATTAAATAGCAGTGCAGTTTGTGTTCTCTAGCCGTGGTTGGTAACCAGTCTAGAAGAATAACTCTGAATTCTAAACCCAGCTACCTGAAGCTGTACAAAGATGGTTAGCTATGGAGTGCAGTTACTATACCTGTAAAACAAACAGACGATGAATATCAATACTTATAGATAATCCCACAAACGGATATTGAGATCAAGGAGAGATGTTTGATGGAAGATATATATATATATATATATATATATATATATATATATATATATATATATATATATATATTTTCTTGAGTTCATATAAGTGTTTTGTTATCTGGACATAAAGAGTGTAAAACTCTCCAAATGTTTTGTATGCTTTTGGCTATTCTCTTTAGCCATTATCAATGTTTTTTTTTTATTTCTTTGTTTTTTATCTTTAACTGAATGTGTAGGTTTTATATATGTATCTAGAGTGAAGGGAATTTGATTCAAACACAGCCAGATGAGTGTTTGGTAGGTCTCCATGTGTGTTTGAATGAGTCTTAATTGAGTTGTGGTTAAAGAGATGAAATGTGAGTCTTCACTAATTGTAATGAAAATTTTCCATTATGGAGTGAAATTGCCTGATTATTTAAAAATAACAATAAAAGCTTGTGCTTGAAGACCGCTCAGGAGTTATCAACAATCTTAGTTTGGCCTTATATATATATATATATATATATATATATATATATATAAACTATATTATTGTAGAGATTCACTTTCTGGTGAATGTATTTTTTTTTCTTATTTAGGTTATTACGTTAAAACCAACGAACGAGAAGGAGCTGAAGACGAATGTAAAAGATGTCCACGCGGAACACAGAATCCTTTTAATAGTAGTTCATTTGATATTAAAAAATGTTATAAAAGTATTTGCAAATTAGGTAAGTAAAGAGTATTTAATATTTTAAATTGTTAATCAATTTTTAAAATTTCTTGGAAAATTTTGTAATTTCTTTTAATAATCAATATTATAAAAGTATAGCTAATTCTGTCTGTTACACACTATCTGCATGTGAATTTGTATGCACATATACAATGTATGTGCTACAGTGGCGGCCCTAGGATTGCTGGCAGCCCAGGTAAACTGAACTTCGATGCCCTTACAAGTATATTTTTTAAAATTTTCACAAGGAGAAAAACTGAAAATGTAGAATTACGAGTATATTAAAATATACAACTTAATACAAGTTCCAGAAAACCTTCATTATCCTACCTAAGACATTTTTCTAACCTTTAGATCTACAAATCTTTTCATGGCACTTATTACACCTATCTTCATTAGAAGATCATTTTCTATTGACAAAATAACCAAAGAATTGTCTTGAGTCATGGACGACCGCAAGTATTTTTTTTATATCAGCTTTAATTTTGGAAGATCCCAAATATGACATGGCAGTATAACCGCGGCCTCGATCTGGATGGTGCCACAGGTAGCTACCCAAGTTGCCAGTACCTTGAGCCAACTTTGCTTATATGTAAGACATTGGAATAATATATTCCTCTCTCAATCAGTCTGAACAGCACATAAAATAAAACCATAAAACGAAGAAGTAATTTCTGTTTGTGTCTGGCAATAACTTTTGAGTAAGAAAGGATTCGAACAGAGCATTTACTTAAATATTTGTATCTATAAAAAGAACGTATAAACATAAAAAATGTCTTAAAAAATAATTGTCAGACTTTGTCCATTTCATAATGTGTGACATTATTTGTTTACATTTGGATACACATTGAGCAGATATGAATGTATGAGAGAAAATCATGGAGAATTGTGTTTAAAAACAGTAAAATCGACCTTGCTAACCGAATGCTCCTCTGTGGCCAAAACGGTTAAGGCATGTCAAGCTAAATGACGGTTCTGTATAGGATACAGGTTTGATTCCTGTTGGAGGACAAATATTTTCTATGAAAATTTCTCGGACATTCAGGCCGGTAAATGTTGTTAATACTGTTTATTATAAACAGAGCATTTACTTAAATATTTGTATCTATAAAAAGAACGCATAAACATAAAAAAAAAAATGTCTTAAAAAAAACCTTTATCTAGATATCTTGACAAAATGTCAGTGGCATGCTTCGATGATTGATAAGAGTGGATGAGTGAGCACTTGGTCAAATTGCTCTCCCACAGCTATCTCAGGTTGCACAGTTACCACCATTGTCGGTCTTGATAAGAACCAATAAATATCTTCAAATCATGATTTTGATTCATTTTTCAAGTTTAAACAATGTTATTTAATTTCTCCATCATTTAGATGATTCCGTAGCTGTAGCTGATAACCGCTGCGAATGTGATCGATCAAAAGGTTGGTTTGGTAAAAATCACCTTGCTTGTCAACTTAATTATGATGGCTGCCCTGAAGGGAAAGAACTAACACAAAGAGGTAATATAAATAATTTTTTTTTTTTTTTTTTTTTTTTTTTACTGGCCTAGATTTTAAAATTTGGTATTGCCATAAATCTGACTTCATTTTGTTAAATGTTAGATTAATGTCAAATGTTGAGGGCGAACACAATTGTTCAGTGAGTCAGTTAACCCTAGAACACTAACGATGGGTATAATATACCCAGCGCAAATTTTCCTAATTTTAATTACAATTTTCAGTACCTGATTTTCTTACCTAAATAATATTTTACAATTCCTATTAATGTTAACTCAAAGTACAAAGTTTGAAGTGCCTGCATGTAAAATATTTCAAATAAAGATTTATATTTAATATTTTTTGATATTTTCAAAATTGGGTATGATATACCCATGGTTAGTAGTGGTGTAATTTTAATTGATGGTTAGTGTTCTTGGGTTAAGAGCTGTGTTCGAATTCCAATCAAGTTTATTAGATTCACTTACATGCAAATACCCTTGGGAAAGGTATGAATCTATCTCTTCTCCGCTCAGCTATGGGTTCAATTGCAGGACAGGCTGGTTTCTGTAGCCTTGGTTGGCAACCAGTCTACCACAGAAAGAAATGGTAACCTTGTGCATGAAAATCTTCTGCTTAGCCAGTCACGAAATGAAAGAGATATGATCGCCCAAGCTATGCTAGACTTCCTGGCCTCCAACGTTATGGCTTTATGGTTAGTTTCATCTTTCTATCCCAGCTGATAGGGATGATTTTTTTTTTTAATGAAATAATAATTTAAAAAAAAGAAATTAAAATAGGGTTGATTCAAAGAAAAATCCTCGATACAAATGCAAATTATTTTAAAGGTCTAAAAGTGTTTTAATTGTTATATTAATGAAAAATGCAGAGTAAGGTATTTTTTTTAACTTGGATATTCCCCAAAATATATATCTGGTGCCGTGGTGGTGGTGTTATTATTATTATGATTATAATTATTATGATTATAATTATTATTATTATGATGATGATTATAATTATTATTATGATGATGATTATAATTATTATTATGATGATGATTATAATTATTATTATGATGATGATTATAATTATTATTATGATGATGATTATAATTATTATTATGATGATGATTAATTATTATTATGATGATGATTATAATTATTATTATGATGATGATTATAATTATTATTATGATGATGATTATAATTATTATTATGATGATGATTATAATTATTATGATGATGATTGATTATTATGATGAATTATAATTATTATTATGATGATGATTATAATAATTATTATTATGATGATGATTATAATAATTATGATTATTATGATGATTATAATAATTATGATTATTATGATTATGATTATAATAATTGTTATGATTATTATAATAATTATAATTTATTATTATAATAATAATAATAATAATAATAATAATAATTATTATTATAGGGAGCAACGCTTCAATAAAGTGATACTGGGGGACAAATATATGAACCGCAGTATAACTATTATGGCATCCAGGCTGATACCAGGCCTCCGTGTATTACAGGCAAATGAGTATGGCATGTTAAGAGCTTTTGTTAAAAGCAGTGCATCACCTTGCAGGTGGGGCCCAGCTAGCAATACTTTCAGGTCAGGTAACCCAGCCCGTTCAGAGGGCCTCCAATGGAGGGTGTTCCCAGGTATCTAGATGTGACTCCCAAATAACCTTGGCTGTTTCATTCTTCAAACATAAATTAACAATCCTCTTGATGCGATGCTCCCCAACTATTCCCTCTCATGAACAGACTATCAGCCCCTCAAGGGGACATGCCCAACTTCTTAAGGTTAGGCAACTGACAAATCTATGGTACAGAACGGGATATTTTCTGTAGCTCATCATAATTCAACAATTAAAACATATGTTAACACTTTCAATCAATTAAGATTTTAATCTATGAGACCCATACCTGGTGAAACTTGTTTTTTTTTTTTTTTTTTTTTTTTTTTTTTTTACTGTTGTCCTCATCTTTATTTTCATATTCACCCGAACAATGTAAATAGTGTAAATAGCTACAATACCTCGTCACAGAGGTGCAGCTAGTTGTTCTGATATATAGGTAAATATCTAGAGAGATGAATCTTTTGAACACTAATGGTGACTGAAAAGACATTTTAATCCAGGTAAGTACAAATAACTGTGTGTTTATTCATTGTTGACTCGTATTTACTTTCATCTTTAAGTTACTTTTTATCACAAATTTTACTCAGGCAGTACTGATCGGAAATAAAGTATAATAGATGAAGCATTGCCAACCATTATTATCCTGTTATAATTGTGCTTGTTCTTCCCTTCGTTAATTCGCACAACTGTTACGTTCTGCCAGTACCTCATAAATTATGGACTATTCCATTTTGATCGTGTGGAAAGAGGGGAAAGATACTACTTGGTTTCAGTGAGAAAATAAGAAAGAATGAAAGAAAGAAAGAAAGATAAAAGTGTTTAATGTCTCCTGCCACTACCTCATAAATAATGGACTATTCCGTGATGATCGTGTGGAAAGAGGGGGAAAGACACTACTTGGTTTCTGTGAGAAAATAAGAAAGAATGAAAGAAAGAAGGAATTAAAGAAAGAAAGAAAGAAAGATAAGTGTTTAATGTCTCCTGCCACTACCTCATAAATAATGGACTATTCCGTGATGATCTTATGGAAAAAGGGGGAAAGACACAACTTGGTTTCTGTGAGAAAATGAGTGAATGAAAAAAGAGTGTTTAATGGCTGGTTTAGTGAAATGGAAAAAACTGTCAATTTCAAATGTTTTCATTTGTACCCCCTTACTTCTTAAAATAATGACCAGCTTTCATATTTATGATTGTTATTACAATATTTTGTTAAAGTTGTCAAGCTCAAATATTTAACGATGCGATAGGTTAACTTCTACAGATATTTGATTGTCATAAAACTCGCCATGAACTTACTAAATCCTTAATTTAAAAATTTAGATTCATCAGAATATTAAAATAGAAAAACCGTGAAATTTTCATGGATTAAAACTAATTCATTTCTATTGTTAGTATTTACTTTCATCTTAAAGTGAAGTGTAATTGCTTTTACTCAGGTAGTCAATCTACGGCAATGTGTAGACAGTATAGGTAGGAAAATAAAGAAGTTCTGCCAAGATTCGAACTCACGCTCCAATTTGTCTGCGGGCAGCATAGCTGAACGCACTTGTCAGTTTTAAAATATTATGACTAATGTTCTTTTGGGACTGTTAATAAGTTACTAAAAATAAATATGTAGTCATTTTGTTTTTATTCTTACTGGTCTTGTTATTGATTCTTTTTTTTTTTTTTTTTTTTTTTTTTTTTTAGGGATATGTGAACGCTGCATAAATTTCCACTACAAGGACTGGCATGGTAATGGTTTCTGCAAAAAACATTATAAGTATGTTTGTTTATATTTTAATTTAACAATTCCACATATCCATTGGGAAAGTTTTCACCCTGTCAAACTTCAAAATCAGAATGAACAATATCTTCATGTTTATGTTCAGATTTTTCTTCGACCTGACTTAATTGACGATCAACTGGTACTGTGTCAACATTACCAGATAAGAGTAAATTTCTTTGTTCAACAAAACTGCATTTTCTCTATTCAAACCTGCGTCTATCGGGGCAGAGGGAGCTCCCATTTAGCCTGGAACGCCTTACCGGTTGGCCACGAAGAAACCATATAGTTTCGTATCCAAACAGAAATTTTAGAATGGATTTTTCTTACTCCGGCAGATTTGTAATACTTTAAACGTTATTTTTAATGATGCTCGTACTTGAGTAGGTGCTCCGTTTATTTATTAAACAGTATATTTATTTAATTTCACCTACCGGCCTGAATATTCGAGAAATCTTATTTAAGAAAAATCTTGTATAGGCTTTACCTCGGTTTCATAGGTTTTAATTAGTGGCTGAAGTAATTTTCAAACAATTCTTTTTAAAGGGTTTGAAAAAAAATTTTGGAGGAATGGAAGTTATTAATTTTATGCCTCCTGGTACATTTGTCCTGCAAACAATATTTGGCGGATTCATGTGAGTCCGAGTAAAATGTCACAAAACATGGAATTCAAATGAGTAATAAACGTATTACACAGACATGTTACAGAAGGATAATATAAGAAATTAAATTACAGTTGGGAAAAGTCCAAAACAAATTTCCGTATGTGTCACTGAAATACTTACATGCCTCGTGTCTAACGGGACGAAAAGAAACGATATTATTGCTTTGAAAGTCAAACGGAAAAGAGAAAAAGGCTTTCGAATATTGCGCCGCCTGTGATTATCGTCAAGGGCGGTAATCCAAGAAGACAATAGTCTTACGACTATTGATGGCTTATCTAAAGGCATATAACCTATTTTTGTAGTGTAGATTGTTTTTAATGAATAGATTATAAAAACTACTATAAATGCAACCCAATATTATCCGCCACATGTTACTTGATCGTCAGCGAAATCCTTTTCTTACACATGCCTTTAGTCTTGGTACAACTACAGTGTAACCCGGATATAAGAGACCCGGATATAAGATAAATCCGGATATAAGAGAGATTTTCTCTGGTCCCAAATTAGAGCCCATACTTACCTAAACAAAATAGACCCAACCCGGATATAAGAGACTTCTTCTCCGGTCCCGACAACTCTCTTATATTCGGGTTACACTGTACATGTTATGCATGGACCTTGGGTAAACATTAGTCTTTTAGAGACCTCAACTTATCACAAGAGCCGGGAAATATTTTTAGACAATTTTGGAATGGCGAGAGTCGTGTTCAGGAGCGTAGCTTAGATTTCTGGCCCAAATGATTTATCTTCTTACACTCATTAATAAAAATTACAAATTAAGCCCTGAAAAAAACTGAAATCTTTGTAAAAATTAAGACATATTTCAAATTGATGTTTTTTTTTTTAATTTCTATGAAACGACTTCCTGTTAGCTGAGTAGCAGTTAAAACTTTAGTGCAATTTATGATTTTTTTAATGCTTATAAATTTTCCCGCTTTTTTTTCCCGCTTTTAAGTTTGTTTTCTCTACTTAAAGTCTGTTTTGTTTGCATTCGCCCACAGCTGTTCACTGCTACAGATGGATGAAATAAAAGGCAATTACGCCCAAAGAAACAAATGCATTAAAAAAGGCCTGAGTAAGTCTCTTTTTTTTCTTTGAAAATATTTCTTTACATATTAACTGTTTGGTCAACTTTCATTTCATTTTCACTTTGAACTACTTCCCTACCTGTTGATCAGCCAGATAACTAAACAAAATGGCGAAACAGGATAGAAACCTCAGTGTTACGAGATATAGAAAGCTAAAAAGGATAATATCAAAAATGATTCAGCAGATATGAACACTTCGAAAGCACGATGAAATTTAACCCTTGAAAAAGTTAAAATGTTTCCTCGCCTGGACTTTTTTTTTTGTCCGAAATGACAACAATATGTAGGACAATTGTAAGCATTTGAGCTAAGACTGGCACAAAATTACAACGGTGGGGATTAAAATCACGATCTGCAAACAGCTGGTAAAACGTCTTTAGTGTGTTGGCTTCATTTATCTCTATCTATAAAAGGCAGGATGTGTATGTATGTATGTGTGTGTGTGTGTGTGTGTGTAACGAATGCACGCCTGCAATTTTCGACGGATTTGCACCAAAATTTACATGCACATGCTCCAAGTTAGCGGGAAGGCAAAGACCGACTTTGCATTTCCCAACTCTCACCGATAGTGGAAATAATCGATTTTTCATGCTTCTACGGCAATTTTCATGTAGTTTGCGGCCATTTTGTACTGGCCAGAGTGAGAGCCAATAGCTGGCTGCCACGAATAGACAGGAAGATTCTATTGGCCAGCGTGAGAGCCAACAGCTGACTGACACGAATGTTAACTAGCATGCTAGCATGCAAAAAAAAATCGATAGCTGCATTCGTCACAAGTGGGAAAAATTTAAATCTGTACTTTACTCCAATTGGCTCATTCGCTTGCTTAAACTCAACGTTGATTCTGATTCCGCAGAACTGGGTTAGGTGTGAAAAAGTATTTGTTGTTAACATTCTTTTTTCATTCGGTTTTTCCAGTTAAGAGTCCTTTTTTTAAAGCTGATCGTTTTGTGTTCATTTTGTTTAGTTCTTTTTTCATAATAGATTTAATGTTTAGTATAGAGCATAGAAAAAATTCACATTGTGAAATAGGCAAGAAGTAAAGCATGTAGCAACATCAGCACGGCAAAGGGCACTCCTTTAAAGGCAAGGAAGGGCAAAAATATTTTAAGTCAAGTGATAGCGATTGCTGTATGAGTCGTATAATTTTTTTAATCAAGCACGGGCAACGTCGTGCCATGCTGCTAGTAACTATTAAGTTTTCTACGAGAATAATAATTTTTTATGTTAATTCATTGTAAATTGATCACCTATGCTCTGGTGAGCTTTTTACCCAGGTGCCCCAACTACGCGTGCTCCCAGATTGGCAACTAACTCTTATCGTTTTACTATTGAGCTAGCTGGATGCAACCGCCACTTCTACTCGAACAATTTCTTTTTTCGCACTTACGCCCCCACCCCACCCCGTGCAACTCTTTCCGATTTCTTGCTTCCCTGGTAACTACAATTCTTCAAATATTTAAATGCAACGTCAATCGCCATCTTCTTGAACCAGGTTCCTTCACCCCCCCCTTTCCTCAATCCTCCCCCATTTGCAGTTATTCCTCATTTTCTTTCTCTTTCCCTCTCTGAAACCCCCTCCCCGCATGTTAGTGGTATTACCTCTTTGCTTGGAGTGAATGGTTATTTTAACTGATCACTTATTTATTGATCTCCCTACGCATGTAAATTCATTGTAATTAGATCCCCTATTTCTTGGAGAGTTGGGTTCCTAATACTAGACCAAGTTTAATAAATATATAGTCTATAAGTTTAGAGTTATTAACATTTCAGGAATAATATTAGAAAACCATAGCCAAAGGTGAGGTAGATAAATCTAGTATGAAAGACCATGACGAGAAAGGGAGATAATAAAGAAATGAAAGAAAGATATGAAATAAGGAATGAAAGAAATTAAGAAAGAAATTAAATAAATAAATGAAATAAATAAAAAATTAAAGGAAATAAATAAATAAATAAAGGAAGGAAGGAAATAAAGGAAGGAAGGAAAGAAAGAAATAAAGGAAAGAAAGAAATAAAGGAAAGAAAGAAATAAAGGAAAGAAATAAAATAAAGGAAAGAATGAAAAAAATAAAGGAAAGAATGAAAGACGGAAAGGAAAGAAATAAAGGAAAGGAAAGAATGAAAGAAATAAAGGAAATAAATAAATAAAGGAAATAAATAAATAAAGGAAATAAATAAATAAAGGAAAGAAATAAAGGAAAGGAAAGGAAAGAATGAAAGAAGGAAAGGAAAGAAATAAAGGAAATAAATAAATAAAGGAAAGAAAGAAATAAAGGAAAGAAAGAAAGAAATAAAGGAAAGAAATAAAGGAAAGAAAGAAATAAAGGAAAGAAAGAAAGGGAAGAAAGAAATAAAGGAAATAAATAAAGGAAAGAAATAAATAAAGGAAAGAAGGAAAGAAAGAAAGGAATAATAAATAAAGAAAGAACTGAAATAAAGTATGTCTGTTAAATAAATCATTTGTATTTACAAACACGTGTACATGAAAAAAAAATAGCCTTTAGTTGAGTTAATCTTTGGGTTGTTGATCCACAGAAAAAAATATAGTTTAGAAAAGACTTTTAAATAGTGCACAGAAAAATCTGTGATTGAGAAAAAACTTATTGTTATCCAAGATTCGCTGAATGCCTTTGTTGTTATCCGAGATGATACCTTTGAAGCCAGCGACACATGTTTCTTTCAGCATACACTGGGGTGGAGGAGAAAAAGCTGTGTAACCACCTCTTCTCTTGTGGCCGAGCGGTCTAGAGACAGTCGCATCTTTGATCTGTGAAAGTCGAAATCCGTGTTTTTTTTTTTTTTTGTTTGTTTCTGATTGGTTAAATATTTCACATGGTGATGTCAATTTCTAGCCAATATACACTTTGAATTAAACGGTGTTGTATTGTGGATTCGTTTTCGCATGTTTATAATATTGTCTCTTGTCGGGTAGAAAAAAATTGGGGCGTCTTTTTTTGTTTTGTTTTTTTAATATGGCCGTATGTGGGGGTTTGTAATTGTGTTAGAAATAGGGTTTATTTCCTATACATTTATTTTCTACTAGCAGTAGAGCCCGGCATTGCCCGGAGATGTAACAGTAAGAGATAGATCAAGTATCAACCATCATAAAGACTGAAAAATAAACGGACACGGATGTCTTAATTAGTGTTTTTTTTGTTTTGTTTTTTTTTGTTTGTTTTTTTTTTGTTTTTTTTTACGAATTGGTCAAACCCAAACTTAAACAAAAACATTGTTTTCAATCGTTATGAGTCTACCGATTGAATAGAATTTTATTATAAACAATTGTCTTGTAAATGGAATTTTTAAAGCATTCTGAATGTAAAAATAAAGAAAAAAGTGTGCAAGACAATAAGAAACACTACATGCCAAAAAAGTGAAGTTTTGTTGAAATCGGTTGAAAAATGCAGGAAATCCGATCCCATATATAAACGAACACACACACACACAATTTGGGTTTTATAATAAGTATAACTCGATATGAGTTGTCCCCCTTTCATTCTCACGAGTGATGCCTCTTAATCGTGTTTTCAAATTGATTTCGTGCAAAAACAATTTTTTCTCCAATTTTTGGCGCTGTCAGAACCACCGCAAGGTAATTTTATGTAGTCCTGTGAAGTTTTGTTGAAATCGGTTGAAAAATGTAGGAAATCCGATCCAATATATAAACACACACACACACACACACAATCTGCGTTTTATAATAAGTAAGATGTATTTAACTTGGCTAAAATGTACTGGTTCGGATGGTATATCAACGACGTATTTCAAGTCACAATTGTCTGAAGAAATAATATTTTCTTTCCTCCCGCCACGCCCATTTTTTTTTTTTTTTTTTTTTTTTTTACACTGACGAAGACTGAAAATGGATCGGCCAAAACTTTGTTACCAAACCAATATCAGGGTCTCAAAGAAGTAGTTCAGTTATCCAAACAAAATTTAATAAGCTAAGTAAAGCTTACTGAGTGGTAGAATCTATTTCAATTCTCTGTCAACGTTGTATTATTTATTTATTTATTTATTGTTTTTAAGAATCAACAACAACCACACCATCAACAACAGTAACATCGGCATCTACATCTGCAACGTATTCAATAACTAAAGACACAACAACCAAAATAGAAACAACACCAAAGACAATCACAACAACTGGAGAATTTCTTTCAGATTTAATCAGTCTCACTTTGTCTCCAACAAAAGTATCACAAAATCTTCCTGTTGTTGGAAATAGGGGACCACTGGATAACACTGGCGGGTAAGGGCAGTTTAAAATAATTCAATTGTAAATCTTCAGATAGTAATTTACGATAAATACACAAACTTGAAAATGGTACAAGTTAAGGATTATGTAACCTAAAAATGTGTACTTCCATCTAAATTTCACACTTTAATGCCTATGATGCTGAATTCTAAACTTTAATCAGTATATTAATAGAATTCAAGACATAACATAATATTGATGTACAAAACGATCAAAAAACATTGTAATGTGTACTATATGAGACTATTGTTGTCACTATATAAATTCATCTATACTAGTTGTATCTGTGAAATTTTCACGGCTCTCCTGCCTTGAATTTTTTGATGAGTCCTAATTTTTAATACAATTAAATGCGTTCCTTGTAAGATTTCTATTGCTATAGAATACCATACTGTATCATTAAATATTTTAGCCTAATAACAAAATATGATAAACAATATTTTTATTATTTTATATCGTATTGTCATTTTTATCTTTATATCCCGACTACTACCTAGAGTTTATTTTATTAATGAAAGAAAATTATCAATTAAATTTCAATAATACTTAAGAAAATACACTAGGTACATGTAATAGACGAACATAATATTTATTTTACTGCTAAAAAATTCTTTACTCTACCTACAGTTCCTTTCTATTTCATGCCTTTCTTCCGTATTTCAATTTCACTGAAGCAGACGTTAAGTGTCTGATAGCTTTTTCTTTTTCTTTCCTTTTTCTCTCTCTTTCTTTTTTCTCTCTCTCTTTCTTTTTTCTCTCTCTCTTTCTTTTTTTCTCTCTTTCTTTTTTCTCTCTCTCTTTCTTTTTTCTCTCTCTTTCTTTTTCTCTCTCTTTCTTTTTCTTTTTCTTTTCTCTCTCTCTTTTTCTTTCTCTCTCTCTCCCTTTTTTCTCTCTCTTTCTTTTTTCTTTCTCTCTCTCTCTTCCTTTTCTTCTCTCTCTTCCTACTACTCCAATCTCAGCCCAACAATTACCAAATTTTTAAAATGATTTGCTACTTGTAATTATTTAAATTGGTAGAATAGGCCGGATACAAAGACGAAAATGAGGAATTCCCCTTTCAACTGTGGCCTATATGATTTCCAGTTCGCTAACGAAAGAATTGAAACTATTGCATCTTATTCCAGTCAGTCGACTTGAATACTCCAGATTCTCGCAATTTCAACGACAAAGAATTCACCCCGAAAAAAAGGGGGATAGACATCAAATCCCAAACAGATAAAGATAGGCTTTTAATTTTGTACCGAATTGATAAATTATTATTAGGTCCACAGAAGCAAACTTCAAACAGAATTGTATACATTTTTTTTTTCTTTTAATTCTTCAGAAATAGAAAACTGGAAGGAATCCTAATTGTTGTTGTTACACTTCTCTCTGTATTGTTGTTGGTGCTTGTTATAGGTACAATGGGTAAGCATTTTCTTTTTTTAAAGAACTACGAGATTAAATTGTAACTAATTTATTTTCTTTTTTATATACCGAACTTTCCTTTTTTTTTTTTAAATTATTAATGCTTTTCAATAATATTTGTTTGAATGATAAAAGCAAGATTACAACGAATCATAAACAATCTTTATCTTTCAAAATCGAATAAGGGACGCAAGTCAAACATAGGTTAATTATTTTGAAAGAAAAGCCGAAAACTGAAATATATCAGACCAGGGTTAAAACTTAGAAATAATCTAAATAGTAGGTGGGACGATATGAAATTCTTGGGACAATAGGGCAAATGAGTTGCTAAATACAACGAAAAATACCCAAAGATCTACATTGCCCCGTCCACTGCACCAGACACTAAATTCATCACAATGGCGATTGCCTTAGATGTATTAAAGGTCTTTTACAAGGTGTGGCATAAAGGTTTTCTATACACTCTCCATCTATGAAATCTTTTGGAAAAATGTTCTTAATTATCAAGTCATTTCTATCAGGTAGATCCATGAAGGCCAGTCTTCTGAATCGTATGAGATCAATGCAGGCGTTCCCTAAGGCTCCCTTCTGGGTCCTACCCTCTTTCTGCTTTATATTAACGATCTGCCTAGTAACAATCCTAGATCTCTAGTAAATATCTGTGTACGTGATACAACGGTGCATCTCCAAAAATCTAGATGACCAGAGACAGGCAGTTTATTTCTCTTCCGACCTCGTCCTAACAGCTTAATATGTTGGGAGGGGAAATGGCTTCAATACAGTGGGATCTCGGTTATCGACCACAATCCGTTCCAGAAAGTCGGCCGAATTTTTACCAGAGTGGGGAAAAAAAAGTCGTAAAATATTTTTATGATTAAAATAAACGCTTTATTTGGCGAAAATTGTTTGAACATGTTAAATGATCGTAAATATTAATTAAAAGAAAAACGAATGATTTATTGCATGGAAATATTTCGACTAGCTGTTATTAGTCTTGGTCACTCTTAATTTAAGTAAAACAATGCAAAGAATCTAGAAATGCTTAAGAATTCAAATCAAAGAAGAAAAAAACGAGTTCATGTTTACACAGTAAGAGCATTACGCTTTTTAGCATAATAATCTCGCTAAAAAGCGTATGCTTTTACTGTGTAAACGTCAACTCTGTTTTCCATTTTATTTTCATGAAACAAACCATTCGTTGGAACTACAAGTTTTTCTTTTAATTATGCAACTACCAGCGGAGACAAGCATCCTAACTTTGACCGTAAATATTGTTTTGTGGATAATTTCACAGAATAAATAACATTAGGAAAGAGAAGCTTTATTTTTTAATAAAGAGTTCTCAAGAACCACGTAACTTCGTGATTTCGATCCAGTCGGTTTCTATCAAATAAATATGATTAATATTTTAAAAAATTGATTTCCCACGAGAAACAGCGAAGAAAGTCTGTCTTCTGAAAACTGATTAACAATTCCTCGACCAGGAACTTTTGCTGGAACCATATAAGCATTTATATCTCTATTTGTATCCTATTAGAGATGTGGGTAGGTAACAGTCTGTTCCCTATATCTACCTACCTTGACCTTGTTCACTTGAAAGACAAGAAGAAAGTACACCTGAAACATCATTTAGAGCACAACTCTATAGTCGCCTGATACTGTTGAATGCCAAAGAGGGACGCGAGAGTTAGCAGGATCATCTCGCAGACAAATTCGCTCAAGTAGTAAGATCAGTCCTTTCTGAAAGGTCATATAAAGTCTTGTAAGTCAAGCTTCATAAATACATAGGACTTGAATTAGTCATCCTTCTTTAAAATGTATTTATGTCACTTTTGTTTACCGACTAATTGTAACCTCAAAACATTTTAGCATTTGTGATAAACAGAAATAAAAAATATGGAGTAAAACTAGTATCAAAATAATTAATAGTAATAACAAAAATGATTTCATACATAAATTTTATTATATAAATTATAAATGTTTAACTATTTTTGGATATTCCATGAATAAAAATTAGTTTTCATTCTTTTTTTTCTCTTACAGCTTACATAAAAAAACGTAAGTATTTTTTAGAATTTTAGTCATATATAAAATTAATAATTATTTTTTTTTTTTTTTTATCTAGTTTTGGTTGATATTTTTTCTTTGTTACGGTTTATCAACCTTTATGGGTTATTTAAAGCTGAATTATATTTAATAATTCTCTTTTTTTTTTTTCTTTTTTTGCAAGCGAATATAGCATTAACCTCTTATTTTTCTTGTTTTGGGGAATAACAATTTTTTCTGTTTAGTCCATAGCTTAGGGGGAGAGATGGGATTTGAACGTAAATGAATGTAACAAAGCCGGCTGGAATTTGAACTCAGTATTATATCGAGTAACTCCAAAAGTTCATTTCATTTATATGTAAGAATATATTTTTTTAGATTTATTAAACAAAATATTAATTGTTACACGATATATATATATATATGCAACAAAAACAGACTATCATTATTGTTTCGTCCGTATGTTGCTTGATATATTGAAAAATAATTGTCATCTTTGATAATGGCTTATGTAAACTGAAAGCTTAGATTGGATTTAAACATGTATCAATATGATTTCCTTTCGTTTTTCAATGATAATATTATTAAGCTTATCAGATAATATGAAAGGAACTTACTTAAAATAAATAGACAAACTTGTCTATATTATTTAATGAAACATGCATTAACGAAAAATTGCTTCCTAAATACACACACACACACACACGTGTATATATATATATATATATAAACACGGAGTGCTATCTTCTTTGTTGTAAGAGGTACGGTTAGTGATGTTTCGTTTTATCTGCACGACATTCATTTAGATTCATTCTTTTCTTTTATGGCTGTCTGCTCTGGTGGTTAGCTAATCCCTGTTGCAGACACTTTCTCGGGCATATCTTATGTTTCTTTAACACCTACAGATCCAATTTGTGGTTTTTACTGCAACTACACAGACCAGTAACAATTTCTGGGAGAGTGCAAAGGCTGACATACTCAAACCCTCGGTCACGATGACTTGTTACTTCATGCTAACACAACCATCAATGGATTCTGAACAGTTCTTTCTACCCAATTTAAATTCAAAACTCTTTGGTCAACCAGTTGTATGGTTTTTCAGATACTTCTCAATGGTGTTGTACACTGAGATAGTTTTCCCAAACTGATAGGATCAAAAATTCACCACATAGACAGAAAGCAGAAGTGATGTCCGTCCATTCACGGTCGACTGAAGATGTAGACACGGCTGGGGAGTGTGTGCTAAGAAATTTAAAAAAAAGATTAATATCTGCAAAAAGCCGGACAAACAACTATTCAATGGTTTAATTGTTAATGTCTTTTATATAGCAGAAAAGAATAGTATAGAAAAAAAACGGGTTACAGAAAAGAAAATAATTGACGTAAAACTCATACACTAGATTCTAGACAGAGAGTGTAGGTGATTAACTTGTTGTTAAATCGTCTCAGTACGATATATGACTCTTTGCGATGGAGGGATAAAGATTTCTGTGCGGGGCTTAAAGTTATAGTGGCGTTCCTCCTCTCAACGCTTGCCCGGGCCAATTCTCTCTAGTCTCTTCAAGAATTTTCTCCAGTCTACCTTTTTCAGCATAACTACGCGTTTATATAGATAAACCCGGCTGGTTATAACAGACCCTCGGCCCCTACTGCTTCAACCAAAATCATGTGAATTCCAAAGTTCCTTCAAGCTTACTGAGCTCTATTTCAATTTTTAATCCATAAAAATAATTTCGACCACTTCCATTGTCTACTGATGATCCAGATTCAATGGGTACAACTTCTACCATAGATGAGATTTCCCCATCAATAAACAAAATGCTCTGATTTAATTTTGCTATTCAAATCTACTCCAATTTCACTAAAGAATATATACGTGTGTGTGTTTCCCAGACTCTCTCTCTCTGTCACACTTATGCGACAAAAAAATAAGATAAAGAAAAGTAATCAACTAAAATACCAACTAAGTTTTATAGTAAGTAAAAAAAAAAAAAAAGGTTTTATTATAATTTTAGTGATTATGGTTAGTGGTTAAAAAGGAAAAAAAAGGCTTACCGGCAACAAGTTAGAAATACTTAAAAAAAAATGTTCAGTTGGGAATTGATAGGTTTTGTCACGTGGTATAAATTACATGTCAGGTCAGCGAATGGTAGCAAACGGACTGCTCTGAGACAGATTTGTACAGCAAGTAACTTTATCAGCCAACTCGCTTAATTTTCTTTGTTGCTAACCACCGAATACGCATACCCGGATGAAAGACCTCCACTTGTAAGGTCATTCAACCACATCAAAGGTTTCTTTAAAGTCTTTTATCTAAATAACCAAGAACTCGAAGAAATTTCCTTCATAAAAATAGATTCTCTTGAGTATCCGGAATAAAACTAAATGAGCCACCATTAACAACTCAAAAAGCCGGTCTAAATCCGAAGATTAGGATGCTGTCCAATCTCCTTTTGCGAAATCAAAAGTCGAATTCAAGCAAATACTGTTCAGAATTGGATTAAAGGCAGAAACGTGTCCGGAATTGGCCAATCGGAAGTGAGTCATCTTCCATCAGGACACGTCATACTTCTTGTCAATTTGTAAACCTGGAAGAAATTAGTACAGATTGACTGGAATGTTCTACTACACACGCCATATTTACCTGACCTCGAACCTTTGAATTGCTACTTATTTTGATTCCTGGAAGCCTGTAAAAATCATTTAGATCAATTCATCACTCAGGAAGATACCAAGTGTTGGGAGGATAAAATCACGAAGCTGTCTGAAAGTGGATGAAAGGTCGTCGTCATCCATCCGTCTCGAGAGACGATGGAGTAGCGCGGTGCGATACGAGCCTGGGCGGGATATATGGAGAACTAGGGCTGCCCGGACGTCTAGTTCTCTGTCTCGGCCTTGCTAGCAAAGTCCAAAGGAGAGGATAAACCAATACAGTTTGGTACCAGCGCGGCTACAGGAGTTGCTGGAAGGTAGCACAAAGTGCCATCAATCCGCCTTAGAGGCTCCACTCCGGGTTTGAATTCAGAGCTGTCCTTCTCCTAGACCAGTTGCCATCCAAGGCTATAGAACCCAGTCTGCCCTGCTATTTACCCATAGCTGGAGGGAGAAGAGGATTCGCACTTTTTCCAGGGGTATTAGCACGTAAGTAATGGATTTGACTGGAATTCGAACTCGGCTCTCCGATTCCTCAATCCAAGCCGCTATTACTCCCCCGTGCCTCCTGGGTGAAAGGTAATGGTACATGTGTTGTTGAAAAACATCTTTGCACAAATATTTAAATATTGTTTTTTTAAAATTCACTTAAAAAACGCTACGAACTTTTTTTTCCTGACCCAACACTTACTGTTTCACCAGTTGGCAAATATCATTGAGAAGGAACATTTCTTTTTCTTTCTTTTTTTCTTTTTCTTTCTTTTTTTTTTTTTTTTTTTTTTTTTTTTTTGTAGCATGAATCTTTTAAAACTGGTCTTTGGCCGATTTGCGATGAGCATTCGTTGCAACTAATCACTGACAAAACGACATAAATTGGGGAAACAAATTCGTGAACTCATCTCTTGAACAATCTCTCAGCTATGTAGTCTTTTTTACAGTAAGGGTCACCCTGTACAAGGCCCGGGGGCCACTCAAGGTAGAGGGTTACATTAAGGGGTAGTTTATATACATAAAAGGGAAAGATAGCAGTTAACTCTAGAGTTGAAAAGGTTAAGATTGTAGTGATCGGGGAAACATCCTCTTGGGAGTCTGTTCCACAGTAGAGCCTAGTCAGGGAACTTTCTGGTGCCGTTTCATAGGTGATATAGCATAAAACGTCAACAGATCAGCGTAAAGCCTCTACACAGAGGCCACATTATTACTTCGTTACATTTACTTTCGCACAAATACCTTTGAATCCATCACTTCTACCCCCTACTAGGGGTTAAATAGTAGGTAAAACCGGGCTTTATATCTGTCCAAATAGGAGAAAGATAACTTAGAATTAAAATCTGTATGTGACCCTGGCTTGCCAAATATTGAAACTGACTAAAATTCAGCATAGTTGCACTATAAACCACTGGTTGACTGTGGGTGTTGATGAAACACAAATTGGTCTGAGCATGCGCGGAAACTAGCAATCCTGCTGAAGGTGAGAAATCGTACTGATTTGAAGAGTCTTCACGTTGAAACAGCTCTTGTGTTAAGAGAGAAGTTTGTTTTTATTATTATTATTCTGAGTATATTTTGTGGTATATATATATATATATATATATATATATATATATATATATATATATATATATAATTGGGAACTAAGGTAAAAGGATTCGAGCCTTTTGAAATTAAATTTTATCATACTTTTTTGGAACATTATATCTTGCCCCTAGATGCCAACCATGACATGTAAACGATATAAAAAAAGACATAGATTCATGAAAATATAAACGTTTAACTCTTCTCTTTCAGGGAAAGCTTCTCCGGATGTTCCAATTCCAAACCGACCAGGTAATCGTTTCTATTTTTACTTAAGACTAATTTGGACCCCCGTCACTTTCCTAGCGTCAAGATGATCAAATTTTAATTTTTTGTCTATTTTAAAATAATGTCTTTGTGTTTGGTTTACAGTTTGTGTGCCTTGCCAAAAATGTCCTTTATTAAACACCTTCAAAGATTCGCGATACCAAAGGTTGAAAATTAATTTTTAAAAATGAAATATCTTTCTTGAAGTTTTTATTTTAGTTTTAATTTAAAGCTAATAGATTAAATTTAATGTTTCCAGTAAGCAAAATACTTTGCTGTATCTAAAGACTAAGGAGTTTTCATTTTGAAATTGCTTATATTTTTTTTAATTTAGCGCCATTTTCGCTACTAGATATCAGAATGTAATTCTCTTCAGTATCTGTCTATATTTCTGAGATGAGGCATTATGTACTCTATTTACATTATTCGAACTATTGTCCTCATCTTTGTCGCCATATTTATTACAACGTTTCGGTCTTTCAGTATCTGTCTATATTTCTGAGATGAGGTATTATATACACTATTTACATTATTCGGACTATTGTCCTCATCTTTGTCGCCATATTTATTACAACGTTTCGGCCTTTGTGCGCTCCGGCTTTCTTTCCTGTGGTTGAAATATTGAACTGAACCCTTTATTTCGCTCGCTGGGTTAGACTGTTCTAGTTCCACGTGCCATGTCTAATGGATGTCAGTTATCAGTTATCTCCTGTTAATTCACCTCCCCAAGTTCTCCACTGCCTTAACCAGGTATTGAACTCACAACTCTTTGGGTCCTGTCACTGGATCTAACCAACACCACTGTGCGATGTGTTGTAATAAATATGGTAACAAAGATGAGGACAATAGTCTGAATAATGTAAATAGTGTAATTCTCTTTATTAAAAAATCTTCCAAAAATAAAATATACTTTCCTGAAACTTTATTTGAGAATTATTATTATTATTATTAAGTATAATTAATCTGATTTGAAACAAATATTATTTAATTTCTGTTGAAAATAACAGAAATGGATTTTATAACAGTAGCGGTGATTTCATGCTTGTCATCGTTCGTAAATCATCTAACAAGTGCTACTTAAGGTGTTGACAGTTTTATTGTTGTTCTACGGAGATTTTATCTGTTAACATATAAGGAAATGGCATTGAACGCTTATATATATATATATATATATATATATAATCTTTAAGTAATCTTAAAAATGTTGGAAATATTCTTTGTAATCTAATTTTAGGAATGTTGACTTTAAATTTACTATAGTCATTGCTCTTATTTTCTGATAATGTGTATGGTCACCCATACTTTCACATAACAAAAAATTAAAATTATTTTTTAAATCTTCATGTGTAATGATTTGTATTAACTTAATAACTAACGAGGTCAAAGTTTTGAAGAATTTTTAAGATTTTTAAAATTTTATAAATTATTATAAATAAAAAAAAAATAAAAACAATTCTTGTAAAAATTCATTATTCAACGAATTTTTTTTTTCTTAAGACTATGCCCTTAATATATATATTATTTATAAAAACAATTAAAAACTTATCTAATTAAATAAATAGATTGTTTTATTGCAGTTTTTATTGTACTATTCAGAGCAGATTTTCGGGAAAACAATAACTGAAAAAAAAAATGATTATTTACATTCCCCAAGGAGTCCTGCGTTTAACTAATAAAACAAAGTTTAAGTTCGGAATTTAATTTCTAGAAATTTCATGAAATTAAGTGGGATGTAATAGGTGTAAAATAACAAGATTTTCTAAAAATAATAATTTAAAAAATAAATTAATTCATTTGTGAATAAGTCCTGAAAATTTCATTAAAATCTGACAATTATTTGATTTTTGCAAGAATTTCGAAATCAATATTATTTTACGGGCAAAAAAAATAAAAAAGATGCTAAAATTTTCATAGTCAGTTCTGTTACACCGTTGACGTATAAAAAAAAAAGATTTTTAATCAAAATTTCGAATGTGCTTGAAAGGATTCTTTTTTTTTAATAATTAAAAAATACTTTGGTCTTTCCTCTTAATAATAACAAATATTTTGACGATAAAACTTTTTTATTAATCCTTTTTTCATCATGGTGTTTTTTAGCGAAAAAGTTGAAGTACCTAAATAGAATCAATAAATAATTATGCAATATGATGGACTTCCTGCTGTTGTAAATAAGATGGAAGGTTAAAGAATCCGGAAGAAATGTTTTTTTTTTCTTCCGTTAACGTTTGTTCTATTTCTTTTAATCTTTTACAGCTCTTCCACTTCCCAACATGCAAAATGAAGTCTTTGACCCGCCCGTTTGTCAAACACAGCGTCAAACGCAACCACTTTTACAGCCAGAGAATCCGTATCTTTGCATGTCAAACCCAAACCAATCGTGTATTTATGCATTGCCCGCATCTTTGCATCTAAACAACAGTAAGCATCTTGGGGTTATTTCTTTTTTTAACATCTAAAATAAGATTTTTGTTGTTTTAAACCCAGTTGCATATTTGTACATTGATCAAAATAATTATTCTGCATGTTCCTCGTCTTCTTCGTTAAGTAAAGAGAAAAATACTTTCAGGAAATAAATAACACTAATGTCATAGATAAGGAAACTATATAACACGAAAATGCACAGTTTCAGTATATGTCTAAAATAAAAATATTTTTGTTATGAACAGACACGAATTAATATTCTGTGAGTTTTAACTTCCGTCCAAAAAAAGTCCTTTTTTATGACTGAAGACTTTATTGGTGCAAAGTTGTCATAGTAGAAAAAGTAGAATAGAACAGTCATCTGCCGAGAGGAATAATGCGAATTTGACACTTAAAGTTGTCGGAGTTAAAAGGAATGTTTTGGCCGAACAGTAGGAGCGATAGATTTATCTCCGCTCTGAGAGAATTTTTCTCTATTGACTTGATAATAATTTTCTTTTATGTCACCTGATGGACTCAGCAAGGCTCGAAAAATTTAGTGTGTTCTCATTGGTAAAAAGATTATAAGCTTTTTTCATATGAGACATCTCCATCCGCGTGACTTTAGATTATTTGAGTGCAGTTTAGTGGAGGCTCCAAAGAGAGCTGTAAAAATAGAACTGGATTTGAATTTGTTAGTGTGATTTGGATGATAAATGTTTTAGCCCTACTTTTACTGACAAAAATTTTATTAAGCCCTTTGTTTTCGGAACATCTCTCTCACACACACACACACACACACACACATATATATATATATATATATATATATATATATATATATACAAACGCATGAGGGAGTACTGGAAAATTATCATCTCGACTTCTTATATTTGGTCATACCTTGAGAAGTGACCTGGATCAAGATCTTTTCAGCACACCCTCGTACAGGGTATCCTAAGTAATTGTGTACAAATATAAAAATATATAAAGAAAAAACATGATACACACACACACACACACATATATATATATATATATATATATATATATATATATATATATATATATATAAGAAAAATAAGGAAAAAAAACAAACAAAATCCTTATATGCAAATTATGCTGTTTTAATGTTAATATAATGTCAACGTCGGACGTTTCGGTCTAATAAACCATCTTCAGGACATATTCATAAAATATAATTAACATTATCAAAAAAAAAAAAAAAAACTTTCAGTTATCTGTTTGGATAAGTCTTGTTCTTATGTCCATCGTCTTTGTCATGTTGAATTGATAATGTTAATTATATTTTATGAATATGTCCTGAAAATGGTTTATTAGACCGAAACGTCCGACGTTGACATTATATTAACATTAAAACAGCATAATTGCATATAAGGATTTTTGTTTGTTTTTTCCGTATATTTTTCTTCATACTGTTGGATCTATGTCCATATATTTGCTTATACATATAACAAAAATATTCAACAGGAAAAAAGAATTTAATTAAAAAGACAGTTGAACTTTCAGTGAAACATAATGAGAAAAGTAGGCTCGGAGAATTTGACATCCATAAGACCTACTGAAAACAAGCGGCACAGGGAGAGACAGTAACCTGCCCATCGAGCTTGTGTAAATAGAAGGCAGAACTGGGAATGGATGGGATAAAAAATGTTTAACATTGCTCAGAGCTAATGCTTAGGAAGTTGTGGGGATCCATGATCGCCCACATCGTGAAGGGATATGGTACGTAGAAGCTAGGTTAGGGTGAGAATTTTCATCGTTCCAACATAATTCTCTTTTTTTTTCTTTTTATTCAATTTAATTTTCACTTTTTATTCATTTTATCCGCAATCCAGATTACGCTATGAATCGTTCTCCTCTCTTTGATACTGTCTCAACTTATGGCTTGAATTATGCCCCACCTGAAAACAGACCAATGCCAAGTAAGTCTCTCATTATTTTAAATATTCTTTTTGCAAAATAAATATTTATTCCGCTTAGTTTGTGTTATGCCATAATACCTATTCTATTGTAATGGACTCTCCCACAGATAAGTAGTAGTAGCAGTCGCCAGTTCGGCTCAGTGGTGTTGAACGAGTCAGACGATATCGGACATTGAAGTACCAACCATCACAACTAGATTGCTGCGTCATTAACTCTTATTTCCAAGTTCCTAACGTTTTGTACGTCGAACCTAGTTTAGGACGACTTATTGAAATACAAGCCTCCACTGTGAAAACTACTCTACAACAGGTTGTCACATGACCGGAAGATAGAGGGGGGAAATAAAGTTAATAAGATTGCATAGCGTCAATCTTTCTGAGTCAAGGTGGACCTGTCTGGATTGATAACCAACATTCAAAATCTTAGTTTCTTTTATTGGACCAGACGTTCGTAGAAAACTCTCAACCATCAAACAGATGCAAATTGTTTGTAAGTGAACTTATCTTTTGTGATTTGAAAAACTGAGCTTTTTTTGGGGGGGGGGGGCTACTCTAATGTCACAGTTAATTCTTAACCTTTTTATGCGTAGAATAGCAACAAAAAAAAGGTCCATGCGCCCTCTACAATTTGAAAAACGAAAGTCCAAGGTTCAAGGGAAATAACTAATCCCTTTGTTTATTAATTTGTTTTATTATCTACAAGAGTGCAATTTTCAACATTTTTCTTGTATGACAATTTATTCAACCCTTTCTGAACTGATTTTATCAGCCGCACAGCTTAACACTTTCGACTGTAACCAAACTCCAGGAATGAAGGATGCAGAGGAAGTTCCATTCTTTGATATTATAATAATAATAGAATCCGTTCAACATCCCACTAAATCAGATGCAGGAACCTCTACAATATGGACATGACATTCGACCATTATTGTTAATGCTACTTTTGCATTACTTACTACTGATATGAACCTAATGACTAATGGTACAACTATTACTTTTGGATTTTCTATACATTGGAACAGATTTATACATCATTTCCTTTATTTTGTATTACCTTCACTCTAAGTTACTTCTGTACAGTTTCGTTGCATAAGAGAGAACGTTGTGTGTGTGTGTATAATATATATGGCTCAAACACTAATATTTCATGGTTATAATTTATTACATTGGAATCGTAATCACAATCCAATGTAATAAATTATAACCATGAATATTAGTGTTTGAGCCTTATATATATATATATATCTCAAGTGATGGTTTTGAATGTAGAATGAAGAGTTTAAAAAGCTATTAACATCATCATTTGATAAAACACCAGTGTTGAAACAAAATGGCTATTTTTGTAGTGATTTTATAACATATTTCTGTTATAATTTTTGAATAAATTATATTTGCTCTACTCTGTATTGAGCACTCTTTTAAGAAAAGTATTTTTGGTTATTGGTGTATATGGAATAAATTCCAATCTTGTGTGTGTAAAATATATATAAGTTATGAAGAACTTGGTAATCCGTATGGGTAATCCCAAGGAGGATGAAATCCTGAGAGCTCAATGTAAATCCAGAGCTAATATTTAAAAGAAAAACAGACCACTTTAAGGTACCATTATAATAATTTATTTCACCAGAGTCCTTTTAAAAGGACGCCGGATCATCAGATAACACTTCCAAAAAATATATGTATATGGCTTGGGAACGAAATTCATTCCTTTTGGAATGACAGTTCCGATTATAGCAAAGAATAACCGCTGAATAAAATCTTGAAAAAGAAGGTTTATGCCTATATAACAGTGCAATGCAACATTTTAATACGACTTGCTGAAATGAGAGATGGGGACAGGGAGGGGTGTTATCCGCCATCAAATATGTTTTATTTTCGGAACAAATCTGTTGAAATCTAATTTTTAACACCTTTTCTCTTCATTCATTAGCGGCCAGTCCAAATTCTCTTGGTTCTCAAGCCACATTGCAGTCACGAAATGAACATCTATACATGACACTGCCTGCTGTGCGATCAGAACGTAAGTATTTCACGGATTTATTTAAATACATTAAAATAAGTAATAAAACATTAATATTTGTAGCTAATGTTTTAATCTCATAACGCATTTGAGTCAAGTGTGATGGTGGCAGCGGGGGTGTCTGCACACTTCAGTTGAGTAATCTTTAAATCATTTGTCTTCATATCATCTTTATCTGAGGAATTCTTTATTTTTGGAAGACATTTAATTACTTAAAAAGTAAATAAAATTACCTGTTATCAAACATGATGCAATATATAACGTTTAAATAACAACTTTAAAATAATCCAATTTTTAATTTATAATTATTATTTAGACAAAATTTGTATTTCTAGCAAAACAAGAAAAAGTGTAAGAAAAAATTAAAAATAATTGTTTAAATAAGGCGTCGAAGGTTTTTAAAATTACCTATTCATTCCTAGAGTCGAGAAAACAAAAAAAATGGCGGATAAGATCTTTAGTCATAATTATTGTCTGTTTTAGGCAATACACTGGATATCGTATTTTTCTATTTCCGATCTATAAGATGGACGTTTTTGTTTTTGTTTTTTAAATGGTTTAAAAGCCTGCGTTTTCAGGTTATGCATACACAAGATAAGTTGAGCATTTAACATCCTGCAAAGGAAGATCCTGAAAGTGACAGTCACTAATTCTACACTTTGGGGATTGGAATTTTTTCACAAATGACTGAAAAAAAGGACCATGTTTACCTCTTGGAATTAATAAACAAATCTCACTCAATGTACCAATTTATGGTAAACAAAACTACTCCTTTGCTGAGTTTCTTTTCAACCCAAAACTAAGTGTTCTAAGAAATATGACACCCGTATCTGTCTATATTTCTGAGATGAGGTATTATGTACATTATTTACATTATTCGGACTATTGTCCTCATCTTTGTTGCCATATTTATTACAACGTTTCGGCCCTTCAGTATCTGTCTATATTTCTGAGATGAGGTATTATGTACACTATTTAAATTATTCGGACTATTGTCCTCATCTTTGTTGTCATATTTATCACAACGTTTTGACCGTTCTACGCTCCGGCCTTCGCAGATATCTCTCCCGAGTAAGATCCCCCCCATAGAGGAGAACATGACTAAAGACTGTGTGTGCGCCATCCCGTGCAGCTGCGGAAAGAAATATAAAGGGGAGACAGGCTGCCTCTTAAGGTAAGACTTCAAGAACACCAAAAAGCTGTAACACGTGGAGGAAGTGGAAAAATCAGGCGTGGCTGACCACATATGGAGAGAAAAGTGAGATCACCACCCTCTGTGGGATCATGTCGAAATCATAGACAAAGAACATCATTGGAAAATTTGTAAACTTAAGGAATCAGCACATATGCTAGGCCACAAAAATCTCCTGGGCCGACCAAGCATAGAAATGAATACAATATGGGAACCAGTAATAAGGAGTGCCAGAGAAAAGCAATAATAACAACGAAAATTGCAATATGATCTCTGGTAAAAAAATAAAATAAAACACGCAATGTTAACAGCAAAAATTGCAATATGAGCACTAGTAAAAATGATTGCTAAAGACATCAAGTTTATAAGTCCCAGAAATTCATACACAGATGTCCTTAAGGAAACATAGCACAGTGGATAAAGGCGTTGGTTAGATCCAGTGACCGTTGTGAATTCAATAGCTGGTTAAAGCAGTGGAGAACTTGGAGAGGTGAATTAACAGGAGATAACTGATAACTGATATTCATTAAACATGGCACGTGGAACTAGAACAGTCTAACCCAGCGAGCGAAATTCAAGGTTCAGTTCGACATTCCAACCACCTGAAGAAGGCCGGAGTGTACAACGGCCGAAACATTGAGATAAATATGGCAGCAAAGATGAGGACAATAGCCTGAATGATGTAAATAGTGAAATATGACTCCATATAAATCTTTCCAAAAAAAATTGGAATGAAAGTAGTGATGGCACATTCATCATAAATATTCAGGATGTGGAATTAGTAAATACCAAACACTTCAAATATGAAGTATGAATCGGTTATAATAACAAATTTGGTATAGGAGATAGAATGGACTGTACTTTGGTAATTTTGTAGAACACCGCAGCCCACGACACTCTTTTTAATAATAATTTAGAGCATTTAAAGATTTATGTTTTAATGGAAGGGGACAATGTCTAAAAAATAAATTCCTGTCTTTTCTAGTTTAAGTTACCTGAGCTTCTGGTTCAAAGAAGATACTAATCGAATTTTCTATGTTGGGGAAGGAAATTCTCCCTGGAGAATTAACAATCCATTTTGATTTTTAGCTAGACTTGAACTCCCAAACCATGGCACCAATAGGGAACGGTTATCTCAGTTTTGATATTGTTGTAGAGTATTTTTCACAGTGGAGGCTTGTATTTCAATAAGTCGTCCTAAATTAGGTTCGACGTACAAAACGTGAGGAACTTGGAAATAAGAGTTAATGACGCAGGAATCTAGGAACTTGGAATTAAGAGTTAATGACGCAGGAATCTAGTTGTGATGGTTGGTACTTCAATGTCCGATATCGACTGACTCGCTCAACACCACTGAGCCAAACTGACGGCCGCTACTACTACTACTAATTATTATGTGTGGGAGAGTCTATTAATAATAGACTAGGTACGTCAGGTATAACAAAAATATAAACAATTTAGAAAAGAAAATTTCTACTGCCAATTTAATCTTGTACGGATTTCAACTAAAAACTTTGCACAAATTTTCAACTTCGTAAATTCTTTGCAAATCTGAAGAAGTGTCACCTTTTTGTTTTATGCCGTCATCAAAACTACTTCAGAAATCTTGAAGATTATTTCCTGCCAAAAATATCAACAAAATTCCTTATTAATCAAGATAAGAGTTAAATTGAAAATAAAAAAAACAAAAAAGGTTTTAACATCCTTCTCATGATTGTCTAGAATGTAATCAATAATTTTAACCTTTACACTATTGATTTAGTTCTGTGATTTTTGGTAAATTTTCTTGTTTTATTTTTCTCAAAAAAAAAAAATTGTCACCGATTTTGATTTTTTTTTTTTGTTTTATGCCTTCATTTTCAAATTTTCCATTTTTAGTCTCGCCCTTTCTCTTGTTGTTTCTCTCTCTGCCCCCTCCCTCTCTCTTGTTGTTTCTGCCCTCTCTCTCTCTCTCTTGTTGTTTCTGCTCTCTCTCTCTCTCTCTTGTTGTTTCTGCTCTCTCTCTCTCTTCTTGTTGTTTCTGCTCTCTCTCTCTCTCTTGTTGTTGTTTCTGCTCTCTCTCTCTCTCTCTTGTTGTTCTCTCTCTCTTGTTGTTTCTCTCTCTCTCTCTCTCTTGTTGTTCTCTGTGCCCCTCTCCCTCCTCTGCTCCCCTTCTCCTCTGCCCCCCTCTCTCGCTCTCTCTGTCCCTCTCTCATCCCCCTCTCTCTCTCCCTCTCCTCTCTCCCTCCCCCTCCCTCTCTCCCTCCCTCTCCACCCCTCTCTCTCTTTTTTCTCTCCTCTGCACCTCTCTCTCTCGTTTCCCATTTTACAATCTTTTTCTCGTATCTCTTTACATTTTCACTTTCTCTCATCGTATTTCTTTTCCTCCCCCTCCTGTCTCTCTCTCTCATGTTCCATTTTTATAATCTATCTCGTATATTTCACTTTTACTCTTTTTCTTATCTTTTTTACACTTTCATTCTCTCTCTCTCATGTTCCATTTTTATAATCTATCCCATATTTCTCTTTTCTGCTTTTCGTAATTTTTTTTTTACACTTTCATTCTCCATTTCGTTGTATCTCATTCGCCATTCTCTCTGCCTTTCGTAATTTTTCTTTTTCTCCTTTCTCTCTCGCCATTTCATAGTATCTCATTCCCCCCTCTCTCTCTCCATTTCATAGTATCTCATTCCCCCCTCTCTCTCTCCATTTCATAGTATTCATAGTATCTCATTCCCCCCTCTCTCCCTTTTTCTGAAAGTTGTAAAATTCCTGGACTTTAAGAATTATCGATCACCCAGATTACCTCTTTCAGATGATGTTATGTATTCGTCTCTAGCCAGGGCAGCAACAGCCGCAACAACACCCCACCAAGAATCAATGAATTTGGAAAATCGAAACAGTACTACTACCGAAAATTTTTATGAATTCCCATGAATTTCTTTCAGGTCAGTTTTTTGCTTCCTTAAAGCGCAGTCAATAACAACCCCTGTCTCTCGTGCAAAAGAAAAAAAAACGTTTCAAAAAGCAATCAATTCTTCCTTTTAGGTAAACTATGACACCATGCTGTAATTCCTTTCAGGTGGGGGAGCCGTTGAAACAAAGACCCAAGTGTTCAACTTACTTTTCCACTACTTGAACTTATCCGGTTCCATTAAGAAACAAACCAACAAATTCACTGATGGGGAAAACCATGGCACTTCATCTCCAGGTTACCAAATTCTCTGACACAACCTATCACTACGTTTCAGGTCAGGCTGGGAGTTTCAGTTAGTGGGACGGATCAGATACACTTGCTTTAACGTTCTCTACTCAATGTTATATTCAACACGGATTCCTTTCCACATGCTTGTTCAGATTGTACACTCATCCAAGAGTGAAAAAATAAGTGCTTAATTTGTTGGCAACTGCACCCGAAAATATTTCTTAATCCAATAACAGCCAAATTACCTTTATAGCATTTTTTTTTTTACTTTTATTTGTTGATATTTTTTCTTTCTTTTTCCCTTTCCCCCCTCCTCTCTCCTTTTCCCTCCCTACTTCCTTCCAGATTTTTCCTCCTTCCACAGAGATTAAAACATTTTATTGATAGCGGGCTACCGTCTTTTGATGTAAAGTCTTCAACGTTTTTAATGTCGTTTTTTGCAGTTGGATCGTCAAGGTAATGTAATATTTCTGGCCAGAGTCTGACGATTTACACACACACACACACACACACACAATTATTAATGCAAAAAGAGGTGTTTAATGTACTGTTAGAAATTACTAAATAATTATATTATTAGAAGAATCATTTATCGTTCAGTTTCCAATCTACAATGTTTACTAATGACCCGCGAATGCCCGTATAATTAGTTGGAATGAAAACGTAAGATGATTAATTAATTAATTAATCCGACTCAGAAATTAATAACTAAAACCCAATATCTGTCTATATTTCTGATATGAGGTATTGAAATTATTTACATTGTTCTTCGTTGTCATATTCTGTACAACGGCCGAAACTTTGTGAATATGGCAACGAAGATGAGGACAACAGCCCGAACAATGTAAATAAAACCCAATATCAGTTATTTGACATTTTTACCAACTTTTTCTTTTCGGATAGTTACGTCATATTTTATTTAAAACACTCAATGCATAATATTAACATCATCTCAGAAATTAACCTAATTCTTTTTAGCTTTTATTAACAAGTTTCATAAGTCAGGACCATAAATTAATATTTTCTTGTGGAGCTGAGGATTGAGAACTGCAATGTAAACACTTTACAAACTATATTTATAACAACATTATCCTTTTAATTAAACTTTTTTTCTTGACAGTTTCCCCAAATGAATGGGTCTTGGTGGGGAATGTATGATTTCTTTTTAGCTTCTGAGGATTGCCGTGATCAATTAAAATTGCACTGAACTCAATAGGAATTAAATTCTCAACTCTTTTCTTTAGCTCTAGTGCCATGTGAAAATTCTCTGGCTTCAGTGGAGACTGAAACCCAGTTTAAAACACCAGTCTTTCTTGCTCCCCCGCCACAAACACCAATGCGAAGCATGCCATGTAAGTACTGAAACTTGATGATTTTAGCTTATAAACATCCTTTTCTGTCCACTTACTCAAAGAGATCTTTTTTCGTTTTCTGTTTTCCTCTTCTCTTGTCACATTCTCCAATATCTTTTACTTCGGTTTCATTTGCTAATTAAGCCCTGAGATTTAAGGACTTACCAAAAGACGATGTCTGCATATTTTGCCTAATTTTTACTATTTCAGAACTTAAAAGGCAATTCTTAATTGCTGAAATTTAACCACAAGAAAAAATCAGAAGTGAACATCAAAAAACGGTTAGTACAGTGATTCCCGAATGTGAGGTAGGAAATAACTTCAGAAGTGTTACTATCATTTAAATGTACCCTATGAAAAGCGTTACATAATCGTCCAACGGTATAAATGAGTCCTGAAGAGCAGTGTTTTATCTGGCAAATGGCAAATAAGACACGTGACTTGGCCTTCTTAGCGAGGTGCTATGACATAACGGACTTATAATTAAGGTATTAAACACTAAATCATTTGGTAATATTCAACATCAACAGGTGTCAAATGTTGTCAGTGTCAGTTTTTTGTTAACTTCATTGTTGAGGGGGGGTGTTGTAACTGACAAATTTATATCAGTGAAAGCAAGGAAGGCGCAGTTTTAGGCCCTCGCCGACATCTTTAGTTTCTTGCTTTCACTTGCCTTCTAGTAATACGACTGCAAGAACTTGTTAAAATATATTTTCTTGTGGTGTCATGATAATGTCATGGTTTCCCACTAAAACTTAAGATATTCGTTTTGTCGTGGAGCATTTTATTGATAATGAAACGCTAAAATATAATTTAGTTGTCATAATGAAGACTGTCTTCTTGTGATGCCATTATATAGCTACCTCCATGAGATCGCTAAAAAAAAAAAAAAAAAAAAGCATTGCATGATGAAAAAGACGCCAAACTTGACGAAAACAAAATGCTATCGTCTAAATGTTTATATTATTATTAAGAGGAAAGATCAAAGTTTATTTTAATTATTTTTTTAAATTTTTCCTTCTTTTTAGAACATTCTAAATTTAAAAAATAACAACTTGTTTCTCTTTGTATCACCGGAACTAGTAAAATAACATATACAATTTTTAGCACGTTTTTTGTGCGTGTGTGTGACAGACACACATTAATTTAGAAAAATCTTGCAAAAATAAAAATAATTGTCGGATATTAAATGAAACATTCAGAAACTATTCACAGATGATCGAAATTATTATAAATATGTTATTTTTATGGCAGAAATATTTTTTATATTTATTACCCGCACCCCCACCCTAATTTTATGAAAACGCCAGAAATTCGATCGCGTCAGGTTTAGTGATTATAATAGTTAAAGGCACAAGGCTTTGAAGAATGCAAATCATGTTTTTTTTTGTTTTTAATTGCTTTAAATCAGCTTTGAATTGTAACATACAAAAGTCAATAAAACAAAGATATTATTTAATTTCAAATGCTTTTATTTGCTTTTATGAATATGGACAATATTTTCTGAAAGCAAAAAAATTTTTCGATGAAAAATGAATTTTTAATACAATTAATTGTTATTTTTTAATTATAATAGATTTTTACATTCAAGTTGTTAAAATATAAAATTAGTTAAAAGCCGCATCGGGTTTCCTAAATGTCCTTATGAGATAGATCTTTTTTTTAGCACGTTGTAAATTGTATCATTTTGAATAATCAGAAGACCTGCAGTAATTAAGAAATGTAATTTTGTGTTTAAAAATGGCTGTAATTATAAAGTACAGAAGACCAACCAGAATACAATTAAGTTACTTTATTTGAGTTAAGCATTGTTCTCCGCTGTTAAGGCCTTTACTTTTGCAAAGTACGTGTGGAGAAGTTAATTTGATTTTTCAATTTCAACTGAGAAGGGTACCTACAAGTATCAGTATCATCTTATGAATTTTATATGATCTTATTTTTATATTAATCTCAGTTATGACATTTTTCCATAAATTAAATATCAAAATTAATAATAAAATGAATGAAAATACAAATAATACAGTAAAATGTAATAAAATACTATTATTTTATGTACGTTTATGTACACTTCTGATAATATTTCATAAGAAAGGTACCTATAAATTAATTAGATACCTTTTTTATGAAATTTAACAGACTTATTTTAATTTCTTTATAATATATTTTCCATAAAGCATCGTAAAGGTGAAAGCTAAGTACAAAAAAAAAAAAAAAATTAGAGCACTGAAAGTTTTCCTTAAAAATAACAAGGTAAATAATTTGTTCAATTAAATGTAAATAATTTCACTTTTATCCTTCCGTAGAACAAATTATCCTCACAGAATCCGTCAATATGTCATCCATCACCTGTCAAGTGACGCGAAAGTTTATGACCTGCTTTATTTTATTTTCAAATTACATCTTTTCGGTGCAGTTAAGCTTGGTTCAAAATATTTTAAATAAACATTATAATTTCTGATTTTCTTAAAATAAGTTTTGAAAAAATGATAATTGATGTTTAAAAGAGTTTCAAAGGGAGATTTTCATTTTTTTTTTATAAAATGGAAAAAAATGGTCAATTTTACTGACTCAAAAAAAAAAAACAAGATTTTTAACGAAAAGTTTGTCGTCATTTTCTTCATGGCATGCTTTTTTTTTTTTTTTTAGCAATCTCGTGGAGGTACCTACATTACATCATATTGTTTTTATTAATATAAAAGGTAAATGTCAATATGTGGCTTAAGGTTTTAAAAAAATTGTTTTCGTGAAAATCGTGTTGATATAATTTCGTTAAAGAATATGTTAATGTGGTATCAATATATTGTCAAAATTCAAATAAAAATATAACAAATAAATGATAGTTTTCTTGTTGAAGTGCCATAATTTATATATATATTAGGTTGGTGCAAAAATAATGTCGTTTTTTTTACGTTAAGTTGAACGTCAAAAAACGACATTATTTTGGCACCAACCTAATATATATTAATGGTACTGATTTGCATTTTTGAACTAGTAAGTTTACTCTGCACTTTGGTAGGTTATTTTAACGCCTTACTATATGAACCACTTTCCATAGATACATTCTATACGAAAGAGGTTCCTCATGGCTGTAAACATGCTTTTACTTTCCTTGATTCCACTTCTTACTGTACTGTACTGATGCGGCATTCACCCTGGGCGGATTGAGCCGGCTTCTTCCTGTTATGAGAAGAAGATTCTTGGGATAAATTACAGAAGTAGAGTACCCAGGCCTACTCGGATAACGTTCTTGTTTGCCGCGGGGTTCCCACAGACGCAGAGACAGGAACGACCAGAAGCTGCCGGTTACCGATGCAGACGCTCCTTGGATTTTCACCAGATTAGCCGGCGTGTGTGTCAGACCTGTCCGCCTTGAGTGGCCCTACCAGGAACGAAGTTCCGGGCGGCATAGCTCTGACACTACCGTTTACACCCCCCCCACCGACTGTGAGGTAAAGGTTGGACTTACAGTACCAGGTGTTCCCAAGCGGTCCCCATCTAAGTACTGACCTGGCTCTACGATGCTTAACTTCGGTGATCGAACGAGAACCGGTGTTTCAGCGTGATTTGTAAGCTCACTTCTTACTAGAAATAAACAATTAATATATTGCCCTTAAGATTTCTCAGGACATAGAATATCAGAAAATTAAATCGATGTGGCCCAGTTAGAAAATATAAAGCAGGAAATGAACAGATTAAATGTTAATATTTTAGGTGTATGTGAAATGAGGTGGGGGAAAAAAATGGAGATTTCATCAGTGTGAAAATGGAAACAAAAAGGACACTTATATACTTAACATCAGGAAGAGACAGTTGAAGTTTCTGGGAGACATAATGAGGTATAGGATACAAATCCTATATTCCAACAAATGACTAAAAAAAAAAACACAAAGTAGATTTGCACACCCGCAAAATCGGATCAAAACAACCAAAAACAGATTTCACAATAAGGTGTGAAATTAATTTTCTGACCAATGAAAGGAGGCGATTTGCTAAACCAAAAAAAAAAAAAAAAAAGATAACGAGCCTGTGTGAAAAAAAAAGTCAATAATAAATAGTTTTCAAGTCAGTCACTAGTCAGTCAGTCAGAGAAGGGCGCAAAGATCACAGAAGATTGACAGTAAATTTCATCACTGACTCAAACCAACACAAAGAGCCGACAACAACAACAAATTTACAACTGACTTCAAAACAATTCATAAGTACATTTTCCTTTTATCTTTATTCCTCATTCACACTCTTTTTTCAACTTAAATTGCTCGCCCCTTTTTCATTTGCAACTATACAAATATATATTACTCTGCTACTCTGTTAAAAGACAGTGAACACAGACATTTTTATCAAAATCACATTTTTGCTTAAACGAACTAAAACATTAATCTTTTTTACCCTATTCACAAGATAATAAATATACAATGTTCTATTTTCTATAAACGTTCCTTATCGTGTTGTTTCTTCTTGAAATTTGCGTTGTATTTTGTGGGCAGGGTATCCCGTATTAAATTCTCCTTTAATCCGGGTACGCTGAACCCTACAGAGGAAAACACTAGATAAGGTTCTTGATCGATAGACAATTTGACTGGAAGAAAAAAATAATGATAATCACAAGGGCGAAAAAAAATGTTTTCTCGATGCAGTGGATTTCACCCTCCAATCAATTTGTATTTCTCGCACAATAGGAAAAACAAATGTTTTCTAAAGTAGTTACAAGATGATACGGAAAAGTTCACATTTCAGAGCCGAAGTATTCATCTACATAGAAAGGAAATTTTATTGACTTTTCTTCAGACAAGAAATTAGAAACAAAATTTGCCAACAATTAACTGTTTTTCAACATCTGCCACGAGAATTCAAATAGAATTTTAATGACTTTTCTCTGTAAAATTCGTTTTTCACTGGCAACTGTGGTGAATACCATAATGGAACACAAAGGTGGCTGTATGAATTTTGATCTCAAGATTTGAACAACAGCCGCGCCTAACTTGTAATCATGATAATTAAGAGGACACATTTTTATGAATTTAAATTACATGATTTTAATCATTTCTTTTATTAATTAATTACATGATTTTAATTAGGGGATTCCATTATATATTTTTACCTACCCAACCTCCCTCATGAACATAAATCCAATTATTTACACTATTTACATGTGGTCTATTTTTGAACATGTGAAATTTTGTTTTTAATTTTCTAACCGGGGACAAAATTTTACAGTATATTTTTACAGTATCTCTTAGTAACCAAATATATTTTCCTTCTTTGTTAACTGAAGAGCTTTCTTTTCACTGAAAAGAATCGCTTTATGGTTTCTCTTTGATATATCGAAATAACCAGAATGTATCATTTTATTCTTTGGAAAGATTATTATATAATAACAGCAATAAAAAATTTAAAACAACCTTTAAAAACAGGATCAGGTCAGCTAGGTTGAGCATTGGATAGCAGAAATATTATATTAAAATCTAAAGTTAAGCATTCTTGCATTTTCAACATTAACTTAATGCTTAATTATAAACAATGTTTTGTATTTCATCCTCTCTGTCCACATATATAAGATTGTATCAATAAAAATATTATTTATTCTGAAGAAGTCTTTTTGAAGGACAAAAATCATCTGGTAGAAGTTTTTTCCATTTTACTATTCACTTACCAAATTATTCAAACAATTTCAATGGCCTTGAGACATAATTTAAAATAAGAATCTCAGAATTTACAGAAACTCAACATTTGTATTTGCCATTATAAAATCTTAAGCAAAAGGCACAGCTGAATACTATTGATATTAATGATATTATTATAATAATGATTAATAAGTTGTATATTAATAATATGTATAATGATGACATACAAGTTGTATAATAATAACATATATTAATAATATGTATAATGATGACATACAAGTTGTATAATAATAATATATAATAATATGTATGATGACATACAAGTTGTATAATAACAACATATATTAATAATATGTATGATGACATACAAGTTGTATAATAATAATATATATTATATAATAATGATGACATACAAGTTGTATAATAATATATATAATAATGATGACATACAAGTTGTATAATAATATATATAATAATGATGACATACAAGATGTATAATAATATATATAATAATAATGACATACAAGATGTATAATAATAATGATATACAAGATGTATAATAATAATTATATATATTAATATGTATAATAATAATAATAATTAAGCTATATAAATAATAATATTATAATAATGATAATATATAAGCTATATAGTAATGATAAATAAGATATATAATAATGATTAATAATAAGATGCATAATAATAATAATAAGTATGAAACAAGCTTTCAAGTAAGGATTTGTCAAAATGAAAATACTTTTGACATGCTAAATATCTACTCCAGAATGGCTTGCATAATCTGGGTAAACATTAACCACTTGAATCCAATCAATGAGATAATTTCTTTGTTCTGGAATGGGTAACAAAACATTTCACTGACATTATTGTGACATGCACTTTAACTAAAAATAGTCTAATTTAATTTTGATGTCATCATAACAATTTTAGTTTTCCTTCTTTTCACAAGATGGAAATATTTAACCTTCAGTTGGGGAATGTGATTTAAATAGCTTCTTCTGCCTGTATATGCCTTATCCTCTCAGAACGTGGGCACTCATGGTTCTCCACAACTTCCTACCCTTCATGGCTCTAAGCAATATCTGTCCTTTTACTATCCCTCCCAGGCTACGATCTGCCATTCATTTATATAAATTCCTTTTTCTCTATTCTCTCTGCCCCCTCTTACCTTTAGTATGCCCTGTGCATGTCAAATTCTCCAAGCCCCTTTTTCCTCATTATGTGTCTCAGAAATTTTAGCTATCACTTTCTGTTTGTAACTTTCCTTGCTATTCCAATTTTTCTTAAGACTTCCTCATATCTCCCGTTTATAGTACTCTTAGTCTTTGTCAGTAAAACCGCATCTCTGATATTTCATGTCTCATCTTATTCTTAGTGTCCAGCATTCACTATTATATAGAAGATTAGATATTGCATTGCAGTTCAGCACTCTTTTATTTCTAATGATATTTTCTTATATCTTATTACTTTGCTTAGTTTCTGGAAATCATCTTTCACTATTTTTATGGGCTTTCAGATTCCTGTGTCACATCATGTGTTATTACATTACCTAGATAGTTGATTGATTGATTTTTGACACCTGCAATACGTAGTTCATATCTGGAGCTGTCTCTTTTCCTGGCAACCATGCATCCTGTTATATTACAGTTATTACGCCTAAACAAACCTTTCTAGGATTCATGGCTATATCAAGTACATTGATTTAGATGTCAAGATGAATTGAAAGATTCTGTCTATATTTCTGAGATGAGGTATTATGTACAGTATTTACATTAGTCGGACTATTGTCCTCATCTTTGTCGCCATATTTGTCACAACGTTTCAGCCGTTGTACGCTCCGGCCTTCTTCAGGTGGTTGGAATTTCGAACTGAACCCTTTATTTCAATCACTGGAGTAGACTGTTCTAGTTCCACGTGCCAAGGACACATGGCACAGTGGATAAAGGCGTTGGTTAGATCCAGTGACAGACCCAAAGAAGGTGAGTTCAATTCCTGGTTAAGGCAGTGGAGAATGAAAGTTCTCCACTGCCTTAACCAGGAATTGAACAATTGAGGGAAAATTAGCAGGAGATAACTGATAACTGACATCCATCAAACATGGCACATGGAACTAGAACAGTCTACACCAGTGATCGAAATAAAGGGTTCAGTTCGAAATTCCAACCACCTGAAGAAGGCCGGAGCGTACAACAGCCGAAACGTTGTGACAATAGTCCGACTAATGCAAATACTGAACTGAAAGATGTCCTTATAAAAACATTCATCTTAGACAACCAGAATGTATACTCTACTGTGCTTAGTAAGTCGGGGGTGTCAAATAACTGGGATCTGGGTAGAAATTGATTATGAGTGAATTCTTAGTTTGTGGGGGGGGGGGTTTAAAATAGGTTGCTATTGCTAGCACCTGTTATAATGTATAAGTCAAGGGGGTTAGCATGAACTTCAAGAAACTTCTGGTACACATAATGAGGAAAAGAGGGCTTGGAGAAATTAACACTCACAGAACATACTGACAGCAAAAAAAGCGAGAGGCAAACAGCAAGTAATGTATTTGACACCTGGTAATGGGTGACAATTTACTTAGAATAACAAAGACAGGAAGTTGTGAAGAGCCATGATTGTCTACATCCTAAAGGGGCTTAGCATAGAATAGAAAAGAAAGAGCAAATTTAATCCAACCAAAATTGATTCAAATAGTCTAAATATTTTGTTAACACCTAATTGTAAGTATTTTTAGTCTGGTATATTAACATTTATATGGACAGAATGGATGTGCAGGTGGTGTAATTGTTTGTAGTTTGGAAGCAGAAACTGGTGAGCCAAATTTCAATTCCAGTCATACACATTACATTCATTTTCATGCAAATTCCCTTGGGAAAGGTATGGCTCTTTCTCCTCCCAGCTATGGGTTCAATAGCAGAGTAGACCAGACTCTAGCCATGGCTGGCGACCAGTCTAGGAGAAGGACAACTCTAAGTTACATTCTACTGCAATAGAATATGTAAGGAGTGTTATAGGAGAAAAAAAACAATGCAAGATGCACCACAAAAATAAATTTGGTGGTGGACATGTAATGGTGTCAGGGTGACATCAAAAGAGATGGTAGATGATGTTGATGGAGATTACTATGTTCTAGTAAAATATATATGTGTGTGTGTGTGTGTGTGTGTGTGTATTTTGGAGAATACTGCCTTGGATCGCAAAGCTTGGAAAAGTGTAACTTACACTGGAATCAGGAATTTTTTGGCGGCAAGCTTTGTCAAGCTCCGTGAAGCAAGAGAAAGGAAAAAAGCCTCAGAAGGTGCCAGAGAAGTGCACCCTCTTTGCTCATATGCTTGCCCAATCTGTGGTTTTCTTTGCAAGTCATTGGCAGGTCTGAAATGTCACTCTAGATTCAAACATAAAGGTCATTAAAAAGTTGTCGGAACCTTATACATCGAAATCGACGGGAGAGTGCATCATATATATATATATATATATATATATATATATATGCATATTTCATTAAATAATATAGATAAGTTTTGTCTATTTAAGTAAATTCCTTTCATATAAGCTTTTTAGTATTATCAGTGAAACACAAAAGAAAATCCCCATGTTGATACATGTTTTAATTATTAATCCTGTCTAAGTTTTCCATGCAAACAAAACAAACTATCATTGTTGCAATGTTCACATAACCAATCTAAAACAAAAATTACCATCTTTGTTATTTAATTTATTGTAATGCACTTGTAATCTCTGATGATGACTTATGTAAAAGCTTAGACAAGATTAACAATAAAAACATGATGATTTTCTTTTGTTTCAGTGATAATACTAAAAAGCTTATTCAACAATATGAAAGGAATTTACTTAAAATAAATAGACAAAACTTGTATATATTACTTAATGAAACATGCATTAATGAAAAAATGCTGCCTAAATACACACACACATATATATATACATACACACACATATATATATATATATATATATATATATATAATTCCAAGAGGATAGAATCCAGGTAGAACTCAATGTCCAGGACAGAGTAAGAATATAATAAAAAGGTTTAAACACTAATATAGTTTATAATTTATTACATTGGAATTGTAATCACGATCCAATTCATTTGTAGGTCTGATGAATTGGATCGTAATTACGATTCCAATGTAATAAATTATAACCATGGAATATTAGTGTTTAAGTCTTTTTATTATTTATTTTTATATATATATATATATATATATATATATATATAGTTATTAAAAATATAAAATTTGTAACTTAGGTGATTAATGTTTGCCTTAAAAATAAGCATTCAAAATCCTAGATTTTACTTATAAAACACACTGATCCCTGTCAGAGTTTTGGAATTTGTAACTACCTTAGCCACTGAGCAGGCCTAAAACATGCATTTTCAAAGTCTACATTCATAGTGTTGTTGTACTTAGTATGGCACAAGGTCATGAGGGAAATTATATAGAAAGTTTGTGTAGTATCATTCTTCCAAGAGGATTTCCTTCAATATGAAACCAGTATTTGTAATCTTGATTTTTAGTGGAACTTGAACACTAGTGAGGAATAGTCAGCTCCCTTCCCATCATTCAAAACACTCCACATGACCAACAGAAGACTAATTTTGAACTCAAGTTTGATATTTATATGAGTGTACATTGTGAACAAGCTTTTGTTGTTTTATTTTTTTTTTTTTTTTTGCAATTTGTAACATTTGTGCCTGGAAAAAAAATGGTGTATCAAAGGACTGTTAATCCTTAATCCCTTAACACTACTATTATTGTATATACTTTTGACTCCCTTATCAAGGTTTATAAAAAGTGTTTTAAAAAATGATTAATAAACCCAATTATAATGGGTTGATAAATTTTCTTTGTCCTTGAAAATAAGCAACAAAAATATTAAACACTATTTATTATCTGTTGACAGATTTTATAGGCAACTTTTTTTAAAACTAGCAATGATTTAAAACTGTTTCAAAATTTTCCAAAAAAGAGTAGGAAGTAACGTATAATTGTTGGAATTTCAGGCATTTCTGATCCTAAATCACAATTATAAAAATTAGAAAATTAAAACAAGTAGTAATCCAGGAGATAAAATATTCTGAGAAAATATATATAACTCGGAAAATCATGTTTATTCTAATTTTCTTACACAAATATGTAAGAAAATTTGAATAAACATGATAAATTTGTAATTTTTTATAAATTTTTTGAATAAAAAAAATTTCATTTCAGATTTATTTCTTTATAAAATGGTACATAATTCATTATTAAAAATCAATAATATCACTCAAGTATCTGTCTCTATTTCTGAGATGAGGTATTATGTACACTATTTACATTATTCAGACTATTGTCTTCATCTTTGTCGCCATATTTATTGCAATATTTCAGCCATTGTACACTCCGGCCTTCTTCAGGTGGTTGGAATGTCAAAACTGAACTCTTTATTTCGCTCACTGTTCTAGTTCCACGTGCCATGTCTAGTGGATGTCAGTTATCAATTATCTCCTGTTAATTCCCCTCTCCAAGTTCTCCACTGCCTTAACCAGTGACAGGACCCAAAGAGTGTGAGTTCAATACCCAGTTAAGACAGTGGAGAACTTGGAGAGGGGAATTAACAGGAGATAACTGACATCCATTAGACATGGCACGTGGAACTAGAACAGTCTACCCCAGTGAGTGAAATAAAGGGTTCAGTTTGACATTCCAACCACCTGAAGAAGGCCAGAGCGTACAAGGGCCAAAACATTGTAATAAATATGGCAACAAAGATGAGGACAATAGTCTAAATAATGTAAATAGTGTAAATAAATATCACATTGTACTTTGTTCACATATTTTTATAATCCTGTAAATAAACATTGCTAAATCAATCAAAAGTACACACAATAATAGTGGCATCAAGGGAATAATCATTTTTTTTTTTTTTTTGTGGGCATACAGATTAAACTTTGGCCTTTTTTTTTTTTTCTAATATTTTGAAATAATTTGAAAATATTTAATGAATTATTTTTAAATCATTGGTTTATTCTCTGACTATCATCAGGTAAATTTTTGTCCACTATCAAATTTGTTATTGGTCTGTTAGCTGTAAGATGACATAATCTATCCTACCTGCTGCAAAAAAATAAAAAATAAAAATAAGATTGACTCAACGACCTTTTACAGGACACACTTAGGAAAAGCAGTAGTGAATTATTGTCGACTTCCTAAGTTACATTTTCCATTAAACAAAAGGACTGAATTAAATTTTGCATGGTGGGATTAGGGTTTTTCCTTAATGAATGTTTATTAATATTGTCATTGTTGAAGTCAATTGCTACGTGTAAAGTAATGAAATAAAATAAGTTATATTAAAATGTTTTGGTAGAAAGAAATAAAAAAGCAAGTGATTACTGCTTTCCTAAGCATTCCTGGTGAATGGTAATCTAAACAAAAATCTATAAAACTAAACAATGTAAACAGATCAAAAAAAAATCTTGATAGATAAGAATTCTGAAGACAGTTGGAGAATAAATTTGCTTAAACATAAAAAAAGGTCTGATAATTATTATATATCAAAATAGAAATTCTGCTCTATAATATTTGTTATATCTTTATCCACATTATTTACATTTGTTATATCTTTATACACATTTCAAATACAATTTCTAAAGGAGTAACGGATTTTTATTAAACCAACAGATTTTATTACTTAAATGTTATTTTTAGTGGATACTAATATACGAGTAAAAACACTCCATTTATTTATTTTCTTCTACCTGCCTGAATATTTGAGATGACTTATTAAAGAAAAATATGCATACTCCAGTAGGATTTGAACCGATAGACGAAAATAAATAAATATACTCAATTGTTAAATAAATAAATGGAGCATCTACTCAAATATGAGTAGCCAATAAAAATAACATTTAAATAATAAAAACATTTCAGATAATAAATGCAACAATTATTATTTGACACTAATATTACCTAAAATTAAAAAAAAAAAAAAAAAAACATAAGCTTCTTGATTTCTGGCATTGATGTTATTTTAAGGAATTTTGAAAAAGTCAGTTTTCAAAAGATTTTTAAAGTCAGCTTCCATTTTTAAAACTAAGAATAGATAGCTGCTTAAAATATCTTTAGAAATTCTTCAGTTTTAGATTAAATCTAAATTTTATTTCATTTTTATAAGATTTACAAGTGACTATGCAAGATTTTGAGAAATTTTTTAACTCTTTGAATCCTGACATTTACAGATCTCCGACCCAGTTCCCTTGTTGTCCATATCCCTGGTTGGTATAATCACTGCTAGAACATAAGCAATTTCACACAATAACCAATATACCAGTCACTTGTGTTCAAAGGGTTCAAATGTAATATTTTTATTATTAATTTTTGACTAAGTTTTCATATCTTTAATTACTTTTTATCACCACATGTATATAATATAAAAGTGGCAATTTTTATATTCCCTGTTCTTTAAGCAACCTTCATGAATTGGAAATGAACCTCTGATGAGATTTGAACTCTTCTGTTTGTTGGACATGCAGTTTACTTAATGATCCCACAGTAAATTTAATCTGAATCTTGGTGGGGGGGGGGGCAAAAAATAATATGAAAGAAAAGCACATCAAAATTAATATCAATGAGTAATTTGAAAAAAAAAAAAAAACCATTGATGATATCAAAAAATTTATTTATAAATTTTGTGAGCAGATCTTGTCTATCGTTTTTCCCTTTTTTAATTATAAATGCATTCTATCCAAAATTTTGATTGAATTTTTTTTTTTTTAACCCTTATGTTTTATTATATTTATAGTTAATCTTAAATTTCCCAAACTACTGTGTTCATTTTTTTTTTTTTTTTTTTAAATCTAGTTATTACAGTTTCAGCCAATATATGCTTTGGCCTACTCGGTAGTCTGTAAAAGTTTCACTAAAAAAAAAAAAAAAAAATGGACTTAACTATTTCCTAAAAACTACCACATTCAGCATACAAGTAAGGGAGGCTATAGAATATTGGTAATTAAAATAATAGTTCGAGAAATATATATAAAAATAATAAATGTAGCTAAAATCTCAGAAATTAAGAAACCAAAGGGAGATAATCTAAACTGTTATATGACTTGAGTTAATTCCCTTTGGTGTATATAATTAATTCAAAGCATTTTCTTTTTCTTTTCCAGCTCATCCCAATCGACTGTCTTTTCAACTGAACGAAGATCAAAAAAATTTATATGCAGTCATTGACAGTTAAGAAACAAATGAAACCATTGAATCATAATTTTTTTTTAATAGCTTTACAAAACTTGCATTATTATTTCTGTTCCAAGTATATTTTACCTGATGTGCATTGTAGTTGAGATATTCTTTTTATACAAACAATTGCATATCACAAAATCCATATTTACTATCTCCTCTAAATATTTCTAAAAGTTATTAAATGAACTTAGCCTAGTATGACACAGTCAACAAAGTGAAGCACTCGATGAAGATTGAAATCTCTACATAAGTAAATTGGCTTTTGGAAAATCACTAATCATGGCTCTTCAAAATTTCCCCCTTTATGCTACTGAATCTGCCACAAGGTTACAATTGTTGAGCACTTGATAAGAACTGACCCTCTTTAGCAAGAGCTTGCAATGTTATCATGTAAATCACTACTCTTTGGTAAGCACTTTAAAAGCACACTCTTTGGCATAAACAAAACACAAGAAATCTGAGAAATAATTATTAAGACAATATAAATTGTAAAAATGATTACAATTTGAAGCCTTAACCATAAAATACAAACCCAGGATCATTAAAATTTCATTTAATTAAGAAATAAATATACTTCACAACGAAGAGAAAAAAAAATAATACAAGCTGATGTATGAAGATACTTTACTTGAAAACACCACAGAATTACAATTCATAGATAAAATCTTTTTAACCTATTAAAATTCCTTGATAAAGATTTATGAAAGCTAAAAGTGGCATTTTAGGATGGTATTGGACAGTTAATTTTCAAACTCTGCCTAGAGATCAGGAAAGTGATCCAAAACAAAGAAAAACGAAACAAATAAAAAAATCTGAAAGAATGACCTTTCATTGGTCTTCACCCAAATATGTATAAATGAGAAATTGTTACCAAAATACACCCACTATATATATATATATATATATATATATATATATACACACACACACACACACACACACATATACAGTGTAACCCGGATATAAGAGAGATTTTCTCTGGTCCCAAAGTGTTCCCATACTTACCTAAACAAAATAGACCAAACCCGAATATAAGAGACTTCTTCTCCAGTCCTGACAACTCTCTTATATCCAGGTTACACTTTGTGTGTGTGTGTATATATATATATATGTGTGTGTGTGTATATATATATATATGTGTGTGTGTATATATATATATATGTGTGTGTGTGTATATATATATATATATATGTGTGTGTGTATATATATATATGTGTATATATATATATATATATATATATGTGTGTGTGTGTATATATATATATGTGTGTGTGCGTGTATATATATATATGTGTGTGTGCGTGTATATATATATATATGTGTGTGTGTATATATATATATATATATGTGTGTGTGTGTAAAAATATATAGAAAATAGGAAAAAACTCGGTAAATAATCCAAAGTTCTTTAGTATTTTTGTTATTATTTTTTAAAAATAGTGCTCGATACAAAAGTAGAGCATAAATATAATTATTTATTTAAAAATATGATTCCATCGCTATATATATATATATATATATATATATATACACATACATATAATCTGTGTGTTGAAAATATGGATTAAATCTGACAGAATGATTGAATAAGAAACAAGAAAGAAATTTTTTATAAATTTTACATGTTTTGCTTTTTATTCAGCTTCATCACAAATTCTAAGAGTGGAATGATTACAAGTTATATTTCTGTTATTTTATATATATATATAAAGTCAACAAAAAACCTACTAACCGACTGAAATTAAAAATTCATAAATTGATCACATCTAACAAAGCAGAACAGGATTAATTAAATCTCCCCCAAATAATTGGAGACTACAAACCAGGAAAAAAAAAATTATATATAGAGGAATGAGTTCAGGGGTGGGGGATGTAGAAGGTGAAGTCCCCCCCCCCACACACACACACTTAAATTTCTGAGAAAAAACTTTTAGCTATAAAGTAGATAAGGTAAGCTATAATGAGTGAAGACAGAGTTAATGCCCTTGTTCTTTTCTAAGTTTACAAAGACATTTTCTTAGACGATGATAAAATCGTAACCTCTATGCAGATAAAAAGCCACAAAAACTAACTTGAGTAAATCCTCTTTTATAAACGCTATATAATTACACTTTGAATCTAAAAGTTTGAATTTACAATTTTTACATAAGAAAACTCACACACATTTTTTTTTATATATATATATATATATATATATATATATATATATATATATGCATGCATGCATGCACTGTGGAGTAATGGATACCGGCTTGGATTGAGGAATCAGAGAGCTGAGTTTGAATTCCAGTCAAATCCATTACATTCACTTACATGCTAATACCCTTGGGAAAGGTATGAATCATCTTCTCCCTCCAGCTATGGGTAAATAACAGGACAGACTGGGTTCTATAGCCTTGGATGGCAACTGGTCTAAGAGAAGGACATCTCTGAATTCAAAACCTGCGGAGGGTCGTTTGGGGACCTTGTGGCATGTAGTGCACCAGGTCTCTGTATTCGGGCCCTTCAAAAAGTGTGGTTGGTTCAGCACAAAGCCTTCACCACTATAATCAAATCTTATGTGCTGCTGTCGGTTTCCTAGGAACTGATCTGCTTGACCCTCATACGTTGAATTCGACGAGAGAGTCGAGTGTGTGTGTGTGTGTGTGTATATATATATATATATATATATACTCTCTACTCATTTCTATAACCTAATATATATGATCCCAGATTTTATTTTTGAAATGAGATTTTTGCTGAAGGACACACCCTCTCTAAATAAAAATGGTGGATCTGCCCTTGAAAACTTTTAAAAGTTTTTCATGTTTCAAATTTAAAACATTGTGGCATAGTATTTCAATTCCAATTTTCTTGGTAATATTTGTCTTGTAAATGTCAATTTGGACCAAGATTTAAAAAGCACTTCTGGACTTTGATGAGCTGAGTGTAAAGTTAGATGAGAAGAAAAAACATTACATTCGTCTGATAAATGCTTCACTATTTACATTATTTGGACTATTGTCCTCATCTTTGTCGCCATATTTATTCACTGGGGCTGACTGTTCTAGTTCCACGAGCATAATAAAGGGTTCAGTTCGACATTCCAACCACCTGAAGAAGGCTGGAGCATACAACAGATGAAACGCTGTAATAAATATGGCGACAAATATGAGGACAATAGTCCGAATAAGGTAAATAGTGTACATAATACCTCATCTCAGAAATATAGATACTGATAAATGCTTATAGAGAACATTGGTTAAAAAGACTTCAACATTTGGATTTATAGATTCAAATTTAAAACAATGACACTTAAAAATGTTTTCTTGTACACACCCCTGATGATGACTTGTATGACTCAAAAGCTTAGACAAAGCTTTTATTTGACATTTTTATGCATATATATTAAAATTAAAAAACAGATAGCCTTAAGGGTTCATTGATTATATTTTATTTCCCCAGGAAAGGGAGGTGGGTATCTTTCTCTTAAATATCTTAATAAAAATAGATTTAAAATTATTCCTATCCCTCACTTCCTTCTTTAATTTTGACCATTTAAAACTGAAATATAACTTGGTCCTAAAATCTCTGAAGAAGCTAAATAAATGGCAAATCAGGCCAGATTTAAATAAAGATTACCTACTTGTTCCTTATTTAATTCTGTGTGTTTGTGGAAAAATGGACAGTGAGGTCAGTATCAAATGAAAACACTGTTCAATGTTGAATACATTCAGGCTTGAAGATTGCGTCCAAGCATGAAACAGACCATTGCTACTTGACGTTGACCTCAGTGTCCACTTTTATATTTACATACACTCTATCCCTGATAATGACCACTTTAACCCCAAAATAAAGCATACCTTAAAACTATATCATTTTATATATATATATATATATATATAATAAATGTCCAAACAAGTTTGATTAAAAAGAACAAGGTCTGTCTTTAATTTTTTTTATTGTATTTTTTCAATTTCAGAAAAAGTTGTGTTGTGATCAAAATTGTTTATAAACTGTACAAAGTTCATGTTGTGTTGCTGTTTCATTTAAGTACTTTCAAGCCTCTCAGTCATTTTCAAGAGCCATGTGATGTCTAAGTGGTAGTTGGAATTCCTTTGTCTACATCTTGGTATTCTTTGGAAAGCTGAAAATTTGAAATAGTCTATAGTGCCATTATGGTAATGGTTGTTAGGAACAATACTGCACACACACACAAAAAAAAAAAAAAAAAAAAAAATTTTTTTTTTTTTTTTTTTTTTGATGCTCACATTAAATATATATGCACTGCAAGAAACTGTCTCCTGTAGTGAATGACATTTTATTTAATGTCTGCTGTTTATTTTATATCATAATAGCTTCTAGAGTTGTGAGTCTTTTGTTGCATTGGTGTTATCTACTAATACTTATGTTGATAGTTACATTTTGGTTGTTTGTAATGTTCATTGAGACAAGCTGCCAGGGAAATAAAAAAACAAAACAAAAAAAAAACAACAATGACATCATAATTTAGAAAAATAATTAATCTAACACTTTTTGTTATCCTAAAGAAGACCACAATTAAAAATTTGTTTCCATTCTCAACAACAAAGACAAATTTAAAAAAACTAAACAAAACTACCCCATTAATAAATAGATCATGACTAACAATACAGCAATCAAATTCCTTCAAACTCCACAAAATTGTGGGTGACTATTGCCCTGGCTACATACACGGGATTCAAACTCCACAAAATTGTGGGTGACTATTGCCCTGGCTACATACACGGGATTCAAACTCCACAAAATTGTGGGTGACTATTGCCCTGGCTACATACATGGGAATGTAAACATGCACAAATCTAATGCCTGGCTATGTTCCATAATCTTACAAATCCTTTCTGCCATATATCGGTTTGTGATGTAATGGAATAACCTGTCACCCCCATGAGTGACTACACTATAGGTAGTAACTACCTATAAGTATCCATAAGGCATCCGACTAAGTGAGACTTGCTGGAATCTGTTCCAGCAAGACGGTCGAACTCTCTGCTTTTGGGCAGAGAGGAACCTGGACGGGGCTCTGCCAAAGGGCAGGGTCTCATTCGGAAAAGTTGACCAACCTGATTCTGTTTTTACAGTTTCTACAGGGACTTTTTGGCCGAGCCTATAGGCTCGGAAAACCCACGTAAAACTCGGCCTTGTGCCACATCTTTCCCTTGTGTGTGGGGGTGGGGAGTAAATATTGACTTGTCGAGATCTGTTGAGTATGACTTTGACTTACTCAAGAACTATTTGACCTTCCAAACAGTAGCATTCACTACTAGTTTTACAATAACCTTTATTTAGTTATCCACCGTGTTGTTCCAGTGATATTCCTATTAGTACAGAATATAACAATTAGTAAAAACCCTAAACCAACAGATACTATCATACTTACTCATTAAGTATAGTATTAATTCTACAAGTGAATTCTTCAATATATTAGAGTCTAATAGACCAAATGATGACATCCTAGCCTTGTTAGTCTTTGAAAGCTTATTTACTAATTTCCCAGTCAAAGAAATTATAGACATAGTTTTACAGAATCTATACAATCATTCCTTGTTCCCACCTCTTGAAATTAGACCCATTATTCTGCAAAAACGTCTTCTAACTTGCACAACATATGTACCGTTTTACAATCACTATAGCAACATTTACAAACTAATGTCATCACAATGGACAAACTCTAATTTCTACATGACACATGTAGCAAAGTCTTCAATAATTTCATCAAGCCCCCCCACATATATGTCCGTTGTATCAACAAGCCTAAACAAAATCAAAAAACCCCAAAAGAAACATCTGAGATTAACTCTGTTGTACACTTTAGTTAAAAACTTAATAAAATCCTAAAATGTTTTAGTCAATCCCAACTGCCATAACTTTACCACATTTCTTTATAAAAAAAAAAAACGGAAACTAGTGTCCACTCAACTAGAAATGCAAATGTCCTCATAGATACAAAATAGCTGTTATAAAAAAAAAAAAGATGATTTATTGGGTCAAAATAATCTCTTTGGATAATCTGTTCTATAAGGAACAAAGCAACATTAAACAGATTCTGATCAACAATACTTTCCCTAACCATGTCATCAACAAAAAAAAATTTTGCCATAACAAAATGTAGAAAAAAATGACACAAGACCCCCCCACCACCTTCCAAATGCAAACAAAAACGTGCCATTAACTTATTCTGTCGTAACTAAATACGCCCTTATTATAAGCAGGATGAAAAAGCAATTAAAACCATAATTTGCCAATACATATAACTCAATGTTTCTAATAAACACTTAAGATTTATTATTTACTAAAAAAAGTATAAAACATCTAATTAATACCAACAACAAAAATACCCCCTGTTTAAAAATAATGGCCTCTGAGAGATTGCATCTTCAACAACAATAGTCAAAAAACAGCATTAAATTCTTACATCTGGCACATATGCACCACACACTCCTGCAGATTGTCCAATAACAATTACACATGATAGCACCGGAGTCTTTCAAACTTCCAGCTTTCAAAAGAATTCTGTCTACAACGCAGACACTAAATTGATTCTTGAAAATGACTGAGATGGCTGAAAGTACCTTAACAAAACAATAACACAAACTTTGGAGAGATTATCCACCATTTTGATCATAACTCCTTATTTGAAAATTAAAAAAATACAATAAAAAAATTCAATAGACAGACTTTGTTGGTTCTTTTTGATCAAAATTGTTTGGATGAATACTTTCTGCCTAAATATACCTTTTATATATTTTATAATTGAACTAAAAAAAAAAACACTTAGAAGTAATCTAAGGTCAGTCAATATTTCTTTGTGTTAACAAAAGCTTCAGTAAAGTTAAATTATTCATTGCTGTATAGATAACTATGATGACATGAGCCTGCTCATAGAGCAATGGTTAACAATCTCATTTAAAAGATTGCGATTGGGTGAGGTGGCTCAACAAGTGCAACTCTGTTCACAAATAATCTTAATTTATTCCACTTGTGCAAAATCCGGAATATGGAATGCCGATTTTAAAACTAGCTAGCCCTCTTTACTTGGAGCAATACAATCTTCTCAACTTCATGGCTCTGCCTTGTGGCTGAAATAGTTACAGATTTCTCACAAGAACCAGTGGTCAACATTCCAATTTAAGTAATTACTACTGGGGTGGGGGGGAATTTCCAAATTTGCCAGTTCAGTCACTAAATATTTATATACAATAATTCCCTTTCTTACCTTATTTGTAGGGAATATGTTTTAAGAATTCAGTACATGCTTAAACTGTCATAATAAACCCTATATATATATATATATATATATATATATATATATATATATATATATATATACACACACATACATACATAGTTCTTGATATATATATATATATATATAAAACTTCTTGATATATAAAAAAAATATATATATATATATATATTTTTATATATCAAGAACTGTATGTATGTATACATATTTTTATATATCAAGAACTGTATGTGTGTGTGTATATATATATATATATATATGATATATTTTTATATATCAAGAACTGTGTGTGTATATATATATATATGATATATTTTATATATCAAGAACTGTGTGTGTGTGTGTGTATATATATATATATATATATACACACATACATACATAGTTCTTGATATATATACATACACACATACATAGTTCTTGATATATATATATATATATATATATATATACACACACACACTTCTTTATATAAAAAATATATATATATATATATATATATATATATATATATATATATATATATATATATATATATATATATATACACACACACACAGAGTTCTTGATATATAAAAATATATATATATATATGGGGGGAGGTGCTGAAAGTCTCTTGTTTAGACCCACTTCCCCAAAATCAGTATTCTCATGTTTGGTCATTGAAATACTGTTTTTTGGGAAGTCGATCAGGTCAAGTACTTTTCTGCACCAAATTACATTGAGGGAGCCACTATAGCTATTAAGATAATGTGTCCTATGAAGATCTAAATCACTGTTTTATGAAATAACCTTATCAATTTTATTGCTAAATATTTTGCCTTTTAAAAACTACACTTTGAATTGATTTGACTGTTAAAGTAACCAACATAAAAACAAACTATTCCAATGAAACCAACACAAATGAATGAGCTTCAGAAACCATGATTTAAGATTGTGATTAGATAAATTAAGAAAAGACAAAAGGAATGAGAAACGAAAATATGGCAGATTCCTTAGAGATTTCGGACCTTGAATTAGATTTCTTGGAGTGAAATGATTAAAGTATTAGCCATGAATGATGACCTCCTGAAGAATTCAAGAAGAGTATGTCTTATTAAAAATTAACATTATTTCAGATTTTTACCATTTACTTAATGTAATCAGAGTTTTTCAACACAAAATGCTGTAAAAAGCAACAACAACAATACCGGATAAAACTAGTAATAAAATAATAGTAATAATTGTAACAGGAGAAAGCTATGGTAGAAAGATTTATTCTCCAATTTATATTTCTCCCCATTATGAGCATTCTTATATCTGTGATATAATAACACCATCGTTCACGGACAGAATGGAATGGCTGAAAGGAAAAAGAATGACAAACATATTTTGTTCTCAGACTCTTATACTCATAACACATACACAAAACCATATATATATATATATATATATGTATGTATGTATGTATGTCTGTCCCACACAGAGAATAATATACCACAAATATCTGTACAGCAAAGCAGAGTGTAAGGAGAAACAAAAAGGAAGGGTTTTACATATAATGTGGAGACACGCCTGTATCTGGAGAAGCCATATTTAGGACTCCAGATTCATATACTATGTCCCAGACGAGAACATATTTCATGAACGAGAACCAATGGGTTTTCTCAAATTGAGGACTGCAAGCTGGAGTTTCTTTTTCTATCTGGGAAAAATATATTCCCTAAGGGATTTGGCACCATAGACTGATAAGCTGCTCAAGAGGCTAGTTTCTACCCAGCCATTGGAAGGGAGATGGCAAGCTAAAGAAAGCACCTTTTTTTCTTTTAAACAAACTGAAATTGACTGCTGCTTTCTTTACTGTATGGAGTGATGTTACTAAGCAGCCATCACATAACCCATGTGACAATCTCCACCAAATGAAGATAACTATCTTCTGTATACCTACAAAATGAAGAGTATATTGATCCAGAAGGTTGTTATAAAAAGCACCAATAATAAGCAAATGTACAAATAAAATGATAGTAATCACAAAGTGCATTAATCCAAGTGCTGAAATATAAAGCCAAAATAAATAAAACTTGTAATAAAGTAATAGTAATAATGAAAAAGTACATCAACCCAAAGTGTTGGTATAAAAAGCCACAATAATCTGGAGATAAGTAAAGCTAAAAATGCTTCATCTAAAGGATTTTTCAAAAATACATTAAAAGCCTCTTTACATTTACCTATAATTTTTTTTTAAAGAAGATTTTACAAGTAATGATTTTTTTTTTTTTTTTACCTTTTTTTTTTTTTCTTAAGAAACAATGAACTTGATTTCAAAAAGATTTGATGAATCGGCACCTCTTATATGAAGGATAAGTTTCAGAAATTCAACAACTATTTTACTGAAAACTTACCAGGCAATTGTGTTTTTTTGTTGTTGTTTTTTTTTCTGGTCAGTCATGACGAAAGAAATGATGATTCTACAAACTTGAACTGGACCATTTCTAGGGCTGCAGACTAAATTCAAATTTTCCTTCATATACAAAATGTGAAGGAAAGAGACATTTCACTTGACAGACTCGAAAAATCTTTGTTTTTTTTTTGTCATAAGAAAAATATGAAGACTTTTATCATTAAAACCATCATTTAAGAACTTTTTTTTTTTTTGATCAGTAATGTCCAACATGAGTTTAAAATTACACACAGGGAAGGGATGCTCTGAAAGTAATGCCTCCTATTCACTTCCATGGAAAATGCAACAAGTACACAATAACATGATTGGATCAGAGCTCAAAATTGCTGTCATTCTTGATGATGATAAAACATTAGTTTGGGACAACTGGTTAGAACTTTTGGAATGATACAAAAGTCTCAAATTAAAATTTTATTATATTTATTCTAAAAGCAACTAATTTCTTATATTAAAAGTATTCTTACATTTCTACAATATTGGTGGGCTTTTAATTAATGGAGCATGCAAAACAAACAAAATTTAAATACTACTTTTAAAATTGGTGAATGAAACCTGATTGAAAACAAAGGTAGAATGACTTAAATTTACAGTTTTTATTTATCTCTAAATCTGTATTTAATTTTGAAAGCAAAAAAATTTTTTTTCAATTTTTGGTTAAAAAGCTAGAATGAACCATTAACAAACATTTGTGTTATGTTTTCCGCTTGTCATAAAATAGATTGAAAATACAAGGGAGAATTTGTTCATGATGAGGCGCTCGTTACCTGCGATTCTACTGTATTGCAACTAAAATTGATTAAAGTTGCTAAGCTGATAGAGAAATCAAAAAGTCAACACATTCAATGACTATACCATGTTCTGTGTATTTTTTTATTCAATCTCTACAGCAATGTAGCAATCTTTCATTAATTCTTGGAATTCCTTTTTCATTTTTTTTTTCTCTCACCTCATTTATATGAACTGAAAACTTTGCCTTCCTTGAGGTAGAAGAATTCTTTAGGTTAATGTAGCCAACAATTAGTAAAGGATTAAGAATGATACCATAAGCCTGTCTCTTGAACCAAATTGTTTGCTATTTGAGAAAGATTTTATAGCAGTGGCAAAGTGTTACACTTCATAAACTAAATTAACCAAACAAGGGAGAATTTAAAAATGATGAACAAACATGGTAATGACACAAGGCAGGTAATTGGAAATGAAAATATAATTTTTTGATTGTGAATAATTGGTATGTGCTAATATTCTTTATATAAAAAATGAATTTATAGAGCACAATTCTTAAATTAAAGCTCTATAAAAATTCCTCTGAGCATGAAAATTAATTAAGAACATTTCTGTGCAAAATTATTCAAGGTTATTTAAACAAAATGTTTAAAGAAAAATAAAGTTGAGATTTTTATAAAAAATATAGCAATTTTTTTTTTATATATATTCATATTATAACTTTAATATTTTAGAATTTTTAAATTTATTTCCTCAAAATTTTAATGGTGTTTTTATCTTGCTTATAATTCTAAATGGTAACTGTTACAAAAAAAATTGATTCTGTGATAGTTTAGAAATATTTTTAGGGATGTTTCTGGGATGACAATAAAAACAAAAGTTAGTCTTGAACTCAAAATTGAATAGAGCAATTTTCCAGCATTTTTATGCTTTTGTTTTGCCAGCAAACCTACTTACTACACTTGAGAAAATCAACTTTTCCTCTGCTGAAATACATTAGCCACTGCCTAACTGTGCTCACATCCACTATTTGGTATCCCTAAACATTCAGTAAGCATCAAAGAATGTCAATGAGTTTAATTAATTTTTTCTGCATCTAGGAATTCAATAACTCACCAGGGGCGTCATATGCACTTTCATGTCAGATGCCATTTTGCCAGATTACTATTCAGACAAGGCAACAAAATATTATGGATTATTGGCAGGAAATTTCAACCCTTACTGACATTTCATTGTCCTGTGACATTGTGGTTCAACAGAATAAAATAGGAAGCATTACTTTCAAAATCACAGACACGCATTATATAATGTGTGCACATGTATTAGTTTCAGCATTAAACAAAACAAAAGAGACTGTTGGAAAGAGATAAATGAAAGTTATTCTTTATGAAAGAATAAAGTAAAAAAAACAAAGCTGACATTCATCTAAATCATGGAATAATGATGGTACGATGATAGATTCAGAGAACTAGATGGCGGAAGAAAACATTAATTAAAAGAAAAACAGCAGAGATGACAGTGTTAGTCTGTATCATTCTTGAACTTACATTTTTTTTTTCAAACTGAAGCAGCAATGCTAAGAATTCAAACTTTTTATGCTGTCATTTATATGAACAGTAAACCTGGAAGTAAAGTAAAGAAAAGACTGTTTTTTTTTTTTTTTTTACAAATGGATTAACTACTCAAATTTGATGAACAAAAGTAATCTTTTAATTACAAATGAAAATAAAATAAATGATGTCCTTATGAAAAATATATAATTTACGCAATTTGTAAAGTTCATCATATCTTCTCATCTCATCAATTTTTCATTAAAATGACTTTAAAAAAAAAAAAAAATGACTTAAAATAATTTGAGTATTTTGAATGAAAAACAAAAAGAATTTTATTTTGATCTAAAACTTATACGTACGTGTGTCGAGCATTAATCTTGCTAGAAAAGGGGAAATTTTAGGAATACGTTTTCACAACATCGCTCACTTGACGACGTGATCATATTTAAATGGAACGCTGATCTTATAAAAGATTTCTGTTATCTGTTTGGATTGGTATTGCTTTTATGTCCATCGTCTTTTTCATGTTGAATTGTATATGGTCTATGTTAATTATGTTTTATGAATATGTCCTGAAGATAGTCTATTAGACCGAAACATCCGACGTTGACATTAAACATTAAAACAGCATAATCGCATAAACAGTATATCTGTCGGATCTATATCCATATATTTGACATATATAAACATTAAAACAGTATATAATATGTATATATATGTATGATTTTTGTTTGTTTTTTCAGTATATATATATTTGTATATATTCATACTGTATGGATATATATCCATATATTTGTATATATATATATATATGTATATATATATATATATATATATATATATATATATATATATATATATATATATATATATATATATATATATATATATATATATATATATATATATATATATCCATACAATATATAATATATATGTTATATTCTATCACTGATATGTGAGTTCTATCACTGATTTCCAATAAGTACCACACATTCATGCCTGATGAACTGGGAACACCACCCAGTGAAACTATAGTCGCACACCAAAAATGTAGGTACATGTATATGTACTAATTAATACATATCTTTGCTCTGTATAACCGCATTGAGCACTATTACGTTTACACCTCATGCATAAATTTTAGATTATTTATTTGCTTGCCTGCATATGCACACCAGCACATGCTTACTTATATTTGGCCATTTCATTTATCCACTCTACAAATGCGCGTGTGTGTGTGTGCATATATATACGGTGCAATAGGTAAATTATCATCTAAATTATTCAAAAATGAAAATAACACTGAAATCTCATTTTGACACACATATTTACCAAAATTAAACTAAAATATCTTGAAATATTAAAGAGTAAATTTATTCAATATAATTGCGACTAGCTCCAACCACAGCCTCCAGATGACTTTGGAATCTCCTACAACTCTTCTGGAAGATCTCTTTAAGTTGGTGAATACTGCCATAATCCTTGCCTTCAATTCAAGGAGTTTTGTTGGTCTATCACTCAATTGTGCCCCACACGATAATCAAGGGGGTTTCAGTCTGGAGAGCTAGGTGGCCAGATATAAGGGGTGACATGGTCACAGAAATTGTCTGACAGCCATTACTGGGTTCTTCTGCTTGTGTGGCATGGTGCAAAGTCCTGTTGCTAGACATAAGTTCTTTCCACACAGCCACCCTCTTGACCCAGGGCAGCACTACCTCTTCACTCTCTTGTGGAGTGAAGTGCATCATGGTGCACTTTTTCTCACAGATGGTGCCCAACTGCCATTACTATATTGTGCAGTCAACAAAATCAAAAACAAACTGCACAAAATGGTGACAATTTACTCATCAATCCCTGTATATAAAGCAAATTTTATAATTTATATACTGATTATGTCTTGAGAATGTCTGATGATCCTAATATACAGCCAGTTAGATCAGGGCTACAGGAATGGCTTAGATACAAAGACAAGCTGAAGAGCAAATTGTCAGCTCTCAATATACCTTATAACACCCTAGGTAGAGTGGAGATCAACATGTTTTACTGGACTCAGCAGTTTTCAATTTGCTAGTCTGAATCATCTTCAAGTGAGAGCAAGATCTAAAAGGTCAGCCAATCTAACAGTGACCTCATCCTACACTTCTTACTCTTGTTCCATATGGGACTCCTTTGCAAATCAATTGCAGGTCTTAAGGGCCACTTAACATTATTGCACAACTAAATCAACTGGTTAAATTGTCAGTTCCACATAGGTTGAAACTGGCGAGAGAGTTCATTATTATATAACTATAAAACAGTTATTGGTTGCAGTTGTATTAGACCAGGGAACTGTTGTATTAAAAAGAGCTCAAACGTATATAAGGAAAATAAAAATTTAACATGCAGTACTTTTCAATTTAAAAAAAAATCAAGAGATCAGGAAATCATGCTACCTTGCTTTCAACCTTTTAATATCCTCAGGTGATACAGGCCAAATAATTTCCTAATGCTTTATATATATCTCGTCTACAGTTGCTCTCTCGCAGACGCACTGTCGCCTCTCTCTGTCTTTTTTACAAATACTTTCATGGTAATTGCTCTGAGGAGCTGCATTCACTGGTTCCCAGACTTCATGAATTCAAGCGCCCTATGAGGCTGGCATACCGCTCTCACCCTTTCACTGTTGAAACTATTAAATGTAGCCATCTCTTCTACTCCAATCGCTTCATATCTTGCACGTGGAACTCACTTATTCCTGTTTCCCTGAGAGCTATAATCTTCAACTATTCAAATGTAATGTCAATCGACATCTCCAGTTGCCTTGATCTATCCACTATCCTTCTCCTCATCCTTTCCTCTATCACTCCTATATGATCTTGCTCCAAATCTTCTGTAACCCCTTATGTCCTAGTGGCTTCCTGCCTTGCTTGGGGTGAAACGCTAAAAAAAAAAAAAAAAAATAATAATGCTAATAATAATATATATATATATATATATATATATATATATATATATATATATATATATAAATAAATACACAAAGTGAAGTGTAATAGAAAGTGAAGAGAAAAGCAAGAGTATTGAAATTGTATTGGAGAGCGAGTAAATAAAATATACATACTTTCATCCTGGTTCGTACGAAGTCAAAAAGTACTTTTTTAGTGTGTATGCTTCATGTCATTGTTTCTGATCTTTCATTCAGTGGATTTTCAGGACCTAGAATGTAACTTTTCTTCCTGACACAGTTTGCTATGATTGCTGTAAGGTTTGGCACTCTTTACAATTGGATCTTTGTTATTTTTTTTCTTTTACTTTACACACATGGCTGACTCATCTGGTAGAATTCCTCAGGATTTATAGTTTGAATAATGACTTGTAATCATGCCATCTCTTCTTGAATCTGTCTTCAGTAGACAACACATATTTTGCTCTGGCTATTTATAGCTTTTACTTTGGCTTTGTAAATTACTCCTTCCATTTGGCAAACTCCATCTAGTGGACATTTACTTTTGTCTCTACAGTTACAGGTTTCAATGTTAATGATATATTGCTGCACATTATCTTTGAAATTACTGGTGTTTTGTCTTTATTGTAGTTTCTAAATTACTAGTATAGCTGTAACTTAATTTAACTGTATTTTTATTTAAGATCTTGTGTTATTTGAATTTTTGTTGGGAAGTGTTTATTGAGCAATTTGAAAAATATTTTCCCTATTTTATATCCAATCTCTAAATTAAAGGTGAGTTAAACTAAATAAGATTTTTTTTCTTTTCCTCGAATTATTTTTCATTTGTTTTATTTGAAGGTTAAATTCCATTTTAGTTTTATGCCCCCAATTCTTTTCATACTACTTTTTTTTCTTTGAATATTATTTTACAAGAGGAATTTTTAGATAACTTGCACTATTTCTTTAGGGATGTGCTTTATTATACTCAGTGTGGTTGGATCCAGTATTCACATATATTTAATTTTGTGTTGGGTTGAGTTTCGTGTGTAGGGAGACACTACGAGTGAAATAAACAGCAGCCTCCTGCAGGAAAATCTACTGCCTAGTCAGTGATGAATCCAGACACAATCACCCAAGCATGTATCATGCCTGACACTAACTCATTGTCTGCCCCCAACTTGCTTTCAATATGCCTTGAAATTGTCAAATTCTTCAAGCCATCTCCACATTGCCATTGTGGTGTTTAGGCAAACAAACTGTCCCAATCGGAATTTGAACTAGAGTTTGCTAATGCCATTAACCACTAGAACATTGTATTCATCTTGATTATTATTGCTTAACTTATTCTCCGAACATTTTTTTTTTATTTATATTCATCAAATCAACATCTCACCTAAGAAAGTGGAGAGAAATTTTTTTTTTTTCAAGAAATTTAAAAAAAAAAAAAAAAAAAAAAGTTAACACCGGAAGTTTTTATCCTAACATTCAAAAGTTATTTATTAAATATTCTTGCATTATTAAACTAATTTGGAAAGTGTGGATTACCACAAAAGAAACATTCAGTTGGTTGTATTCAATTTGATAAAACTAATCTGACTTGCCCTAGAAGGGAAAATAAAAGCAAATACACATTTATTTAAAAAAAAAAAAAAAAAAGTATGGCATATTCAGGTAACTTTGTGCATGCATGCAAATAATCCTGTTATCCTTAATATGCAAATAGTCTTTAGCAAGACAAATGTTTTGTGGTCAAAGATGCAGGCAGATGCATAATATTCATTATAAAAATGCACATCATTACTGAGGAGGAAAGGAAAAATTGACAGGATTCACAAGACACACATTGTCAACAGTGTTGGGGGGGGAGCAAGAATTTGGGTTGACTTTTTGATGACTCAAGAAAAGTGCTGAATGGCTTAATTGCAGATCAGATCTTTCCGATGGTTTGCTAGTGTTTACTAACATTCTTAGCTGTTCTAACTTTTATGCTCACTTTGGACATGGATCCCAAAGAACCTATCTTTTCTCCCCCACTGTATGGATTAAATAACAGCAGACTGGGATTAAAAAAAAAAAAATAATTATAATTTTAATGTTCAGAAAATATTTTGAGTCTGCTAAGAATTAGTTACATGGTTATAATGCAATTTGGTATCAGGAGAGAATTGAGTGAATGTATTGAAAAGTGATCCAGCAGAACATGTTGAACACACTTTGGCTGAAATCAAAGGGAAATCAATTGACAAGAATTACAAAAAAAAAAAAAAAAAAAAAAAAAAACAGACAATCTAGAAATTATCCAGCCATTTTGAATATTTCTACTAAGTATTTTTTATGTCCCAATAGAGATTTTTTGGAGAGCGGGGTACCCACTGTTGAAAAGAAATAAATTTCAAACCATAGACAATGTTAAGAACAAACATGGTAATTGGCAGTTGTTCTGAAAAGTGATCTGTAAGTATACGTGATCCCATGAGAAGTACTTTAAAATGGGTATAAAGTGTTATTACCCTAAATAAGCTATTCTTTCATTAATTTTAAATACCTTGAAAACTTTTTGACAGCTGCTATACTAATTCAAACTTTGATGAAATGAGATAGCTAAGTCACTGCTTAACACCTACCTCATGTAATCTACAACTTTGTCCACATTAGTAGACCACTCAGAGTGGAATCAAATGACTACATAGCCGTAAGATTGGTTTGCTGAGTAAATTGCACAGACTTTGTAAGACACTCACAATATAAAGAAAACAAAAAAAAATGATCTGAAACAGCAACAACATAATTCATTAGCTTTGTTATACACATCAAGATATTTTATTATTAAGAATTAATATATTACAGTGAATTCTTCTCAGCTAAAAGACATCTTCATTAGTTGTTTTTTCTTGGGGGGGGGGACCTATCTCCAGTATATTTTTTGTCAAATTTAAACTTGTAAGGATATCAATGACTCCTCAATCCAGTGAAAAGGGCTGAGTGGAACTTCAGGGCTAGGACCTGCTATGCCATATTCCCATCATATTCAATTGCTGTGAAGTAAGTTCCACTCAAACAGCTTCTTCCTGTGAACCACTTCTCTGTGGAACAGACTCCCAAAAGGATGTACTACAATCTTAACCTGTTCAAGTCTAGAGTTAACTTATCTTCTCTTACTCATATAGGACTACACACTTAATGTAAGTCTGCCTCGAGTCAAATTTGTAGCCACTCTTTCCTCTGTGGGTCATTTACTTTTCAAAAGACAGGTCCCTTATTTATGAAATTTGTGCAAACATTTTCAGAACCTATTTTTGAAAACTAGAAAGTGAAATGCAAATTTTTTTTTTTTTTTTAAAATAAAGACTGAAAACTTTTGCACATTCTTTGTCTTTGTAGCTTAAACGAGTCTATTACTAAGACTTCGCACATACAATTCAAGATACAACTGGCTTAATCCGCCGTTCTTGCTTTCTGCACACATCAAAATGTAAATCCGTCTTTTCTCCCGTTCTCACTGCTTCGGCCCTCTTGTATCAGACAAACACTGCAGTCGACCAACCAATCAGCATTCTTCTCTTTTAGTCTGTTACCCAGATAAATATCCTCCTCCAGTTCAACCAATCAGCATTCTTCTCTTTTAGTCTCAGTTACCCACGTAAATATCCTCCTCCAGTTCAACCAATCAGCATTCTTCTCTTTTAGTCTCAGTTACCCACGTAAATATCCTCCTCCAGTTCAACCAATCAGCACACAACTTGCTATTGGTCAAAGCATGCCAAACTGTACAAAAACCCTTGTTTCCACACATACTGCTGGAATTGCTAGACAGGAGAGTAATGCCATTTCAAAGGAGCAAACATGCTGATGCCCCATATTGAGGTAAGACCCTTATTTGCCTATGTACCAGATGCAAGCCACTCTGGCTGGCTTGTTTCTGTGAGACTGTTCACCAGTCTTCAAATCAGAGAAAGTGCAGCATTTTGCTGAATAAAAAGAATTGACAGCAATTCTTTCTTTCAATGAAAGGAAGAGAGATAATACATGGGTCCAGCTGAAATACAGCCCACATAATGGTAAGTCTTCAACTAGTTAATGCCTTACCATTACGTGGGAGGTAATTACCTTTGTGTGAGGTATAATTCATCTCACTTGGATGTTTTCTTGCAATTATCCTTGAGGATCAACTGAAATGAAAATAGGAATAAGAAAAATGAATAAATGTAAGATTTTCAAATTAAAATTTATTGAATATTTTCTCTCCCAAAAGTAATTTGTTGTACAGAATCCAAACAGATGTTAATAGCAAAGAGGATTGAAAATAGAGAAACAGAAAGAATCGCGTCTGTGGCTGAAATAACAGATAATAATGTTACACTTGTAGCTATGTACACTGTCTTTTTGTCTAATAATGATAAAATGTTTGGAATGTGGGAGAAATAACTAAGGGAAAGAGAAGATTTCAGAGTATCATGAATTAATTTCTTTTAGCAATGATGTTTTAATATGGAAAGGTGTCAAGAACATTACATCAAGAACATTGAAGGGTGGGCAAGTGTTTTTGTTTATTCAACCAGGAATAGAGGGGGGGACTCATTAATGGAAATTTTTTAAACTTAAAAAAAAAAAACTAAAACTAAAAAAAACTTAAAAGTAATATTGTTCTTTGGAGTTGTTTTTGTTATTTTTAGCATATTTTCATTAAAAAAAATAAATCCTTAAATCGATTCTTAATGTTTTTTTGTTTTTTAAAAAAAAAAAATAAAAAATAAAAAATTAAAAGTAATAAATTGTTCTTTGGAGTTGTTTTTGTTAGCATATTTTCATTAAAAAAAAAAAAAAAAGTCCTTAAAATCGATTCTTAATGTTTTTAAAAAAAAACAAAAAAAAAACAAACAAAAAAAAAAAACTATTCCAGAAACCAACTACCTGTTTGTGAGCCCACTTTTTAAATCCAATTCATTATAAATTTGGTATCAGTGGCTGGATGACAAGATAGTGAGGATGGGAAACATGGAGTAATTTCCAAAGATTCCCAGAAAATTCATATTGAATGGTAGGGGAAATGGATCCACCCCCACAATTTTGGGGAACACTTGAGAGAGAGTGAGGGAGTTTATACATATATATATATATATATATATATATATATATTATATTATATATATATCAGAGCTTGAGAGCATTTTGTCAGTATAGAGAAATAATAGCAATAAGAAAAAGTTGGAATAATAATAAAAAAAACAAAATTCTATCATCAGCAAAATAATTGGTAAATGTTAACCTATAAATGGAGTGATTATGTATATTTGTACATCAATTATATATACTTTTGATTTTAAAAAGCAAAAAATGTCAAAGAAATAATTTCAAAATATTAACTTTTTGCTTATTAAATATGTAATTTAAAAATAAAGTCTACAAAAGTGATTTACTGTTAAACTTTAAAATTCCCTAAAAAGTTTTTTCAACTGAAATATTTTTCTAAACCTATTTTAGTTTCTCAGAAAAAAATTTTCATCTTTATGAACAAAGAAAATTAGTTTTCTTTTAATTCAAAATATTGATTAGTATAAATGAAATTTCATTTTTGTTTAAGGTGAATCTGTTATGAGAACAATATTTTTACTTTCATAACTTCCAATAAAATTACTATGAATGGAAGAAAAATTAAAAGCAACTAAAAGAAAAACAAAATTATATGAAATATCTTTTGAGAAATTTACCTACGGTTAATAAGAGGGAATAGTTAAGATTAATTAGATCCTTTCCTAAGTTTTCTTGGGCTCAAGCCTGCCTTGAAAAAGAAATTTCTCTCTGCCCCTGTTCAGCAGTAACAATCACCAAAGACACAATCTATACAACAGATCAGAAACATGAGCTTTCATTTACTGTCGTTTTCTTTCAGAAAAGGAATAGCAATTATATTTGTTGGGGCAGGGAGAAACTTATTCGCCAATTAAATATTTCAATTTGAAAAATACTTAAATAATTCAAGAAAATAGAGTGGGGGGGATAAGGAGAATAAACAAATTTGAAGGAAAGGAAGTGGGGGAGGGACGTAGCTATACAGACTCACAATATCTAAAATGTGTAAAGAAAAAGGACTGAGAAGATACCAAATTCTTTAAAAGAATGTGAAGAAAATATACAGATAAAATCTGGTTCAGTTTGGTTCCATTCTGTTTTTGTTTAAAGAACTATTTCAATTGATTTGGTTTCCAGTTTTTAAATATTAATGGAGTAACCTCACTGATACAGTGAAATTATTTTGTAACCAGAAACCTTATAACCTACAAAAAAAAAAAAAAAAAAAATTGCAAATATTGATTCCTTAGCACTTTTTACCCCTTATCTTTCACATTCAGTAAAATAAAGGGTGGAGAGATTACCCCCACTACTAAAAAATAAAATTTGATATTTCGTAAGGTTTAGTTATAACTAAATCTTACAAAATATCAAATTTACTTCTAAATCCTAAAGATTTTTTATTGCTTCTAACTTTATTTTTTAGCTTCAAAATCCTATGCATTTTTAATAAGAATATTTCTTCTTTAAATTTTTATTTTTCTGGAAGGTTTTTGTAAATATTAAGTTTTCTTGAATAGCACACAAATCAAAATCTTACAAAAATAATGACCTAGAAATGTTATAAAACTTCCATTTTTATAAAGTATTTCATGTTTTAGTTTTTTTTATTTGATACAAAGGGAAGATAATGAAATCAAGGGAGGTAACTGTAAGATTGTAAGTTATGGGGATCTCAAATGTAGAGTTATTCTTCAAATACAAATCTATATTGATATAGCATTTCTACTTTTATTAGCTTTAATTGAATAGAAAACAGTACACACCACATTTAATTCTAAAACATATATCTAAGTATTGAAAACTAAAATCTGATGTTTGTAATAAATTAGAAACAGGAAACTTGTTTGGGTGGTGGGCAGCAGTATTTCAGAGCAAACTTAACAGCATTTTTCAGTGAATAGAAAAGAAAATGACCAATATTAAATAGGTTAATATTTTTAAGGATTTGACAATTATCACAGTGATAAAAGAATAGACTATAAAAGCACTTTCTAAAACATTTAGTAGCATTAGTTCATACTTCTCCCTGTCCCTTATTTAAAAATATGTTGTCAAGTCATGCTTATTCAAGGGAAGACATTTCTTTAATATAAAGATATTTAAATGAATCTTATGATCCCTTCAAATTTTATAAGCATATACTAAATAAACTATTTTCTTCTAGGAGAAGCTAAATGATTTATACTCCCAATGATATTGGCTATGGTATCATAATATAGAGAAAATTTAGGGCTCCTGGCCAATTTATTACGATGGCCATTGAGTTCAGAAGGCATCAAAACTGTTTTTTATTTTTTTATTTTTGGCACTGTTAGAAATATTGGGAGGGGGGAATAAAATTGGTAAAAAAAAAAAAAAAAAATTATATATATACGCTAAAGCACAATGCATAACGTAAGATTTTTATTTATAAATTTTTTAACATAAAAATTATTTCTAGTTCAAACAGAAATTTAGTTTAAGTCATTTTAGTCTTGAATGAGGCTTGTCAAATTCAGAGGATTTGAAAAAGAAAAATAGTACAATAAAGAGTTTCCTCCCTTAGTTTGGGTCGACTCAACATTTCCGGTGGTGTTGGTAGACCATTACATTACAGATGAATAACCACAATTAACATTATTATTTAAAAGACCTTAACGGAAATTAAAATTTTACTAAAAATGAAAAGCTGGCATCAAGAGAAGAAAAAAAATGCAGCATTATGAAAATTCGATTACCTTTTTAATTTTTGATACATTAGAACTTAAAATAAAATAGAATAAAATTAAGTTTCTTTGCAATTCTATTGAAATGAAAATTACAATTACTTTAAATGATTGCAAAGCAAAAAAAAAAAAAAAATTACACAGAAGAAATTATACTATAAAAATACAAATGTCTATTGATGCACAAGAGAGAAAAGTTAAATTTTATAATTTGCTTTTGCAAAGAAGTGTGGCTTTTGTAGGACAGTTAATGTTAGATTTCAATGACCAAAAAGGATTTTCTATCTCTGCTTTTGGAAGCCTGATAATTAAAACTTTAATTTTTACCAATTAGACAAATGCCAAGTTTCCTTCTATCTGTTTTTTCTCCTTACCAACAATCTTCAATCTTATCCGACTGTCAAGTTGGAGTTAAACTAATTTTTTTTTTCTTAGTTAAGTCAAGTAAAAGAACTAAAAAGAAGTGAAGGGACTAAAAATTTGGATTTTTTTTTACTCTTAAAAAATGTAGAAAAGAATCTATTGGTATTTAGCAAATATATGACAAACCAAAATTTTGATAAAGTGAAAATAAATAAATAAATAATAATTTTGGAGACTAAGCACTCTTTCCTTTAGAAGTGAAATTGTATTAACCACAGTAGAGCCATACAACTTTGTAAAGTTTTGATATTTTTTTTTTTTTTTTTTTTTTTTTTTGCTTCTTTTAAAAAAATATACACCATTACATTAGTTTTCTTAACATTGAAAATATATAAAGAATTAAGAAATTTACTTTTTAAACAGCAGTTGAGAAAAAGAATTTTCAATAACTAAAAATATCATTTCAGTTCTAAATGTAAAGAGAAAAATATGTCTAGCATGTGGGGTGTGGGGGGATATTGAAATATAAGGAAAGGGTCTAAGTACTGAAACCTAGAAGAAAAATGCCTCTCAACTTTAATATTTCAATAAATGATTAAAAAGAAGTCATAAGTGCAGTTAAAAAAAAAATGTTAACCTGAAAAATATACAGGAATCAAATATGGAGATATGTATAAATATGATATAAAGGATTTTAAAAATCAAGAAAATTAAAAAAGAAAAATTTGCTAAATGAAAATAAATGATTTCAGATAAGAGAATATCTTTTAAAGCCATAAGGAAGTTTCATACCATTTTTTAAATTGTGAATTGGGGGCAAGGAACTAAGTGGGGGGTGTTGAGGAGAAATCACTTACTCTGTCTGTGTGTGTGTGTGTGTGTGTGTGTGTGTGTTTTTTTATATATCTCAGCTTGGAAATAAGTATCAATCTAATAACTAGTGTGCTTCAAGTCAAAAACAAAAAGTAAAATTTTTGTTTTTTTCTAAGTTTTATCTTTTTTCTCTGTAATTGCTTTGTTTTTATCATGAGTCTATGTACAGATGTGAATGTGAACATCAACGTGAGAGAGAGAGAGAGAGACAGATGCTGCAACACAGCAATGACACGACCCCCCATAACAAGAATGACCATCACTAATGACAGAACAGTGGCATCAATGGTCGTTTTAAAGCATGGACTATAGGGACTATTGAGGTGTTCTCAGTATCTTTATTAGTCATACCTATTCCGCCAGATTAAGTGCTTATATAGAGCGCTATCACCGGTACTACAGCCATACCAAAACCAGCATCAGTACCAACACCACTGCTTACAAGTGTCATCAAGTCATTGCAGAAAGTTGTGCTTCAGGCAGCGGCCACCACCCCAACACGAAGATCAGCTAAATGAACAAACGGAGCAGTGTTACAGCCATAGCCATTGTCAGCTGCAACAAGCCGTGAACACTTTTTTTTTTTCCTACTATGGACGATGTAAATGGAGGTTTCGACTGAGCACAGATCGAACATCATTGGTGAAACGAAGTGCATCCAACATGGGCAGCAGACAGAGGAGGGCTGTATCTCGTGCATCACTGAACCATGACTTGATGGGTATCGCATTATCTAGAAAAAAGAAATGATAACGTTCACAAAACGGAATGCAAGAATAATTACAATGAAAGGCATTGTGGAAGATGTATTTTTTTTTTTCAGATAATTTTCTCCCTTTAATGCACACAATCTCTTTAATCTCACTTATCTTTAATTCATTATCTTTCAAGAACATATTACACAAAGCTAATACAAAAAGTAAAATAACTGCAGAGTAGGCTGAAGTAATCAAAGACAATTCTATATACTATTCATATTCAATTCTATATACTATTCAAACTCAAACCTGAAAAATCCACTAAAAGTTTTACTGACCTCTGAAAAGTGGACATAGGCTGAAAGAAACTTGATGACTTTGTTAGACCAAGATATGACAGGCATCAACTTTAGGAAAATTAGTCCTGATCCAAAAGAAAGGGTCTAGTCCAGCTGAGATTGTTTTGGCAAACAGGAAACTTAATATATACGAAATCACAGAACCATGTAATCAGTATCAATTTCATTTCTTCACTGTTAACAGTCCCATCAGGATGTGGGTGATAATGGCTCTCCACAACTTTCTATTCTTTGTAGCTCTAAGCAATATGTTTTCTTGCTATTTCTTCTCAGTCCCAGTTCTACCATCCATTTACACAACCTTGTTAGGTAGTTTACTTTTCTTTTGCTCGTCTTGCCTTCAATGCCCTGTGAGTACCAAATTCTCTAAACCATCTTTCTTCATTATGTGTCTCAAAAATTTCAGTCTCTCTGATCCTAAATACAAGTGTCTTGTTTCCATTTTCCTTAAAACAGTGTGACTGTTTACATGCTCTTCACTCATGCTATTCTCAGCATTCTTCTGTAGGACCACATCTGTTGTCACAGATCTTTTCTTCATCTACAAAGAAACTGTCAGACATCTAATGAAATTTTCCTGTTCCTTAATTATTTTAGTTTCTAAAAGGCACTTTTACTATTTTAATGTTCCTTCAAATTTTCCAGCATTTACTGCCATATAGGAGATTAGATATCACATAGCAGTTCATTGTTTTTTCTTTATTTCTAATATTTTCCTGTTTCTTAATACTTTGCTTAGTTTTTGAAAGGTATCTTTCACTATTCCAGAGAGTTAAATTTCTGTTCTTGCTATATTCTAACATTGCTAATTTGTAGCTCACATCTTGGCCTGCTTCCTAATTCCCATACATTTTGTCTTCTTACAATTAACCTTTTTGTCCTGCCTTCATTTACTACCTTTATCTAAAAGTTCCTGCAATTGTTTTTCTGTATCTTTGATTGATTTCTTCAGAGATTCCACCAGAAAATGAATGAGAATTACCAAAAGTGTTGTATTTACCAACCTTCGATCAAATCCTTATGTTCGGAGCTTGTCAAAGGTATGATTTCAGGTCTCTACACACAGAATTTGACTAGGCTCTTTGGACAATGCTTATGGCAGCTTCAAGACAGTCTGCGATAGGTAAATTGTCGCCATTTTATATTTTTAATTTTGTCCACGTGTGCTTATTTTTGATTTTGTCAACTGTACAGTATAGCAAGGTCAGATGTACACCGTCTATGAGAAAAAGAGAACCATGACATAATTTGGAAATGGCATGCTGTACTGCTTGGCATTCACACCAGAGGCTCCAATTCAAACATTGGAAAGTGTTTGGGTGTCAATCTGAGGACAGTGCAGAGGATTCAGAAAGAGTTAGATGATATATCCAGTCAACATCATGGTGCTTAGAGTGATCACTAGTGATGGTGATGTTATGCCTCCATTCATCTTCCCACAGGGTCTACAACTACTACTATGCCTACCAACAAGATTCTGCAACCATGCCACACAAGCAGGAGAACCAAGTCACAACTGTCAGACACTTTTGACAGCCACATCACCCCTTACATTTGACTGCCAAACGCTCAAGGCTGCAACCCCTTGTTTATTATGTGTGGGACACAGTTGAGGGAGAGACCAACAAAACTCCTTGTAACACCAAGAAGGCAAGAATTATGGCAGCATTCAACAACTTAAACAAGGAAACTGTCCAGAAGAGTTGCAGGAGATTCTGGTCATCTGGAGGCCATAGTTGAAGCCAATGGCAATTTTATTGAATAAATTTACTCTTTATTATTTAGATATTTTTATGTAATTTTGGCTTAATTTATCTATTAAAATGAGATGTCAATGTTATCTTCATTTTTGCATAATTTAGATGATAATTTACACATCACATGATGTAGATAAACGAACCTTGAAAGCAAGAAATATATGGTACACCTGATAAGCAACAAACTTTGATAGTATGAAACATTTTGTAATAGTCAAGCTAATTATGTCACCATTGTTTCAGTCAGTGATACACACTTAGGCGATCATATCACTTGATTCAGGACTGACTAGGGAGGAGATTTTTCCTGCAGTAGGTTAGACATTTCATTCTGCAGTAGACTGGTTGCCAACCAAGGCTATATAACCCAGTCTATCTGGTTATTTAACCCATAGCTGGGTGAAGAAGAGATGGATCCATATCTTTTTCCAGTGATATTTGTGCATAAGTGAATGTCACAAACCCAACTGGAATTCAAACTCGGCTCTCCAATTTCTCGTTCAGAGCCATTATGCATTATACCACGTCGCACATCCCCATCGATTGTTTACTAATACAAAAATAGAATCTCACCCACTTCATCATGAAAATTTCTTTCAATTAATATTTCTCTTTCTTGAACTCCTGTACATTCAACTAATTACATTTTGAAATTGATAAAGAAAAGGGATTTCATTCAAGCAAAATGCCTTCTCCCCCCCCCCCACGGGTATCACTGCATAAATAGACTTTACTTTGAAATTAATCAACCAAAAAGATGCTAAGTACTGCAGTAACCAGATATTGAACTCAAAACTCTTTGGGTCTCGTCCCTAGATCCAACTAACACTTTTATCCACTCGGCTAATGCAGTGGTGAACAAAAACTTGAAGAGCCAAGTTAATGGGAGATAACTGAGGCAATCGAAAGTGGCATGCCACATAAAAACTAGAACAATCTACCCTAGTGGACGAAATAAAGGGTTCAATTTGAGATTCCAATCACCTGAAGAAGACAAGAGTGTACAACAGCTGAAACATTGTGAATATAGCAATAAAGATGAGGAAAACAGTCCGAATAATGTAAATAATTACAATAATTCACCTCAAAAATAGAGACAGTTCATTTTGACAGACTTGCTTTAAATTTCACTAAAAATCCCCACATTATTTTGAGATATCAATGTCTACAACCTCATGATAAAAAAAAAAAAAAAAAAAAAAAAAAAAAAACACAAAAAATGTTCTTCCTTGTAAATGCACTTTAATCTAAAGTTTTTCAATTAGGAGTAAATAGATGCACCAAATCATTCAGTTCACACTGTTCCCCAGTATTTTGAACTGGAGTAGAGGTTCATCCCTTGTTCCAAGTTTAGGATTAGGTTTCTGGTAGTTTCTAAAATCTAAATTGTTTTCATTTTCTTTTACTCCCAGGAGCCTATTGTGGCATTATTCAATTGCTTAGGTGAAATGATTTAAAAACCACGGATTGTATAGTGAAAATTTCAGATCAAGATTCAGTTAATCACTACTGGTCTGGTTGGTTATAGAATTATTTGATCCATTCCCACTTCCCTTTGATCCACCAAAAATAAATTAAATTTTCTAACTCACCTGGATATGATTTATAAGCTACTGGAGAATTGTCCAAGATAAATATACTGGAAAGGTCACTGCTGATAGCGGACAGGTCTTTGGTGTAACTACCAAAATCAAGACTACAGTGCTGTTAAAATAAAAGAATAAAGATAATTACAAGATTTCATACTAAATTCTTTATAAGGAAACATTAAAAATATAATATTAGTGAATATCAAAATTATTTTCATTTTCCATAGGCTTTTACTCCAAAGCTACATCTATAACTATCATTTTTGCTCTTTTTCTTGTGTGCGTATATATATATATATATATATATTAGATATCAGTGGCTACTCTGGCAGTTGGGCTGAGCCCGAGTGAGTCAACATTCAAGTATGTCTATTTCAAAAAAAAAAAAAAAAAACTTTCATGGTGCATTATTTTCATTTTTGACTTCAGCTGGACCCAAAATTGTTTTTAACTCCATGGCTCAAAATATTGCCTGAAATAAATTTTGTTGATATTGTTCATAAGAAAGAAAGAAAACAATGAAAGAAAGTAAGTAGAAAAAGAATGAAATAAAATTAATGTGCCTCGTTGGGCTACGAAAATCTGAGCCCTATCTGAGCTGGAGACATTTAAATAGGCAATGTATTTCTTGCTTTAATTTTATAAATAATCTTTTAAAAATCTCTAATGACTTGTATACCCTGTTTTTCAAAGAATACATTTTTCATTTCAACTTTAAAATGTCCATTTTAAATAATTTATTTCATACAGTATAAGGTTTGTTTAGCACAATGTTTCAATTAAAAGAGGGTAAATTAAACTGAGACCAAGCTAAAGATGTGGAAAATCAAAGAAAGCCTTAACTCATCAACTGGAGGGGTGGGCTGAAGAGTGTGACTGGGGTAGTATTGAGGAAATATGATATCAGTCAGTAGTACTGATCATAAATGTAAAATTCAGAGAGACACATTAACACACAAACACACACTCAAGATAAATACACATATAATTAAAAAAAACAAAAAACAACAAAAAACCAAAAAAAAACCCCAAAAAAAAAAAAAAAAAAAAACCATGTCTGGCTATAGATTTTTAAAAATTATATATTTCAGTTAGAGTAAAGGAATGATTTTAGCATCTAAGTTATACCAATAGTACAGTTTGTTAAAGATTGTAATGAGCCTGATGAACACTGATGACCTAAAGTTGCCACTGAGGTGTGTGTGTGATATATATATATATATATATATATATATATATATTCATGAATTATTCACACAAAAACCAATGCAAAGGTTAATGATTTAATTGGCGAGAAATCCATCATCGCAAACAATTTTTTTTTGTGTGAATAATTCATGAATTTGTAAATTGATTGCATGTTTATTGTAATATATATATATATGCATACATACATGTACAGGGTGTGATGAGTAAAGCAGTGTCATTTTATATTTTTAATTTCATGCATGCACATTGTTTTTGATTTTTGTTGATTGTACAGTATAGTAGGGTCAGTTGGGCACCATCTGAGAGAATAAGAGCACCATAATGCAATAACACTCCATTAGAAATTTACTTAGCATTTACACCGGAAACTCCAATGCAAATATTTAATAGTGTTTGGGTGTCCATCTGAGGACAGTGCAGAATATATAGAAAGAGTCTAATGGTGATTATGAAAGTGTTATACTTCCATTCATCTTCCCACAGGGCCTCAGATTCAACAAAGAGGTCTACATCAAGCACCTTTAGAAGATAGCGCTGCCCTGAGTTAAGAGGGTAGCTGTTAGAAGACCCTATGTTTGGCAACAGGACTCTGCACCATTCCACACAAGCAGGAGAACCCAGTCATGGCTATCAGACCACATATATGACCACATCACCCCTTACATTTTGGCCATCTAACTCTCCATACTGCAACCCCCTTGATTATTATGCGTGGGGTGCAGTTGAGCAAGAGACCAACAAAACGCCTTGTAACACCAAAGATGAACTGAAGGCAAGGATTATGGCAGCAACTTATACAAGGAGACATTCCAGAAGAGTTGCAGGAGATTCCATAGTCGTCTGGAGGCCGCGGTTAAAGCCAACAGCTATTTTATTGAATAAATTTACCATTTCAAGATATTTTTTTACCATTTCAAGATATTTTTGTGAAATTTTGGTAAATATATGTTAAAATGAGATATCAGTGTTAATTTCATTTTTGCATAATTTAGACGACAATTTATACATCGCACCATGTATAACCTGGTGGATAAAGGTCACTCATCAACAGCCCAACACCAATAAGAACCATTGGAGGGGGAGAAAGAGAGACCTTAGTCCTTGTTAGGACATCTAAATAGGAGGGAGAGGACTCTCATGTAACACCTGCAGCACACAAGCAACCAATGATGTTGATGTCCTCTTTTCAGATCATTGCTTGTGTTGCTCAGAGAATGGGATTGATCCTCTGCACCATCTTTCAACACTTCAAAAATTTCATGCACAGCCATTGCATATTTTGGATGTTGCTTATGGTTGTCTACACCCTTAAACGGCATGACTATTATGACGAATGACAACAGTATTAGAGACCTTGGCAATTATGGCTCTTGAACTGTACGTGGTGCAAGGGTCTGGCCCAGAAGGTGTCCCATGGCATCACAGCCTGAATCAAGTTGTTGTCATACTACTGCAATGCTTAGCTTAAATGTCATGCCTATATGTGAGACTGGTGGATTTACAAGTTGTTGTGTCATGGCCATGCTCAGTAACAAGATAGAATCTATCAAATATCATATCCATCGTTATTAACAGATAACAGTATAGAACATGCCAAAGCAATACACATTCAAGAATTAAGAGAACCAAAAAAATTCTGGTACATCCAATATTCTATCCTATATTGACACACAACCATATACAAGTTTTTAAAACATTTTTATGTTTATACATTCTTTTTACAGATAAACAAAAATGTCTTAAAAATAATTGTCGGACTTTGTCCATTTCATAATGTGTAACGTCATTTGTTTACATTTGGATATGCCATGAGCAGATATGAATGTACATGAGAGATTCATAGAAGATTGAAGTTTAAAGGCAGTAAATTCAACCTTGTTAATTGAACAATTCTCTGTGGCTCAATCGGTTAAGAGCACGTCAGGCTAAATGACGGTTCCATATAGGATACAGGTTCGAATACTGTCAGAGAATGAATATTTTCTATGAAAATTTCTTGGACATTCAGGCCGGTAAATGTTTTTTTAATACTGTTTATTATAAAACAGAGCATTTACTTAAATATTTGTATCTATAAAAAAGAATGTATAAACATAAAAGTGTCTTAAAAATAATTGTCGGACTTTGTCCATTTCATAAGGGTTGTCAGTTTTTCTATTTTCCAATGCAGTTAGTACTGAATTCTTATCTGTAAAGATAATGTGTTTCTTTTCTTCACTGTTTTCAATTATATTCAATGCCAGTTCTATGACTGATGCTTCAGCACTGTAGATTGATGCTTTATCAGGGAGTCTTTTTAATAGTTTGTTTTTGTTGTGAACTGCAGCACATGCAACTTTATCTCCAACTTTGGATCCATCTGTATGGACAAGGGCATCTTCAATATGGCAAACACGCTACAGCACAAATGTGTCTGGCTTGTTCACCTTCCTTGGCTTCCCACACAATCCCACAGATCTACCTCTTTTCATAGACACTTCCAAGCAAAGTGTGAAGTCCGTGCTCCTGTACAATAGGAATAAATACCCCAGCATTCCAATTACCCACTCAATCCATCTGAAGGAGTCGTAAGGCAATATAGGTCTCTTTTTGGAATCTGTCAAGTAAAAGCAGTACTCGTGGAGACCTCAAGGTCATTGGGCTTCTTATGGGCATGCAAGCAGGCTTCATGAATTATTGTTGCTGTCACTGGCTCTGGGACAGCCAGGCTGTGTTCAAACACTACAAGCAGAAGGACTGGGGGTCTAGAACTTTCATGCCTGGTGAAAACAGTGTCAAAGAAAATCCACTGGTTAACATGAAAAAGGTGCTTCTTCCTTTTCATAAAAAACTTGGTCTAATAAAGAATTTCGTGAAGTCCCTGAACAAAGATGGTGCTGCCATCCAACTGAGAGCAGGGGAAGCATTTAAGTAAGTCTGGCATGTCCTTGGTAATACATGGATACCAGATTACTAAGAGTGTATCGAGAAGTTGCATGGCATGTCAAATGTCACTCAAAATTGACTTTCTCCATTCCCACCTTAAATTCTTCCTTCTGAACCTCAGAGCAGTGAGTGATGAGCATGGAGATAGGTTCCACCAAGATTACTAAGATGGAAAGAAATTACCAAGGCAAGTGGAATCCCAGCATGATGGGGACTTCTGCTGGTCGCTCCAGCATGACATAACAGTGGCTAAGTACATGAGAGTGTACAAAAAACTCACTTCTGGCTGTTTATGATGTGTATGTATGGTATTATCCAAGTAATTTAGTTCTGTCAATGCTCTATATGCTGTTTTTTGTAATATGCCTCTGGGATAGATAAAATAAACAACATATTTTGAATTTATAGGCAGTATAATAAAAATGTGATTGTATCTATCTATATTTCTGAGATGAGGTATTATGTACACTATTTACATTATTTAGACTATTGTCCTCATCTTTGTTGCCATATTTATCATGTTTCGGCCATTGTACACTCCAGCCCTCTTCAGGTGGTTGGAATGTCAAACTGAACCATTTATTTCGTTCACTGGGGTAGACTATTCTAGTTCCACGTGCCATGTTTAATGGATGTCAGTTATCTGTTAATTCACCTCTCCAAGTTCTCCACCACCTTAACCAGGTACTGAACTAACAACTCTTTGGGTCCCATCAATGGATCCTTAAAGACACATGGCACAGTGGATAAAGGCGTTGGTTAGATCCAGTGATACATAGCATCCTTGTTAAGCTTGTTACTAGTGGACTTATATTATCCTAAAGATGATAAACACACACACAAAAAAAAAAAAAAAAAAAAAAAAAAAAAATTCTTGTGCACCTGGCTACTTTTACATTGGACTAAAGGTCCAATAAAATAGAATCCCTGATACTTGAACTACTTAACACTGTTATCATTAGCCACATTCACTGAACAATTTTTGACCAAATTTTTTGATCATCAATTTTTGGCACAAAAATTACAGTGCCTGATTACATGATCATAATCAGAATGCATTTTAAACAGATGGCAATCTAAGCCACATTTTTGCATAAAACAGAAAAAATTCCCAAACTCCAGTTATTCATGAGACATACCATCGTATAGCCATACATATTGCAATCTCAATGTAACTTAAAAAAAAAAAAAAAAAAAAAAAAAAATCACAGAACTATGTAACCAGTAAAGTTACTGTAAATAAATATTCTTACAGACTCCAATAGCATTTTCAATTTTGTATTTCATTCATCTGTACTTTTTGCTATAATAGCAGATCCAATGACTGAGATTTTGGAAATTGAGATATTTTAAGTTGGAAAGCAAAATTACTGAAGCTGTTTGCATAATTCAAGAATGGAAAGAAATGGATGGATAACCATCAACTGTCAATTAAGAAAGCTTTAAATACAAGGTAAGAGAAACTGACCATGAGTACTTGAAACTTTCAGATTTAGGATCAGTGAGGATTAGCACTCAAAGTCCCCCCCCCCTTATAAAGTCTGAAAAGAAAATACTCTTGAAACACCAATATTAATGAAGTGTATATTGATAAGAAAGCTAGTGGGCAGGGCTCCTTCAAGTGAATAATCTCTTTTATAGTTGTGGTAATTTGGGGTGAGGGTGAATAAATGGTGAAAAGATGATGTGAAGTGTGGTAAACAGTGTGCTAAAGAGTCAAGGAAAGGATTCAATGTAAGAAATTGAACCCAAAATGAAGAGCATTGAGTTTCAAAACATTAAAAATTTTAATCCTTGCCACTCTAATAAGCAAGTAAAATTTCAAAGATAAAAAAGGAAAGAAAAATGTTTACAGCATGTAAAACAAGTAATGATTAAGTGATATAGGCATTTAAAGATTGCTTAAGGGTCAGAATTTAAAAGCACGCAACATACTGTACAGAAAAAGAAAAACATGTTAAGTATAGATACAAAATTGCAAAAAAAAAAAAAAAAGAAAGAAAAAAATATTTTTAAAGTTGACGAAACGTTACTTAAACAAACTTAGAATATGCGCAGATTTCCCTAAAGTTGTTGTTCTGCTCTTGAAATGGATTTGCATAAAAAGGACAACACTTTACTAGATTCTGTTCATGCATAATTGTCTTACTAAGTAAGTATTCATTGTAACCAATGTCTCATTTAATCAAAGTGTGTGTGTGTGTGTGTGTGTGTGTGTGTGTGTGTGTGTGTGTGTGTGTGTGTGTTTTAAAGTTTCATACAGATACCCTTCTCTGGTACAGCCAGAACCTCACCAGGATTCAAGTCCCCAGAGGATTAGGGTTAATCTTTATTGTCTTAGGAGAAGTGCTGAGGAGTTCTGAGCAATTTTTATCTGTAATCTCATCTATGCATATGATTCCCAATTTAAAATTGGTCTGTGCCATATTTTGTTTGAATGAACACACAGATAAATATCTCTAATTAACCTTTCCTTTTCTTCATCAAGAAAAGGATATTTTAATTTTCTTACCCTATAAAAAGTTACCAAAAGTCTCCTGAATCATTTCAAGGATCGTCCTCATAAGTTCTATGCTAACAGTTTCTTCTATTTGCACATGGAACTCTCTTCTGGCTTCATTCTTCCCAGCCAACTTTGATCTTCAAAAATTTAAATGCAATGTCAATCATTATCTGTCTTCTTAATTCCTGTTCTTTTTGTTCTTGTACCTTCATAATGAGTTCTGTTACTTATATTCTTTCACATTCAGTAATCCACTGCGTCTAGGTCACTTCCTTGCCTTGCCGGGGTCAAATTAAACAGGCACACAAACACACACAAGATATGATATACAAAGCATATCAGATTAACAGTGGATAACTGAATAACAAAATGTAAAAACTATATTACATGTTTTGTGCTGAAACTGAACTTCAGACCAATAACATTTTTATCATTAGACTTGGCACATGTATATCTATGCATATAGGAGAGGCCAATTTTAACGAGATAATTATTTAAAGAGCTAAAATTACAAGAAGCAATTAGTAAAATCAGGTAAACTTATGCCTTCTATTAGTGACAATAATTTGCCAACTGTGTAAGCCAGCTCTTGAGCACCAACTAAATCAACTTTGTAATGTGAGGGGGGGAGAGAGAGAAGATAACCAACCTTTTCTAAAAGGCAGCATCTGTAAGCAAAGATCTACAGAAACCAGCTGCCTAGGAAATTGTTCAGTAAAGAAGGTTATGAATTTAACTATCAAGATTCATGGTTATTGGTCAAACCCTATTGAAAGGCCCCAAGTGCAAATGTAGATTTTCAAGACAAGATTCCACTTGCAAGATTCATGTAACACACTCTTCCTCCCCTCACCCAATTTGTGGCCAGATATCTTAAATAACGGAATTATCTAAGTCAGCTGCTAAATCATAACAAAAGTATGCAACCGAAATTGGTTACTTGTTTTTCAATCCAGACTTAGAGGTCAGCAGGGAAAGAGTTTAGCTTTATGCAAGAAAAGAAATTTACATAAACTTATGTTACATTTTTAACCCTAGAACACTAACCATGGGTATATAGTACCCAGCGCAAATTTTCCTATTTTTAATTACAATTTTCAATACCTGATTTTCTTACCTAAATGATGTTTTTCAGTTCCTATTAATGTTAACTCAAAGTAGAAAGTTTGAAGTGCCTGCATGTAAATATATTTCAAATAAAGATTTATATTTAATATTTTTTTTTTTTTGATATTTTCAAAATTGGGTATGATATACCCATGGTTAGTAGTGGTGTAACTTTAATTGATGGTTAGTGTTCTTGGTTTAAGAATTCTATTAAAAAAAAAAAAAAAAAAAAAAAAAAAAATCAATATTTAAATTTATTATTATTTCATCGTTTTTTTTTTTTAAATAGGTTTATGCCAAGATATATTTAAATAAAGTTATAACAAGATGATTAAATTTTTTTTCTCATGCATTTTTTTTTACAAGGAGGTTCTAAGATTTTACACTATTTACATTGACCTCATCTTTGTCATATTCAGAACATTTCGGCCATTATATGCTCCGGCCTTCTTCAGGTGATATATATTGAGGTTTTGAACTGAACTCTTTCATCCACTAGGGTAGAAAGTTCACGTTCCATGTGCCATGTCTTTTCTGGGTATCTCAGTTTCAGTTATTTCCCTTTAGTAACTAAACCCTCCAAGGTTTTTGCTCACATCTGCTGTGGTCATGTATTGAACTCACAACTCTTTGGGTCATGTCACTGGATTACTTCAAACATCTACTGGGCCATCTCAGAAATATAGACAGATTCTAAACAGTTCCCTGCCAAACAAAAAAAAAAAAAAAAACTTCCTCCTCAACATTCAAGCTTTTGTCGCTATTTATACTGGTTACATCAAAAAAAAAAAAAAAAAATAGTTGGTTAGAATTTTGAGAAATGTGTTGAGCAGAGAAATTCCCAAAAAACAAATTTACAACTAAAAGAATATTTACAATATTAGGATATCAGAAATTATAAGCAGTTAATATTTTTATTTTTAATATTTTCTTAATGAGCCTAACTATTTTTTCCTTCAGGCTTTCTATTCCTATCTGTGAGTGACTCCAGAAGTCTCAACAGATCATATTTTCAGACATTGTCTTCATTAAAAAGAAAGAAAAAAAAAAAATGTTACTGCTTTTTTTTTTTTGCTTTTGAATTTGGAGAGTAAACACAAAAATCTCTCCCTGCCATTTTTATATATATATATATATATATATTATGAAAAACTAGGTAATCCATATGGGTAAACCCAAGGAGGATAAAATCCAGAGCAAATAATTTAAATAAAAACAGACCACTTTAAGGTTCTTTGTAATAATTTCACCACAGCCCTTTTAAAAGGATTGCGGATCATCAGACTTTACTTACAAAGGTTGAAACAAAAAATCTTTTTATTTTGTTTCAACATTTGGGAGTAAAGTCTGATGATCCACAGTCCTTTAAAAGGGCAGTGGTGAAATAATTTATTACATGGAACCTTAAAGTGGTCTGTTTTTATTTAAAAACATTTTTATATATATATATAAGGATGCACGGTGGAGTAATGGATAACGGCTTGGATTGAGGATCGGAGAGCAGAGTTCAAATTCCAGTTGAATCCATTACATTTACTTACATGTTAATACCCTTGGGAAAGGTGTGAATCCTCTTCTCGCTCCAGCTAGGGGTAAATAGCAGGACAGACTATAGCCTTGGATGGCAACTGGTCTAGGAGAAGGACAATTCTGAATTCAAAACCTGCGAAGGGCCATTTGGGGGACCTTGTGGCACTTAGTGCACCAGGTCTCTGTATTCAGCCCTTCAAAAATTGTGGATGGTCCTGCACAAAACCTTTGTAATATATTTTGTAATAAATATGGTGAGCAAACAGGGATTGGGCAATTTTTTGTCTTTGGCTTATATGTATACATATGTGTATGGTAGGGATGTCAGATAAATAATGCTTCTTGGTTGGGCTGAGAAATTTTTGTATATCCTCTATACATAGATGGTAACATGGTTATCACCTTAAATTGACTGCTTATGTTCTTTTGGGAAAAACATGAACCAATTCTACGTTTGCTCTGAAAGCTTGACAAATGTTTCTATGTGATTTAAACAAAAATTAGGTGGTAAGAAAAATAAATTTCCTCTTGAATCTGTTCCTGCTGGCAGCTAACATGGAAACCGGAACAACGCTTCACTCCAGACTGTTTCCTGCACACCATAAACAACGGTACTATCACTATTTCTCTGGGACACGGGTATAACCTTTACCAGTCTCAAGGAAAAAACTGCCCCTCAAACAAAAAGTCAGCTCTTTTTATCTTTTCTCAGTCTTGGGCAAGTTATCTCCTGTTAATTACTCTCTCTGGACCCAAAGAGAGTGAGTTTAATACCTGGTTAAGGCGGTAGAGAACTTGAAGAGGGGAATTAACAGGAGATAACTGATAATTGACATCCATTAGACATGGCACATGGAACTAGAACAGTCTACCCCAGCGAGCGAAATAAAAGATTCAGTTCAACATTCCAACCACCTGATGAAAGCCGGAGCATACAACGGCCAAAACGTAATAAATATGGTGACAAAGATGAGGACAATAGTCCAAATAATGTAAATAGTGTACATAATACCTCATCTCAGATATATATATATATATATATATATAGGGGGGGGCAACAATCCCTCATTTATACAAGTTCCATTGAAGACAGCTAACAAAGTACTGTGATTAATCTTTTTATTCAACTTTTCTTATATATAAGACAAATGAATGACAAAGCGGAAAAATTCTGTGTGACATTTCCTCTAGAGAACAAAACATATTACAAAGTTTTACACCTTCACTTGCCTAACATTGTTATGATATATAAAAATTTATATAATCATTCTCGTGTGTGTGTATGTCATTTATTAAAAGTCTAAGGTAAAAATTTATTGCTTTCTTTTTGGTTCAGATGGATCCCTTGGAGAGAGGAGGGGACATAAGAAAAGGACTAGATAATATAAAAACTAATTATTCATGTATCAATGACCTCTGTGATTTGATTATGGATGACCTTGCCACACAGCTCAAAAGACAACTAATTCAAATCCAGCCAATTTAGCCACAACTATTTTGGCACTGTCAACAGAACATCTTTCTTGGCTTCTTGGTGTCAGGCCAAACATTTAAGCAGTTCTAGGAACATAAATATTATATATATATATATATATATATATATATATATATATATATATATATATATATATATGAAAACTTCCAACTGCTGATGATTACATATGAAAAGACAGAATATAAGCTGATAAAACAGATGCCAAAATCTTTATAAAACATTTAGAATATAGGGTTAATAAAAATTTTAAATTTTCATTCAACATTCGTATTCTACTAGAAAATTTATGTAAAACATTTAAATTCAGATATGATTGAAGGCTAAAAAATAAAATGGTCCCCTCCACCCCATAAAGTAGATTAAATTCAAAAAAGAAATTTTAGGGATTTTCAAATGTCCCCCCCTCACCAATGATGTGTTTCTATCATTCTGTTGATATTGTTGAGTTTTGTATGTAACTCAGCAAAATAGAATTTGTAAAATATTTAAAATTTAATAACAAAGCATTTGAAATTAAATTTAAAAAAAAAAAATACAAATGTAACACACAGTGAAGCACAAATTTCATCTTTTATACATACCTGTCGATAATATCTTTTCCTTAAAATACCTCGGCTATTATCTAATTTGTCAGCCACTGCTGCCCCATAAATTTCCATGCTGGCTGTGAACACAACTAAATCATACCACTGACTCACCTGAAAAATTAAAAAACATTAATTTCAACAGAAATCAACTTGCCAATCACAAATACCTATGTTAAAAAAAAAAAAAAACAAAAAAAAAAAACACCATTTATAACATCTATCAGAATCAAAATAAATTTTCAATGTATTTATTCCCATATCTGATCAAAACTCATCATTTTGTAGTATATTCATTAAGTCAGAAAATATAACAGTTATTTTTGTGTTTTTGACTGTGACAAATGCATAAAAAAAAAAACAACATTCTTAATTACATACTATCTAAAGATTATGCCACATAACTGAATATTGCTGACACATCTAGTCTGGATTTTCTGCTATGTAAATAGAGAGTCCTGATAAAATCCAAAGAAGAATCTGCAATGTTATCAGTTCTGATCTGGCATCTCAGTTTGAATCACTTTTCCACCAGTGTAACATTGCTTCCTTGTGCCTTTTCCATAAATATGTTCAAGGTAATTGTCCTGATGAGCTTTCCCCTTTGGTACCTCAACTTCATGAATTTAAGCGCAGTACTAGATTGGCAGCTAGGTCTCGAGATTTTACTGTTGAATTACTAGATGTAAATGCAATCTCCTTGAATTCTATTCTTTTATTGTCCCCTCTCCATCTTCAATAATGTTTTTTTCTCAGATTCTTTCACTCAGTAACCCCTTTTATCTTAGTGGCTTTATCATCTTGCTTGGGATGAAATGATAAAATCCAAACAAAGCCCAAAATTTCTTATTTGAAATGAATTATATCGGCTTATACATAAGCAGGATATTTAGAACTAACTTTTAGGTAAATTATTGTTGTGACTCCCTGTCATAGGTAAGAGATTCATTTGGCTGAAATTCACAATCAATAAGAATAACCAAGAGCTTAACAAAAGACAGGAAAATTATTTACCAATTCCTATGAGTAAATGATGAAGACATAAAATACATAACAATTAGTAATGAAGAACTGCAATGTTTTCAGTCGACTTAGTATACAATTTTGTTTTGTTTAGTAATCTATGTGATGGTGGTACTTATAACACAAGTTTATAAATGGTGTTTGTAGCAGCTACAGATTGAAGGCAAATAAAAATAAGCTCTCTTCTAATTCCTATCAACTTCATGCAAAAGGATGCTGCTTTTATACTAATATGTTGTTTCATTATAAAAACAAAATCAAAATGGAGGTTGACCTTTACATAAAGTATAACATTTTTTTTTTTAAGATCAAAATCTCATTATCCACTGATTTAATTGTTTTTATTCTGGTTACTATAGACATTTAAGCTAGGTACTTTCTGGCCATCTTCAGGTGTTCATTTGTATGACACAAAACATCATGCATTAGCTGTTATTCTATCCCTGTGATGATTTTGGTTTTTTTTGTTTATTCCTGTTATGTTAACCAGAGATTACACTCACAAATGCCACAAACACAGTTTTCTTTTTTAACCATCAATTGTATTTACAAGAGCGTGCAGTGTAGGGTACTGAATGAATAATTGGTCTGAAAGAGAAATTGGAAAGTCCAGTTCAAATTCATGTCAGGTTCATTACGTTCACTTATGAGCAAATTCCCTTGGGAAAGGTATAAATCTATCTCTTCCCCCTCCAGGTATGGGTTGAATAGCAAGACAGACTGGGTCATATAGCCTTGGTTGGCAACCAATCTACCACAGAAAAAAAATGGTAGCCTGCTGCAGGAAAATCTTCTGCCTAAACAAGACATGATTGCCCAAGTATGTATCACATATGGCACTTAACTGACTGTATATACAGTTCTCTATTCCGAATATTTAGATTTAATTTTAGAAGATTTAACATTTACTATAATGTTTATAACAAGCAAGATGAGAACAAAAGAAAAAAAATTCTATATCATAAATGAATAGATGTTTGTCCCAAATTCAACTGACATATAAGATTGACAAACAAGGGTCTATAGAACACAATCTATAGCAGGCTAACAATACAAACCCTTTGGATAACATGTTTCCAAACCAGAATTTCATGCTACAAATGAAATGAAACACAAGGAAAGAAAATTCTCATCAGAATGCTAGTGATTAACAGCTTGACACAAGTTTGGAAATTAAGAACAAATTTAACATGGCTAATAATGGGAAAAAATTACCAAAGAAGCTGTTCCAAAATGTAGAGTTTGGGGAGAAAATCCCTTTCAATGAGAAAATTTTACATCTGCAAGTTACTTTTTAAAAAATCTGAACTGAAAGTATCATTTTTAATTCCTATTGTGGATTATATGCAAAATCAAACAAATTTAAATATTTTAAGGCATGAAATATTACAAATTTTAACAATTCCCATCATGATAAAAATCCATTTATCAAACATTGAATATTTATCCGCAATGTTCTTCCCAAACAGAAACAACTTGTAATCAATTTTACTTCAACTTGATTGAATGTTATTTAAACAAAAAAAAAAAAAACTTTACAAATTCACTTCATATTTCAACAAAAAAAAAAAAAAATTATTTAAATACATTATAAAATTCCCTACATCTTGTCTTTAGCAAGACCAAAAGATATTATTTTAGGTTCAATAACTGATTCTGAAACATGTTAATTAACACAGTTAACAAATCCGACTTAACCAATCACTAATTAGGAAGCTGGGGGGGGGGGGTTAACACAAATAGTCAAATTCAAATACTAATTCTAAAAGAGTAAAGCAAAAACAATAAAAAAAATCTTTTTTTGGAAGCAGAATCAATAAAAGCAGCTGGTTTTGCAACTGGAAAAAAACTCATTAAGCAACAAAATGGCTAGCAGCCATTTTGTTTTTCTTTTTTAAATTTATAAAAAATAAAAAAATAAATGAAAATCAAGCTCTGAATTAAAAGAAAAAAAAAGAAAATTAAGCACCAGTAATTTCACTGTAATTTTTTTTTGTAGTTTTGTCAAATTAAAAACTGAAGTTCTATGAAATGGCCTTGACTATCTTTTTGTAACCTTTTAGAATATTCACAAAAGGGTTAAAAATAATCTTCTGTCAAACATCTTTGCAAATCAAGTTGTCAATGATGTAACATAATGGAGTTATTTACACAACTAATGAAAGACTTCAGCCATTTTCTAATACCCTTAGCAATTGTTCTAAAGAAACATTAAGGATCGTTAGACAGTTATGAATCTGTTTACATATTTGCTTTCATTATGTTTACTAAGAGAACTAATTTTAAAAAGGAGGATTACAGCCCTTTCAATTCACAATCAGTCAAGTATATATTGATACATATATAAAGGGCAGTTGTGTGTGTGTCTGGCTAAAACTAAAAAACTACAATAATTAATGACTATATATATATATATATATATATATATATATATATATATATATGAGAGATAGATTCAGTATCAACCAACCCACCTTTTTGTACAAAAAGGTTATCATCGTATGATTTGTATTTACAAAGATATTTTAAAATTAAAAATACATATTAATTTCATTTAAAATTCTCAGAATTAAAAAGTAAAAACAAATGAGAATAATTCTTATTCCATTCATTTTTACTTTTTAATCAATTCTACTGATAATTTCAAATAGCTATGTGTATTTCTAAAATTTCTATTCCCTTGAATTTATTTCTATATCTATAGTAAATAAAAGCATAACTTTAAAAAAAAAAAAAAAAAAAAAAAAAATATTAAAACAACAAAGCAAATTTGAAAGAAGAAATTTAATTTTATTAATATTTTTTGGCCATCTTACGGAAAATATTATTCAATCTTTAAAAAAAAAATAAACTGCATTGTTATTTTGTTTTGTAACTAACATAAGGACATAAATAATTTTAAAGTAATTTCTAAAGAAATTTTTTTTTTTTCGAAAATTAATTTAAATAAAATATAGTTAAGTTTGCAAAACAAACATTTAACATGACTAATGTTGACTGTAATTCATGTCTGTCTCTAATTTTTTAAGTTTTTTTTTTTTTCAAATACAAATATAACTTAAAATTTAAACAATCACTTTTCAAAACTAAATTCTCAAAGTATCTTCTACTCTTTCAAAATAGTAATTAAATTCATTTACAGAGAAATGTTTGCTTTTTTCATTTTCTTTAAAAAGAAAATCACTTATGTAATGTTTAAAACTTTATTTTAAAAAAATCAAAATTCCCCTCCAAAATAAATAGTAAATAATTATTTTTCGAAGTAGTAAGGCTCACCATAAGTTTTGCTTGAAAAAAAGATTAAATTAAATATGTTTAAATATATTTTAAGTTCATTTACTTTTTTGTTAATGATAATTTGAAAAAAGGTTAATGAATTTAGATAAATCAATTTGATTTGTTTGAAAACAGAGTATTTATGTTAATGTTTAATTTAAAAAAAAAAAAAAAAAATTGTGTTTTAATAAAAATATAGGGATGCTCAGCCCCACTAAGCCCCCAACCCCACCTCTGGGTAAGGTATTGGTAGGGTGATATTTTCCTAAATTTAATTATCTTGAAACAAACCCCAAAATCAATGAAGTTTATTTTTTAAAGATTGAATAAAAATTTATTTTCCATAAGATGGCTGAAAAATATCAATAAATTGTCAATAATAACTATTATTCAGATAACTTCCAAGCAACACCAGGTATCACTGCTAGTCTATCTTATATTATAAAATTTTTAAGCCTTCAATGAAAAAACAAGTTCTAAATTCTCCTTAGAACCAATTGAAACAAACAGAATGAGCTAAAAATAAGTAAAAAATAAAATAAAAATATAATTAACACTTCTGCTATTGTGTATGAATTTGTGTGTGTGTGTGTGTGTGTATATATATGTATATATATATATATATATATATATATATATATATATATATATATATATATATATATATTATCTATTATAAAAAATTTAAGACAGCCAACCTTATCCTCAAAAATAACAACACACCAGCTAAGTCAAAATTACAAAGAACGAACATTATCTGAGTTCAAATGCCCCTTAAGGAACTGTGTCTCTGATCAAACCAGACTCATAAATAATTACATCGGTTACACAACTACATGCTTATCCAGATGTCTTATGTCTTACATTACACCTATCTGATCACAGCTCTATTAGAACCCATTTAAACACACACACAAATTTACCAGACTCCATTAGAAACATACTAGTAGAAAACACAAATATAATAACTGCATCCACCTGCAAAAAAAAAAGAGACTAAAAATAATGGAGGCTTTAATAATAAAAAAGAAAAGGCCAACTCTTAACAATATTAACTACGAACAAAGCCACAATGTGCTAACCGTATTCAGAAATTAAAAACATCCCTACCACACACTAAGACATACACATAACGCACACACTCAAGCTGAAAAATCAAATCATCCTTGATAATGGCTAAAGTTATAGACGAAAGCGCTCGGGAATATAAAACATTTGTACAGTTCTTACACACCCTTTGTCCAGAAAAGAAAGCTCTTGTTCGAACACAAGAAAAATTAAATAAAAAGCTTAACTGTAGTACCTTGTCTGTCGTCTTTAATGAAACACACACATATATTATATATATATATATATATATATATATATATATATATTACACACACACATTTTAAATACGCCGTGAAATTTTGATCATTAGCATTTGTATGGTAAACTAACCAGCATTTAGTGCTATTTCCAAGCCAGCATAGATATAACTGGTGGTTCTCAGATGTATTTTTTTTGTTATGTTGGGAGATGGGAGTGTTGCTTATTTTAGTCTTTACTGCAGAGTATCCAATCAAAACCAAAATGGTAGCACTGACAAAAATTCAGTCATTGTCTTCATAGTCACTTATTTCCAGTAAATGCCAATTTCCTAACCCCTACATACACACACAGAATGGGCCAGCACAGCCAGGCAACAATGCAATAGTAAAAGTATTACAAAAAAAAAAAAAAAAAAAAAAAACTCCCTTGACTTGATCAATTCATTTATGAAAATGACTTAAAAGAACTTATTTCATTGTATTGTTTCTCCAAGTCATCTGGACTAGTATCCTCATCCTTATAGTTTTTATTACTGGTTTGGCAGATTCATTCTTAATGGCTTAACGCATAAAGCTGAAACAAAGTGCAAAAAAGTAACAAAGATGAAGATACAAATTGAAATGATTCTTAGGCCAAAGGTCATGGGTAAAAACAGTGATAAAAAAAAAGTAAGATACAAATCTGAATAATTTGTAAAATAATAAATTGTTGCCGAACAAATGAATGCTCAATGTTCATAATTATTTCATTTTAAATGCGGATATTTTTTTTAAAGTTCTGAGGAAATTATTGTCACATTAAAATTAGATGATAAAAATTAAAAGCCCATCATTTGTAGCCTTTTTATCAAATTTACAAATTATATAAAAACATTTTTACCTCCATTCCAACAAACTGCAAGAAAAGGTAAGAAAAAAAAAAAAAGAAAAAAAAAAAGGTGTTCTAAATTTAGTTTTCTTAATTGATGAAAACAGAACAAAATTCACAATTAAAAATGTTTTTCTACAGAACAAAACTTTCTCGTCTAGATTGAGCAACTGACATTAAATGTCAGAAGTCCCCTAATAAGCACTCTTGATAGGAATTTTCTAGTAAAACAACTGGTTGAACAAGAACAGTCCTGACATCACCATCAGGAGATCTGTTTGACTTGAAGGTACATCACAAATCAGTGCGATTTCTCATCTTCAGCATGGTCTTCTGCTCAGGTCCATTTGTGTTTCATTAATACCCACATGCGAAGTGGGCCTTAGTTACAGTATGTACATGACTAAGGACATACACAGTTTTAAATTCACAGCAATAGAATCCAATCTCAGTTACTATTTAACTTCTATCTGAGGGGAGAATAGACAAATTCATACAATTTCCCAAGGGTATTTTTACAAATGTGAATATAACAAACTAATTCAAACTCAGCTTGCCAACTTTTTATTCCGAGCCTTTAACCATCACACCACCTGCACATCAACAGTTCTTACATATATTTGAGAGTTAAGTCAGTTGAGTAATTTATTGCTTACCTAAGGCTAATGAATAACTCAATTTCAAGACACCTGTTCCTAAACTCTCAGATACAACTTTGTTTTCTCTCTTGTGAATGTACAGGTGTTTGGAAGAGCGTCCAACTATCTTAAGTGGTTTTGCTATATTGTGACAAAGAAATTCTATTATTGATCAAATATAAGGAAAGTAATTTAGTAATAGTTGTAATTCAAAATTCATCTAAAATTAGTTTTAAAAAGTGATAAAGCATTTCATAGCCAGGTTAGATTGCATGAAGAAAAGAACTGCAAATGATTGATGCAGATACATGACCAGATTCTAAAGCACCCTTACTTTTTTAAGACATGATTAAAGGTTTTTGAATTCAGCATTTATTTTGGCAGGCGATATATTTTGTCACTTAGTTGATTGGTTTAATGGCATATCAATTCTTTATGGGTCATTTAATGCCAAAATTTTATTTTCTTGGAAGCTTTGGAGTAATGTTATTCTGCTTTCACAATTGAATACATGGTAGATGATACACAGCTTCTGCATATACAGGTTTGTATGGACATAATTACTAGAGGCAGTGATGTGTGTATTTTGGTTTACGTTATATTTTGGAATACAGTTCAATTTAAGAGATTGCAAGATATATGGATTAATGTCATGTTGGTCAATTCAATGTGGAAATCTAAATAATTTGAACAATTTTATGGCTTCAACTAAATATATTTAGAATGCAACTGTATGCCTTCAACTATAGATAAAGTGTATTGCTGGTTATACACTTGTCAATCTTTTATATATATATATATATATATATATATATATATGTGTGTGTGTATGTATATGGTTGGGTTGACGTGAGTATGTGACCCTGGGTTTCACGCTTTTGCAATCGTCAGACAAAATGATTAATTTTTTTTTTAAATTTTGGATTTATGTAGGTTGTGTGTATTGGTGGTATTATGGAAGTGGGAGGGAAATCATAATCGTGATGTCACTCATGCTAACGCAAACATACATGCATGCCCATACACCCATTGAGGTACACAGGCACACATACACACGCACTCAACTAACGGAGCTCACACAAACATATATACACCGCATGCCAAATATGGTGCCAGTTTGTTTACATTGCGCAGGTCAGTGTTGCCAACATTGTGTGAAAATTTTGTGTGAATTGATTGGACGGTTTTTGAAATATTAGAAAAAAAAGTTATCTCAATAATAATTTGGCACGCAGTGTGTGTGTGTGCATTGGGGGGGGGCTCACAATTTGCCTATAGCTGGGACCCTGACAGGTGCTACTACCTGAATCAGAGTGGACCAGGGAACAGCAATTAAGAGGTGGCTCCAGACACCTTAGAACCTCCAATCTCCCAATCAGAAGCCTTGCTGCTACATCTAGCTTATCATACCCAGGATTGTATTTTGTCTGTAGATTACCTAACAAAAAAAAAAAAAAAAAAAAAAAAAAAAAAAGGTGCCAAGTTGGTAAAATTTATTAACATATTTCCAATTAGAGTTTTCACCTGGGGTTAGCTCAGCCATGAAATTAAATAAAAAGCAAAAAGATAATTACATTAAATTCCCTTACAGGTTGGTTGGTAACACACCACACAGAAAGTGAGAATATTTTAAAACCGAGGTAAATAGTTCTACCCTTCAATAGTTCTAGGAGAGATGGCTCATTCAGTTTTAGCCACTGAGATTAGTATTACAGCTTTAATATATCAAGTGTAATAAATTAACCAATAATTCAATTAACAAGATGAATACTTTACATATTTTTTAGTTTAAATTTCAGAAACTTAACCAATACTTTAATCTACTAAGCCATGTGTATTTTGCTTGACCAAATGGATTAAATACCTGAAGAAGGCTGGGGAACACAACAGATGAAAAATTCTAAATATAAACAACCAAGCTGAGTATGCTGGTCCAAATTGTAAAGTATAGAATAATGATAATTCCTCATTTCAAAAATTCCAACAAAAATGATATGACTAATTAGATTTTTATTTTTAATAACAAAAAAAAAAAAAAAAAAAAAAAAAAAAAAAAAAAAGTAGTAAGGATTGAGTGCTTTCCCTTTTTGTGAACAACTAATTCTTATCTATAACAATTCAGTGATATCATTAAAAGACGGTAACTTTCATACTTCATTCAAAATTTGCACCATTTTCTAATAGTCAGTCCAAAGCAAGAATTATTTCACTGAGATTTTTCATAAGATCACTATTGTTAAAACCAATTGAGGAAATAAGTTAATAAAGCAGCAAGACAGTCCCTTATAAAGTAGTTCAAATTTAAGTAGACAGTTCTGGGAGCAGGCCAGGGACAAGGACCCCCACCACCACTACTCCCGTTAAGTTACCGTAATATGAAACTTTGTTATATCTGGTTTTCATTCGCAAAGGAAGTGAGAAACATGGTAATTGTGTAACAAATTTGTAAGAAACATTTTCTCCACCATGACTCAAAAGAAAACAATTTCCCTTTCAAACACACCAGTCCCTAGAAAATATTTACGCCAAATATACATATGCAAAATATCTATGTTACCATTGTCATTTTAAATTTTGAAAAAAAAAAAAAAAGTAAATCATAATCAGGGCTGCAGATTCAGAATCTGAAACAAAACTCCAGATTTCAAGAAAGAACTTCTGACAATTATATTTTTATGTAAAATTTCTATTTTTAAATGTTAACACATATCTTAAAAACTGAATTGTGCATGGAAAATAAAATCCCAAAGTCAAAGAAATTTCCTTAGGACAAGCCATACTTGAGCATGTACAAATATTTCTAAATAGACATTTTTCATTTATGGAAAAAATTGAAAAGAAAAAAAAAAATAAGTCAAAGATTTGATGTACCAACTTCATAGTCCTGACTATGAGAAAGAATTATTAAAGGTTTACTATTCTTTTTCTTTTTTTTTCTTAAAATAAAAACAAAACCCTTAAGATTACAAAAAATGCAACCACACACTTCTCATAAAATATTTACATAAATTACAATATTTATTCAAGGGCACCTAATTCTGGTATTTTTCATTGAATAAAGCTAGTTGTAAAGTAATAAATGGATGCATAGATTTTCTTTTCTTTTTTTTTTTTGTGGTGAAGACTTGTTCAAGATGATCATGCCAAAATCCTCAAGCCCTGTAATCCCTCACTTGTAAATAGGAGGAGTGATGATAAAAATTGCTCAAGCTCTCTCAGTATTTTCCTTCTGAGATGATTCTTTCATAGTGCAATAAAGAAATGTTCTGGAGAAATGGCACCCGAACTACTACACTACTGGTAACATATATGTAAATAAAAAGAAAGAACAGTAAGATATATAATCCGGTGTTCTTATAGATATTTTTATTTTTACAAAATAGTCGTGGCTTTTAGCTTCCATTTTTGAAACATGGTTAGAACTTGTAGCAGAAAAAAAAAAAACATTTTAAATCAATTAATTTATAATATATATGACAGAATTCTCCTGAATTCCAAAAGCAATTCAACATTTTTTTTTGTTTTTCTTTTTTTTTTTACAGTAAGGGTCACCCTGTACAAGGCACAGGGGCCACTTGAGGTAGATGGCTATGTTAAGGGATAGTTTATATGGATAGATGTTAAGATTAGAGTGATCAGGGAAACATCCTCTTGGAAGTCTGTTCCACGGAGCAGTGGTTCACAAGAAGAAGCTGTTCAAGTGGAACTTACTTCTCACTCATGGAATACAAAGGGAATGTGGGCAATTTGCATGATGGGTCCTAGCCGTGAAGGTTAGACTTGGCAGAACCAAGAAATGTAGTTTATCCAAACACTTTCCATGGAAATAGTGTTAGAATAACGAGACTTGCCACATCCCACCTGTGAGAGAAAGGTTGGAAAATAATTCTTCTCCACTTTTGAACTGTATCAAAACTGGAAGGTGAGGACTGGGCAACTCCTGTCTAAATATGTGTTTTTATATGAAGTTATTCAAGTATTTCACAGGGTCTGATGAAGACCAGAAAGGTCAAATAATAAAAGTTAAATTAGATTTCAGTCTCTATGACCACTCTTTGAAAGATAATATTTTGCTTTTTTCATTGTAACAAACTTTTTAGTAACTTCATTTCACATATTTTGAAATTTTTAAAAAATGTTTCTGTTGATGAACTCTTCAGGTCCCCCCACCAAGTGTATCTTGCATCCAAGAGGATTTTTTTTTAGAAACCACATTTTTTTTTTCCTCCCTTCTTTTTCATCTTGAACAGAACACAAAATAGAGAACTTATGATCAAGTCTATGCGCAACACCAAATGACTTGCAATGTGTACAATTAAGGGATAATGCATGATAAATAGAAACTTACATTCTCATTGTCGAAAAGTAAAGAACAGTTAAAATCAACGCACATTTAACCAAAACAAAGAAAAAAAAAATTAATAGGATTTAGATTTAATATTGAAAGAGTAATAGTAAGATAAAGATTATAAATATATATATGCATATTAGACAGTTTTTATGTTTATAAGTTCTTTTTTATAGATACAAATATTTAAGTAAATGCTCCGTAATAAACAGTATTAACGACATTTACTGGCCTGAATGTCTGATAAATTTTCATTGAAAATGTGTCCTCCAACAGGAATCGAACCTGTATCCTATACAGAACTGTCATATAGCCGGATGTGCATTACTGTTTTAGCCACAGATGAGCATTTGGGTTAGCAAGGTTGATTTTACTGTTTTTAAACTACAATTCTCCATGATTTTCTCTCGTACATTCATATCTGCTCGATGCTTATCCAAATGTAAACAAATGATGTCATACATTATGAAATAGACAAAGACTGACAATTATTTTAAGATATTTTTTATGTTTATATGTTCTTTTTTATAGATAAAAATATTTAAGTAAATGCTCTATTTATAATAAACAGTATTAACAACATTTCTCTATGGAAATTTCTTGGACATTCAGGCCGGTAAAGGCTGTTAATACTGTTTATTATAAACAGAGCATTTACTTAAATATTTGTATCTATAAAAAACGAACATATAAACATAAAAAATGTCTTAAAATAATTGTCGGACTTTGTCCATTTCATAATGTGTGTGAGTGAGTGAGTGAGTGAGAGAGAGAAAGAACAATATATAAGTTTTATATATCAATGACAACATTTTTCCAGGAAAAAAAGTATGACAAAGTGGAAAAAATAAAGTTTTTTTTTTTTTTTTTTTCTGTAGCACATTGTTCTTTAAGACTTCATACTAAATTTGTTACACTGGTGCAACTACACATTTACATGAAAGAGGGATGCTAGGAATTTTAATTTTTATATATAATTCATCAGATTTCACTTAGATTCTTCTTTTTGTTTCCATCACACTTGTTAATAGAAATCCCACACTGATAATGCAGGGTGTGATGGATAAATTATCTAAATAACACAAAAATGAAAATGACACCGATATCTCATTTTAACAGATATATTTACCATAATTACACAAAAATATCTTTAAATAATAAAGAGTAAACTTTTTATATATATATATATATATATATATATATATATATATATATATATATATATATATATAACCATTGGCTTCAACCAGGGCCTTCAGACAAATTTGGAATCTCCTGCAACTCTTCTGCATGGCCTCCTTGTTTAAGTTAGTGAATGTTGTCAATCCTTGCATTCAGTTCATCTTTGGTATTACAAAAAATTTTGTTGCTCTCTCACACAACTGTGCCCCACACATAATAATCAAGGGGGTTTGCAGTCTGGTAGCCAGATGTAAATGATGTGGTCACAGAAATTGTCTGGCAGCTATGACTGGGTTCTGCTGCTTGTGTGGCATGGTGAAGAGTTCTGTTGCCAGAAGCAGCCACTCTCTTGAGCCAGGGCAGCACTACCACCTCAAGATAGTTGAGGCCTCAGTGTTGAGTTTGAGGCCCTGTAGGAAGATGGACGCATAACATCGTCATCACTAGTGATCATTCCAAACACTCTAAAATGTTTGTACTGGAGCTTCTAGCATAAATGCCAAGCAGTACAACATGCCATTTCAAAATTTCTGAGAGTGAATTGCATCATGGTGCTCTTTTTCTCAGACAGTGCCTAACTGACCCTACTATACTGTGTAGTCGACAAAATCAAAAATGCATGAAATTTAAAATATAAAATGGCGACAATTTACCTATCGCGCTCTGCAGAAGATCAGCCAGAAAAAAAAAAAATTTAAAAGTTTAAAGTTCCCAGCATCTCTCGTTCAGGCATGGGTAGTCACACCAATGTAACAAATTTAGTCCAATGAAGTCCTAAAGTATCAAACATGTCACACAAAAACTTTTTCAGCTTGTCATGCATTCTCCACCCCACCATATGCATGTATATTTTTTTTATTATAGTATGACAGTTATGAGTATGAAAATTTTAATTAGCAGGCAGAGTTCAAATTTCAACCTAATTTGTTGCATTCACTTTCACACATGCTTTTGGGAAAGATATCAGTGTCTCCAAGGTAAACTAAGCTCTCTAGTCTTGGCTGGCAACCAATCTAACTGTAGAGAAGGCAATGGGAAACCACTATGTTCCCAAAGAAGGCATCGGAATTCAAAGATAGAGAACTGTGGATAGGCATGATTGCCTATGCCTTGAAGAGACACAGTAATCAAAATAAAAATAAACTTAGTCTGGCACAAGGGCAAATGGATGGAATGTAGATAAGCAGCTTATGTTGAACCAATCCTAAATGTCAGAAGAAAATTTTTTTTACCTATATGCTCAAGCCAGACCACTGGAAAAATATATAATCCCAGTGACCAGGCAAGCCTTTCCTATAAAGAAAGAAAAAAATCTGTTGCAGCAAAGATGATTACATATTTCTTAAAATTAGCATTAATAACTGTTAGAACCAAGGAAAGAGTTAATATTTCAGATTCTCACTTAAAAAGCAGACAGACCCCCTCCCCACTTGAAAGTAGGAACCATACCAGACTAAAAGCCATGTGTGAAATAAAGAATCCATTTAAGATAAAGGATGAAGATAATTCACAAAAACATGCTTATAAATATTGAATTTAATGTCAAAGAAAAAAATATATTTTGCAGGTCTTATACACAAAGATAAGATATCTGCTAGGTGGCAGCATTTTTCCAGATAGTATCAACTACCAGTAACTGCACCAAATGTAACACCAATATGTCACGATACATTAAATGTAAAAAGGAAGAGGTTTCTTGTGTTATCAAATAGAGCAATTAATATTCCAAAACGAGGTGTAATTCATATTTGGATGTTTACTTACAACTCACCCAGAACATAACTAAAAAGGGTTGTCTGCCTGGTAATTTGATATGGCTGTACACATATCAGCATCAATAAGTCTGTAACCAGCACAAGAGTTTGTAACTGAATTTTGAGCCAAAATTTTCAATGCTACTTTTTGATTAATATTAATCACTGAATTAAGCACATTCACAAGGAAGGAGATTTTGCTGAAAAATAAAGTAAAATAAATGCTATTTGCATCATTAAGCAAAAGACTTATTGGTACCTACACATATATATGATTAATACAAATAAAATTTTTCACTAAGCTGATTGAGGTTATATTCTTGACTCTGGAGTTTCATAGACTAACCGTTTTTTGTAATAGTTCAGAAGATTTCAGCAACTGACTGACATTTTTTTTACTCATTTTTTTGTTATCTTTATACTAAGTGTGATGTAACTATTTGGTAAGCAACCTCTTCATACACAATGTGTAAGTATACAAGAAAAATTAAAAATACAAGATATTCACTATCATATTTAAAGAAAAATTATAGATAATTAAAAATAAATAAATAAACTGGCAAATTAACTATTTCTCAAAGAAATGATTATATGAATAAAAAGCAGGCAATGCAAATCCAAATAAAAATGCAGAGCAATTTAAGATATAAAATTTTACAGGAAAACCAACCTTCCCACGACCATGATTTACAATCTCTGTTATCGTCAGTGAGTTAGACTGTCTAACCTCCATCCTAAAACACTCATATATACACCTGCTATCGTGATGGGGGGATGCTTTATAAGTACAAGCATTTCTACCCTGGCTAGAATTTTGCTAGGAGGAACCTTTTAGCATACCTGCATGCCACAGACCCCCCCCCCCAGATTCCCCATCCAGCAACTTATGCTGATCAGAATACCTCACCATTGCTACATCTCCCTGGTATAACTGACACATTCCACTCTCCATACTGAATGCACCGGTTCTCTTCACCCCATTCTACTCAACAATAGGACCCTGCTTCTTCCTCTCCAATACACAGCTAGCAAGTCAGGTACCACTCCCATGACTGCAACACTACAAATCAAATACTCTTGCTGTGGACCCAACCTCAAAGCCACTCTCCACAAACAAGTCCCTCCACCAGGCAGCCACCTCTCAATGAACAGTTCTCTTCATCTTGGCTGCTACACACCTGGATGCCTCTCAGCACCCAACTTCACTACTGTGCCCCTAATTCACCTCCCTATGATCTGTACATGGCTGCAACCAATCCCTACAGCATTCCATACAACATGGAGTTCTTGGAGAAATAACAACACAAAGAAGGGTCTTCCAACCTTCATCCCCCCCACCTCTAAATTGAAGCAGAGGGGGTTAAGCCAGACAATATGTCCTTCAGCCCTCCACACACACAGCTGAAACGGGACTTCTCAACAATCCCCATTCACCCCACTACACAGGCAATCACTACTTGAGGGAAGTTTGACACTATATATATATATATATAAAAAATATTCATACACGTTTCATTAAATAATATAGACAAGTGTTGTCTATTTATTTTATGTGAATTTTTTTTTCATAACGTCTGATAAGTTTAATAACGAAGAAAGAAATTCACAATATTAATCCATATTTTTTTAATACAATCTAAGCTTTCGGCGTACATAAGCCATTATCAAAGATGTCAATTACAACATATTAAGCAATATATGCACAACACAGTGATGATAAAATCGCACCGCATCTCATGACATCACACATGACCACGCGAGAGTGAATTGGAGAAGTATGAAGTATGGGAAGCCGTTGGTATAAACCAATGGCTTCTGTTACCAATTATAGACATTTAAGGATATATATAAGTTATGAAAAACTTGGTAATCCATATGGAATTTTTTTTTTTTTTTTTTTTGTTTCATCTTTTGGAAGTGCTATCTGATGATCCGGCGTCCTTTAAAAGGGCTCTGGTGAAATAAATTATTATAATGGAACCTTAAAGTGGTTTATTTTCCTTTAAAATATATATCCAAATATAAAAGAATGAAGAATAAAATTGCAACATTTAAAAAACAGGGCTTAATCCAAGGGTAGAGCAATAAATATTTATTATACACTGTTACATTAGAACATGTAAGTAACCACTACAAAATGGTACATTTTGTTTCAACATTTAATAAAACATCAGGTAGTTAATGATAAATGATTACATTTAAAATTGCAATTTATGAAATATTGCTTCATTTTCTGTTTTTGGAAAAATTTTCATACAAGGTAAAAAGGGTTTTTATAAAGGAAGAAAGAAAAGAAAGGGAAAAAGAGGAAAAGGGAAAAAGAGGAAAAGGGAAAAAGAGGAAAAGGGAAAAAGAGGAAAAGGGAAAAAGAGGAAAAGGGAAAAAGAGGAAAAGGGAAAAAGAGGAAAAGGGAAAAAGAGGAAAAGGGAAAAAGAGGAAAAGGGAAAAAGAGGAAAAGGGAAAAAGAGGAAAAGGGAAAAAGAGGAAAAGGGAAAAAGAGGAAAGAAAAGAAAGCATAAGAAATTAAACCAACTACCAAGAGAATCTTTTGTCTTTCTTTTTTGTCTATTCTCTAAAGTGATATTTACATTGATGTGACAACACATACACATGAAGGAGAGGGAACGCTGAGAAATTTATATTCCAAAATTTTATTTTTTCTAATATATTAGATATTTTGGGTAAATAGTCTAATAATTTCATTTAGTTCCTTTTTTGATCTGCCAAGAAAATTGAAATGTTCTAAGAATCAAGACAAATTTACTGCAGAAGATCTAGCAATATATATATATATATATATATATATATATATATATATATATATATATATAGAGAGAGAGAGAGAGAGAGAGAGAAATCAAATATAGATCAGTGTCCAATAGAAGATAATGAACAAAAACAGTTATCAATCTAACATGTTTCACTTTTTTTAAAGCTTTATCAGAGAATGAGATATGGAAAAAAAGAAAGAAATTCTGGTATTTTTGTGTTTGATTTTCATTGGTTAATAACGCTTTGACTTGTTAAACATACATTAGTATAATTTATGGGGTTCAGAATTCAAAGAGAGACAACATGTCCTTTCAAAGTTACAAGACATCAATGTACTCCAACCTCAACTGAAAAACTGTAAATATACCTTTATGTATCTAAGTGTATAATAATTTTAGTTTTCTATGCAAGATTCAGATGATAGTGTGTGTGTGTTTAGACATTGTATTTCACATGTTGCTTTGGGAACTTTTTTTTTTTCACATACACACCATTTGTTTTAGATAAACATACGTTAGATTCTTTAAGAATTGATTCAGTAAAGGTTGGTGATGTAATAGGTTTTTGATGTGTGTTTATAGGTGGTAATATATTTATTATACACTGTTACATTAGAAAGTACTTTCGACAAAGAATTTGTAAAATCAAAGTTATGGCCTATTTTGTTCCCGTGTATTACAAGCAAGTTTAAATGTTGTCTAAATGTAAATCCCTTATGTTCATAGGTATGGGCTTTTAGTTTTCGAAGTGTCTCACTAATATAAGTGCTTTTACATTGTAAGAAAGTTATTTGATAAGTACTAGCATCTGAATTGGTGTTGGATTTATTTTTCTTAATTACATCTCCAATTATCTTTGACATGGTGGTAAAGATCCTAGTATTAGGGATAACTAATTTATTTACAAATTTTGTAGTGTGTTAGAAGGCAGGATTATGAACTTTGTGTTGTTGTTAGAAATGTTATCGGCAATATTTAGTCGTCCCCCCACGAGGGCGTCATGTGGCACAAGGCCTTTTTAACGTGGGCATTTCTGAGCCATTAGGCTCGCCAAAAATAGCCCATTTGAACCCAGATAAACGGGTTCAGGGCGGTTTACCTCCCGAAGGAGACTCCGCCCTTCGGGCATAGACTCCTTCAGGTTCCTCTCCGTCCATAGACAGAGTTGAACCAAACCGTCGCTCAGAAAGTGTTATCAGCAATGTCTACGTTTTTACATTTGTACACTTTGTTTGTTTCCTATATATATATATATATATATATATATATATATATATGTATATATATGTATATGTTTCCGATTGAGCCTCGACTTTTTCTTTTCTTTTTAGTTCCCTCTATATTAGTTTCACCACCCATGTGAAGCCAACACATTTGAGACCATAATGTACTACCATTTTTTAAAGTTTGTTTTAAAACTGAAATTAAACTCATAATAGTTCATAATTTCGATATGCACAAACAATTAAACACCACGTAATTTAAGAAAATAAAATTTCTTTCTTTGTAACCAGCACATTTTTCTATCTTTTACTCGAATAGACTTTCAAACAAAAAACCCTTATTGATTTCTTGAAATGCTTCATGGTGTCAATATTGCAAGAAATAAAATTATTTTTAGAAAAAAAAAAAAAAGCATCCTTCAATAAAAACGGCAGAAAGGTGTCTATAAAATAAAATTAAAAATAGGAATTAATTGATCTGAATGTGAATACTGAAAATGAGTGCAAGAAACAGATCCAATCCTGCCACATGAAATGGCTTTTCCATTTTTTTGATGTTTTCAGTGAATAACGAAACGCAAATAGCACTCAATTGACATTTACTTAGCACCAACAATTAAGCATTTTTTACTTTCCCAAAAAATAAAAATTTAGGATGATTTTTTTTTTTTTTTTAACATAGGTAATATTCCATATATTTTTCAAATTATTGCTTTTACTCGTCTTGCTTTTAACAGTTCAGCCAGTAGTTTTTCAGGTGTATAATGTATTCAGTTTTTACAAGATTACTTCAGACTATTCTGAAGACTGGATTCAACATATATTAAGATATTGTTAAAAACAAGCAAGGTACCAGGAGAATATGTAGAGTGAAAATTTAAGAACTTTGAAAAACAAGACTTATTTAAATAATTTTGAACAAAAATTTATATTCGTGTCCGTACGTCAAATGTTGTTAATGAAATGGTTAAATACAAGTATCAAAATAGTGACGTCTTTCATTCACCTTATTAAGAAGCATCCTGCTGAATGCATATTAAGCAAAAATTATGTTTAAATGAAGTTTTAAGTGAATTCATTAGCAAATGATTTTCAATTGAATCTAATGAGATCAAGGGTCTTAACTATTCTTATTTTTTTTCCAGACATAGAATTCAGTCATTCAAAAAAAAAAAAAAAAAAAATTTTTTTATATATATATATATATATATATATATATATATATATATATATATCAAAAAGGAATTTGAAATGGTTAATATTTTTTTAAAAAAGAAAAAATACTTACAATTTCTAGAAAATAATCTACATGCGGCCTTTTATGTACAAAGAACCGCACAGGATGACGATCTATAATGACCTGAGAAAGAAAAAAAAAGAAAATCATTTTTTTTTTTTTTTTTTTTTTTTTGAGTCATTAACATTACAAGAATTCAAAACATTAATACGAAAAATGCTTAATAACAAATTAGGCAGATAATCACTTCACGTGCTTTGAGCAGATCATGAGAATGAATCCAGAAAATGTTTATTTTGAGCCTGTTAATGCAAAATTACTTTTAGAAATATATTTTAAATTATAGACAAATAGAAATCATAAACCTAAGGAAAAAAAAATTAAGGGACAATATTAAGAAAAAAAATAATGTATCCTTCAATAATTATGCTTCTTGAGGTAAAACAAAGGAGAGAAAGAAAAAAGAGGGTTGAATTAACATTTTGAGATTTTTTTTTTAATTTTAACTAGATTATCAATTTTTTTTATTTTATTTTAGCTGACCTATTTAGATGTCAAAGTGAACTGCAGAAATTCACAACACAGTTGACATCATAAGACTGTAAAATAAATAAGGCAAATGTCCAAATATTTGGGTAAATCTAAATCAGCCAGACTAAAAACAAAAACTCATAAAAAAAAAAAAAAAAATACAAATACAGGAACAAAAAAAAAAAAAAAAAAAAAAATACAAATACAGGAAAAAAAAAAAAAAAAAAAAATACAGGAACAAAAAAAAAAAAAAAATCAAATCAAGAAAGTTATTTTCCTTAGTTTTGGAATTTTCAAAATTTGCAAAATCCTACTTGTACATTAATTCTTAAAGTGTAGAGAGAAAAACGGTGAATAAGTTTTCTATTGTACCGAACCCTAGAAAGCCTGTGACAACCAAATAACAACTCTCATAATTATTAGGAGAAAGATGACATCAACAACTCAACCCAAACCTTGCCACTCCAACAAAAGACACATCTATCTACTACAAGGTGAACAACATCAATGAGCAGACTTCACTCGTCTCTTCATATGATAAATTATAAATCCAAAGTAAAATGTCAAAATATTGGTTCAATATTTAAATAAGTATTGATATTTCATGACAAAGGTGGTGTGCTTTGAACTATATGTTATTTTTAGCACAACTCCTCAGGGACAACAGATCCAAGCCCCAAAGCTTCTGGCACTGGCAATAACCCCAAAGATTATACATCTTACACAATACAGACAGGATGATTGGGTTCAACAATTACCAAAGGAAGACATGAAAAGATCAGCTGAAACACCGTAAAACAATCCAAAGATATTTGTTCACATGATTGATGGGGGGGGAGGGGGTAGTCATATGCCTGAAACATCTTTTAAACATCGTAGTAAGTATCCTAAACTAAAAGTTTTATTTTCAATGTATCTAAAAGCCTTTAATACAAGCATAGAGATATCGACAAACCATAAAAAAATGGTACCAAGTTTATCTTGGTCACTCAATTAGTAACAAAGTTATAACCATTCAATATTCATAAAACTTTTTGTCTGCAAAGTCAATTTTAACAGTGTATAATTGAAGATGCAGGCATCAAACAAGTTAAAAATCATTATAAATTTAATGCCAGATCGGAAATGTTGAAGTGAAAGATAAATGCCAATGGAATCAATAATTCTTAAATCAGGCAAAAACCTAAAACACTGGGAAAATTTAATCCTCAAAAAACAAAATCATAAAAATGATACAGAAGAGTAAATTTGACTGATTATGTAAGTTTCATTTCAACATTTAATATCTTGCTACTTCTTCATAGCACAACAGAGATAAAGATGGGATTTAAAAAAAAAGAAAAAAAAGCATACACCATAAAAAACAGCCAGAAGTGCAATTGAGGGCAAAAAGAGATTAAAAGTGCACCATACTAAACAGAACAAGAAAGGGGGGAATTATCCATTGAAGTTACATACCTGAAACTTACTAATTTTGTGATGAAGACTAACAAAACGGTTGTAATATGAATACCTTGTTAAATACATACCTAATTTTGGAAAAATATGGAATTCTCAAGGTCAAAAACAAAATAGTAATGACTACAAACTTGGAAATCTGTTTTACAAAAGGAAGACCTAATTTATCATAGGACTTTAAACATCTTCAGTTTTAAACTGATGGTAAAGTCTTTCTGTAAATGGTTCTCCTGAACTTCCTTTCCTAATTTGATTTGCTCACTGAATTTCCTTATAAGCCTTTGATATGGCTAATATTTCTGGAATCATATCCAGCCATTACTTGAAACCAGCATCACATCAAAGTCTCATCTGAAAATAAATGTTGATTCTACTTGTACAATATCATATGACAAGGGTCATCAGAAATAATCATTTCTGCTCTTTATTAGAGCTAAAAATCTTAGAACTGAATGGAGATCCAATATTAATGACTTTGCCAATTAAAAGTTGGAGTCATAATATACTGCAACTCATTGGCTTTGGCACTCATAACTGAAGATCACTGCAGGTGGTTCTTCATCACAAAAGTTAGAGTTGTTTACTCAGAATCACCAAGTGCTTTTTGTTTTTTGTCTTAGAGGTAGAGATGAATCAACTGATTTTCCTGTCGTCAAGTAGTTACAAAGAGCAGTTTCAAGCTGAGATTTACTTCCACAGGTGTTGATCTTGATACCTTAAGAGAATCTTCAGATATCTAAGTTGATCTTTCAATGATTCCAAACTACTGCTTGCTGTACATCTTTAATAGACTTCACAGGATCACCATGCTTAATGACCGAGTTAATGATTCTCTGTTTCTCAGCAGCAACAGCAGCTTGTTCATGGTTTACTTCTTTTGCCTCTCATTTTTAGCAATCCTTTCCTGTACATGAACTTTCAGAAGTACTTTTTGTTGCTTGTGTCTTTGTCACAGGTGTTTTACATACTTTCTTGAAATGTCAAGAACTGATTACCACTCAGTTGCTGGTTTTGATTCCAGCCAAGCTCTAGTCTGACTGCATTTGAGCAGGCTTCAAGTTGATCGATGGTGAACTGATGCATGTCATTCTCTTTTTCTTTCTTTCTTTTTTCAGTTTCATCCCAACTTTCAAATATCATTAACGCATTTAAATTTTGAAAGTGTTTGAAAAAAGATTTTATACTTGCATAAAAGAAAAATCCCCAAAGATGTTACGCAAGTAAAAACTATATTCAAATTCTTACCAAAAAATAACTCAAAAAATATTTTTGTTGAAAGTTGGTACTGGCATAATTTAAAATATTTTCTTTCACATTTGACCCACAAAAAAATCTACATAGAATATTAAAAAAAATAAATAAATAAATAAATAAAAAAAATAAAAAAAATGTACTTGTAATTTTTCACTGCAATAAGGGATTTTTCTATTAAATGAAGTTATGTTTTAAGAAATTAAAAATGTCAAGTTTAATACCATTTTCAAATGTTAACATTAAAAGGCTAATGTGGTCATCACAGTTTATGAGTTACTGTGTATAAATAAACATTATTTTCAGTTTTAAGCAAAAAATAATTATTTTTATAAAATCCAACTAGTTATTCCTTAATTTTACTAATTTACTTTGAAATAAAAAGACAAATACTGAATTTTTAAGAGATTTTTAAATTTATTTTTCTTTGTCAAAGAATGAAGATTCAGTAAGTGACTGTGGCAATATTTTAAAAATGTCTTAAACAGTTAAAACCTTATTTAAATACGTAAAATTGTTTTGTTTTTTTTAATTTTATTTTCTATAAATTAGCTTTAGGCTATTCTTTCAAATAAAAATAAAATTTAACTTCAAAAGACACATTTAAATTATTCAAAATGTATTTTAATATTTTCTACAATAATTTGTAGCGATACTTTATAAACGACCATTAAAAGTTCTATTTTAATTTTTTTTTATTGACAAACTTGAATGAGCAAAATTTTAAAGAACTAAAACTCTACCTGGTTTACCTTTTATTATTTCAGTTAATTTCTTTCAAGAAATTAATAGCTGAGCAATTCAATTTGACAGTTTGGACAAAATAAAATATTGTCTTATTTTGTTCAAACTGTCTTCTAAAATTTATTTTAAAAATAAATAATTGCTTTATACAGAAATATGCAAAAAAGATTTAAACCAATATCAATCAATCAATGAAATAAGTTTGATTTAAAATGTGATTCAACTGATAATGTTCATTCAGTCAACAACAAATTTTCATGTGTTGAGACTTGACAAAATGAACACGGTATACCTTCTTTTGGGTTCATGTGTACCTCGAGTTCTGGAGCCTATCAAGAACCCCGAGGCAAACAGAAGGGGCACCAGACCATATATGGCAGCAATACTCCATGCAAGGGCGAATTGTTGATTTGTAGATCTGGAGGATCGACTCCGGGGAGAAAAACTTCCTGGCGCAGCTCAGGGAGCCAACTTTCCTTGCGGTGGACGAAGCAATTGACTCAATGTATTTATTCCATCTCAGGTCAGCGGTCAACGTGAGACCGAGAAGCCGCAGAGAGTTGCTCTCGAGAAGTTGAGCATCAGACATTCTAATGGAGGGAAGGGAAGGATCTCTGTGGTGATTAATAGAGAGCAGTTTTGTCTTAGAAGTGTTGAAGTTGACCAGCCAATTCTTGCCCCAGTTCACAATCGATTGGAGGTCCTTTTCAAGACGCACGGCCAGGTGAGTTTCGTCAGTGAGACTAGATTTGTTTTTGAGGCAGGAATAAATTGTGGTGTCATCCACGTAGATGCCAACTTGGGAAGTTATGGCGTCAGGAAGGTCATTTATGTAGATAAGGAATAGAGTGGGGCCTAGGATGGGATAGGAACTGGATGAGAATCCGTTGAGAACGACCTTCAGTTCACGGTTTGACAGGAATGTATAGGGATCTTTGTTAGGAGTGATTGTAAAACACTTTACCCTCCTTAATTTATAGGCAAAAAATACAAAAGCATGCTGGGATTTCTTCCTAGCCAATAAGACATGATAGTTCTCAATTTCATCTGATTTAGTCCCAGTTTGTCTTTTATCAGTTTGTCCTGAAGTCAGAACGCTACATTTGCTCTTGTGCATCAACCCAAAGTCTTAATTTGTGGACTTTTTGCCAAATTACGGTTGCTTTGCCTTATTACTTTTAATTTACCTTGCATATATTGTTTGCTTGCTTTTTATTATTTTTTGCCCTGTTCTTTTCTATTTTTCTTGTTATTCAACTTTTATCAATTCTATTTGATAGACAATTCTATCACTCATTTTGTATTTAACCATAGCTACTCACTCTACATTCCCCCAAACTGAAAAGGTTTAAACAAGTAGGAAGTTATGAAGTATGTAGACATAAGAGCTTCCAAAATGAACAAGTCACTGATTCTTCTCACCTGTTCCTGCTGATAGTGTCAGTAACCCAGGTACAAAAAAAAAAAAAAAGCAACTGCCTTAAAACCTAGACAAAAGGTAAAATCAAACTGACATTAGCATTTGTATACTCATTACTTTTGCATCCCAGATGTCACAAATATCAATATGTCAAATATTGTTAGATACGTAACAGCTTTTCTATTAGAGAGCTGCTAATGATTGAATATTCAAGAGGTGGGCATGTCAGAGAAAGAAAACCTCATTCAACTTCAGACACACAACTCATTTTTTATTATTGGTCAGGCTCAAAGAAAAATATCAAAATAAAATTAGCTTTCTTCTTGGTTATAGAATTGAACCTGGAGGGTCAACATACTACCATAAATATCAGGTGACAATACTTCCTGACAGTACTATAATAAAACCAGGTTTAAATACAATATCACTGCTACAAAAGCAGGGGCTTCATTATTTTAAACCTCATGAGAAGAAGTTTAAAAAAAAAAAAAGTCAGTCAAGTCCCAAATATTGCACAACAAAGAAACAAATGTTGCAACTAATTAAAATATATATATATATATATATATATATATATATATATATATAAATATATAAACAAAAGAGAGAAAAAAAAACTGAGAAAAAAGTTGCACATCCAGGTGTTAAATTTACGAAAAGAAAAAGCCATTTTGAAAAATATAAATCTATTTGTATTATAACAACATTTCATAGCAACCAAATATAAATTTGGCCTAAAAACGGGAAAGGGAACAATTACAAAATAAGGAATATTTTTTGGACACAAAATGATTCAAAGTTAAACCCAAGAAATGTTAATGCACACAATCTATTACAAGAGGCTGGAGGTTCAGTTAATGCTACTACCATATACTAGCACTAGTAGAAGTATAAAAGACTGCAAAACGTTCACTGCATAATTTGCCGATGAAAAACATTTGAGGGCACTCATAGAATTTAAATTTTTTAAAAATGTGTCTAAATGAGGAGAAACTTATTACTTTCCAATAATACCTCATTTAAATGAGGTATTATTGGAAAGTAATAAGACCAGTATCCCTTGGGACGGTTTAGTCAGAATTTAAAGTTAAACCTTGTTTAAGTAATTACAATGATTACTGAAAAAATAAATAAATAAATAAATAAACATCAATCTGAAGCAAATATTTACAGAAACATGAGCAAAAATTAATTTTAGGAATCTGCAATTTTACCAGGCATATTGGCTTCAGTCACTTTCCCACTGGCATAACATGGCTTCTCTATACTTGTTTATAAATACTTTCTTCGTAATTGTTCTGATAAACTTTCCTCTATGGTATCTAGAATTTATGGATTTAGGCACGCTATTAGATTGGCGGCAAGGTCTCATCATTTTACAGTTGAAATGGCTAGATGTAACCGCAAATTCTGTGCTAACAGTTTTTTGGGGGTTTTTTTTTTTTGCACTTCTTGCTTGTGGAACTGTTCTGGCTTCTTGCTTTCCAGTCAACTTTGATCTTCAAAAATTTATTTGCATGTCACTCACTATCTTCTTAGTTCCTGTTCTTTTATTGTTCCCTCGCTCCTTAATTTTATTTTCCCATATTCTCTCGCACTCAGTAATCCCTTATGTTTTAGTGGCTTTATTGCCTTGCTTAAAAACGATTAAAAAAGAAAAGAAAAAAAATGTTGGATTGAATATTATCAGATTTAAGTCTAAAACTGAAGTGGCTTAAAAAGTTTATGCAAATCAATGTGAAGTTAAAACTAATTTTGAGAGATTTGTCATTTAGTTTGGGATGAAAGAAAAGCAAGCAAAAGAAAGAAAAGCAAGCAAAAGAAAGAAAGCAAGCAAAAGAAAGAAAGCAAGCAAAAGAAAGAAAGAAAGCAAAAGAAAGAAAGCAAAAGAAAGAAAGCAAAAGAAAGAAAGCAAAAGAAAGAAAGCAAAAGAAAGAAAGCAAAAGAAAGAAAGCAAAAGAAAGAAAGCAAAGAAAGCGAGAGCAAAGAAAGCGAGAGCAAAGAAAGCGAGAGCAAAGAAAGCAAAGAAAGAAAGCGAGAGCAAAGAATGAAAAGACCCTACCTTGTCAAAGGAAAAGAAAGAAAAAAAAAATCACTTAATGCAGAATGAGTATGGCCAGTTGGTACACTATAGTAAACTAGCTTTTATATATGGCCTTCCTAAGTTAAACAAGAGAGAAATCCATTAAAACATTGTGCACTGTCTTTGTTCAGCATTGAGCTGCTTCTGGGTTGATATTTTGAAACTACTTTGGGAAAGAACACTATCATAAGTAATGAACTCTGCATATTTCATAGGATTAATTAAAAGATGCTAATGATATTCAGCTAACATTTTTAAATAAAGTGCAAATAAGGATGTTTTGTGACAAACTGAATAAAGATTATACTAACATCTTAACAAGTTAAATGAAGATAATGTTTTGTATATAATTGCCAATTTCTGTTTAGGCCTAACAAGAATACTGACAGTAATAAGGAACAACTATAGGGTCCCCACTTTAACCTATGATTATAAACATCTCCATGGATATTCTTTTAATTTTTGCCGTAGATTTTTTTTCTCTCTATTCAAACCTTTGTTCTGGTTTAGGTATGTAGATGATCCATTTATACTTTGACCTCCCAGCAAGTGAATAAAGGTTATGTCAGGAACTCATCTATATTCACAGTGGAGAAGAAGAAATGTTTTTTCAAACGCTCTATTAATCTATACAAGTATAGCATTACTTAAAAGTATAGCACTAGTGTACATAAAAATGCATTCAGAGTTCTATCCAAATCTAGGTTCTTAATACTGTTCGTCTATTAAGAAAGATTAGATTGGTGTTCTCAACACCTGGCAATAATCATCAGTAATAATACGGAAAAGCCTGCACCACACACACACGAAAAAAAAAAAGAAGTCATATCCTCTAAGATAACTATCTGTTCTTTGCTGTTGCTAAGAGAAACAAGATAAATTCCTGAGGCACAAACTACACAGCTGCTGAACACATTCACCAAAATTTATGGTACATCAGGTTAGCTACAGCACTCTTTACAACCCTCTTTATGATAGAAGAGGGTATGTGTTGAAAGGTTGCATTTATGTAGCATACAAATGTGGAAAAGAACATAAAGGAGAAACCTGTCATGACCAAAATGTCAGAAGTCATATCAAAAGGTGGAGATAGAAAAGTCTGTATGATAGGTCATATTTGGAAATGAAGTATAAATAGTTAAGAATACAGCTGGAAAGGGGGACAAATTGAATGGGGGTAATATACATCTGCTTATTGGTTAGTATAGATTTCATCTTAGTGAGAGAATTCTATGCATCAGGAAAAGAGTTATGAAATTCAGTGGACACTGAGGTCAACACCAAGTGGCAACAGAGTCATCTAACCTTTGCTGCTGTTTATCATCGTGGTCCCGAAACAGAATCTGTGGCACCACAAACTATGGATCAAAGAATACCGATTGTATATTTAATAGCGTCTACTGTAAACTTTAAACTTAATTACTCAAAAATGAAGAATTTGCAGACATGTTTATATGAACTTCTGTCCTCCTTTTGGCATGAGGAGTCTGTCCCCAAAGTTTGTAAAAGTATTTTTGATACAGCCTGTATATGGCAAAGTAAATATTTGGTTATATGTCTGCACTTCTTTTTTCTTGTTTAATAGTTTGTTTTGCTATCTGTAACTAATTATTTGTATTTTTTCCCCCTCTAAACAGTTTGTAGTTTTTGCTTGGAGGGGGTTGTCCTTTTTATAAATTTCCCCATTTGATTTTGGTGAGGATATTAACTTTTTGGGTCCATATCATAGGGCTGTGTTATTGATATTTTTTTTTTCCCCCTCTCAAAAAAAATTTTTATAGTTATAACATCTTTCTTTTAGGGTTTTTTCTGTAAAACCTATATAAAATTTTCCCTCTGTGTTAATGTTATTAGTTACAGTAGCTTTCTATATTATGTTATTGGTTAAACATTTGTTGTTAAATGGGCAATTTTCTTTGTTTCTAGAATTACATTTGATTGTATTATTCTACTCTTATTCTTATTTTGTTAATTTTTTTTTCAGATCATCCATGCAGCTTAAGTCATCTTGATTGTATTTTTATTGATAATTTACTGTTCTTAGAAAAATGTTTGCCAATCACTTTGAAGAATATTTTGCCTATTTTTGTTTTTATTTTACTGTTATGGGTTGGATTGAACTAAATTATACATTTCATTTTCTGTTGTTTTTGTTTGTATCATTTTCCTTTTTATATTCCAGTTTGAATATCTGCCATTTCTTAAAGCAGATTTTAATGTTTTTTTGTTTTTTTTTTGTTGTTGTTTTTTTTTTTTCACTGAATATTTTTTAAGTTGCTAGAATTTGTTGAAAGTCATTTATTTATAGATATGGTTATTTGTTTGAATATGGTAGAGGGATGGCTGGAATTTTTGTTAACATATTAGGTTATTTGGTTTTCTGTATAGTTTGTATGTTCTGTTGTTTAAGTTGAAGGGAATTCTAAGGAATTTACTATTTTTGGTTGGATTTTATGTTGATTATGAATTCTAGGTTTTTGAAGGTTTTTTTTTTTTTTTTTTAATTATTATTATCTGTTGTTTTGCCACTACAATTTCTTAGTATTAGTACTCCATCACTTGTACTACCATAGCCATGTATTGTCATGTCAGTTACCTTTTTGCCCCTTTTTGGTTCATATGATTTTGTTGCAGTGTCGTAAAGATTTTCTAGAGTGTTTTATCATTTCTATTTCATCTTTGGAGATCAGCATCTTGTTTCGTTAAGTTTAATGTTTTATTTAATATGCTCTCCTTGATAGATTTGGTAGAAGTCTTTTTATCAAATTGTGTGAAAGAACCGTTTTCTTTGTTGTTAATATTATCAAACCATTTAATTGTCACTAATGTGTCTTTCCATTAATTTACGTTTGACATGATCCTTAGATTAGAGCATATTTTTTCTAATAAATGTTTGTTTATTTTCCCAATGTTTCTTTTTATGAGATTTAATAACCTGCTTGTGACTTTGGTTAAGTTGTCATTATGATCTTTTAATTCAATAAAGGGTCCTACATTTGCTAGTTGTTTTATTCTGTTGACTAATTTTAGTTTAGTGGCTATGTTTTTTAGCTTCTTTGTTTATATTATTTTTCTATTAGTTATTTTTGGTTTTATAAAAGTTGTTAACTTCTTTCTCAACTAATTTATTGTAATTTTTGGTTTCCATTTTATAAATTTTCTTTGTTTTGTCTGCTTTTATAAATAGTTTTTTATTATTATTAGTTGTTTATCATTTTTAGATTTTTTTCAAATTTCTTTTTAAATTATTATTGATTTTCCTTACTTTAAAATTATTGATTATGTTTATTAAGTCGTTTTCAAATGCAATAAGGTCTTTTTGTTGGGGTGGGCATCCCATTGAGATAAATCCAAAGTTGTTTATATATCATTATTTTTGATGTCATTGCAAAAATACTTTGCATCTTAGGCATTTTATAAAGTGTTCAATTTTTTTTCTGTGACTGATTTTGTAGTCATGTAGGTTTGATGTGGGTATACTTTTAAGGAGTAGTTAAAATTTCAGATTCCACGTTAATGCATTTTTTAAAATTTTGTTTTAATTTTTCATTTATTTTTGTTATTGTTATGAGAAAATATTAGAGCAGAAATCAATGCTGTAAAGAGAAGTGATCAAAATATATATAAATATAAAACCAATCACCCAAATTAAATGGGCTAAATTAAGTATCTTGGATTGCTTGAGGAAGTGGAAAACCCTTTTTTCTCCTTATAAATTGTAAACCTTCAACCAAAAATATCATATGAAATCCATGACACAACAGAAGAGTTTAATTATTTAACATTTGGAATTTTGTTTTGGAGATGAGGAATTATCAAGTAACAAAATCAAAAACCAAATTATCAAAAGCAGTATGAGCCTACCATAATAACCAAATGTTAAAACCTCCTGACATTGAATTAAAAATAGGTTCCTAAAATACATTACTTCAGTCCTTCAAGGTGGAGGTATAATTGATAGAATTGGTAGTTCAAGTGTTGCTTAAATGGTCAGGATTTCAATTCCTGGATCAACTAGTGAAATCAATTAGGAGAAACAAACAATATCACAAGGATAAAAATAACACAATCACATTATAAATTACATCCACTTGAAGATGTCAGCAGGTATTTGGTCAAAATATTGTCATTAAGAATTATAATAATAAAGACAATAGTCTGAATAAGTCAATATATAAAGTTTTGAATGTTTAATGTATATTAAAGTTATAAAAAATAAAAATAGGTTTTAGGTTTAAAAAAAAAAAAAAAAAAAAAAATCAGTAACAAAATTACTTGTAAAATCTACAAAATATAGGAGCTTTTAATAATGATTAATTAACAATTAATAGTTTACTATAAAAGGAAATCTGAAGAATTGTATTTTTTCCTTCAGTGATTTTTGTTGATAAATCATAGTTTTAAAAAAATTTCAAAAATATATATATTGCATTCATAAATAATTAAGAGAGCAATCAACAATCAGATTGTATTTCTGGTCAGTCCACTAATGAATGAATCAATCTGACAAAAGTAACCTATTACCAGAAGAAAAAGAGCAGCTTATACAGGTATTTACTAAGCTCAATTTGGCACGAGGCACCAAGATTGAACTCAGTACAGGTGGAATGATCTCAGATTAAATTGCTAACCGCAAAGAGCAGCTTATATATAATCTTGAGATTCAAATATCTTCATCACATCAGCTAAAGGATTAAGTCAGCCATTAAAGTCTTTGGAGGAGAAGGAGGAGGAGATTATCAAATAATGGCAATAAAAATAAAGACAAAACATCAGAATTAATTAATTTCCAGTCAGCAGACAGTTTTTCTAGTTCATAAAGCAAATTTAGAGACAAAATAGATTTAGTCGAAATAATAATCAACTGACAGACTAAATCAGATTTGGTTTGTAGAGGATGTGGACTTATACGCAGTGAAGAAATTACATCAGTGAAACAAGTAATTTGGAATTACTTTATTCTCACAATTATAACTCCTGTGACTCCTTAAGGTCATAGGAGCACTACATGTACTGCAACCACAGTAAAAGTGGTATCTCTTAGACAAGATAGCCCAACCCTCTCCAATGAATCTACTTGGATGACAAGGTACTAAAGAGAGATTCTCTTGTGTTATTTACTAGGTCAATCTTTTAAATATCCACTTTCAATTGTTACACTTCAGAGTTCCAATATATATTAGGATTAGTTTGACAAGTGAGGAGACATGATGAATTTCAAACAGCTTCAATTCAGAGTTGTGCTCCTCTTAAACTGGTGGCCAATCAAAAGTTAAATGGCCCAATCAATCATTATTATACTCATCAATGTGGTGGGGAAGAGATGAATTCATACCTATCAAAGGCATTAGTGCAAAGTTAACACAAATACTGTGTCAACTGGAATTTGAACCCAACAAAAATCCTCAATTATTGTAAAAATATGAAGAAACCTGTAGCTTATATAAATGGGGTCAATTATTTTCAACTATGTTACATGAGTGATGTGTAGGTGCAAGATTAAACCAAATACATTTCTAAAATAATGTATTTACACCAACTAAAATTTTTGCTCTGCCCTTTCATTTGTACACATTTTGGTCATGACAAAATGATTTTGACATATGGATACTATTATCTTCCTTTTAATTATTAAAATTGCCCGGGGATGTAACAGTAAGAGATAGATCAAGTATCGACCATCTTAAAGACTAAAAAATAAAATTGACAAAAGATTATTGTTTAAGGTTGACGGACACGCATGTCTTAATTAGTTTTATTTTTTTGTTTTGTTTTTTTTACGAATTGGTAAAACCCAAACAAAAACGTTGTTTTCAATCGTTATGAGTCTACCAATTGAATAGAATTTTATTATAAACAATTGTCTTGTAAATGGAATTTTTAAAGCATTCTGAATGTAAAAATAAAGAAAAAAGTGTGTAAGACAATAAGAAACACTACCTGCACAAAAAAAAGTGAAGTTTTGTTGAAATCTGTTGAAAAATGTAGATCCCATATATAAACGAACACACACACACAACCAACCTGGGTTTTATAATAAGTATAACTCGATATTAATAAGTATACCTCGATATAAGTTGTCCCCCTTTCATTAATGCCTCTTAATCGTGTTTTCAAATTGATTTTGTGCAAAAACAATTGTTTTTTCCAATTTTTGGCACTGTCAGAACCACCGCAAGGTATCTTTATGTAGTCCTGTGAAGTTTTGTTGAAATTGGTTGAAAAATGTAGGAAATCCGATCCAATATATAAACGTACACAATCTGCTTTTCATAATAAGTAAGATCTTAAGTCTGTCTCCCTCCTCAAAAATCAAATCTATAGTGGGAAGGAAAGATAATAGAATAAAACATTCTGTCCCAAGAACCAAATTTTCCTTATTTTAATATTAAGTGATTTATTATCCATTTAGACTTTAAATTGTACCTGAAAATTAATTATTACATCAAGTGGGAAGGAATTCAGTGATATAACATTTTCTCTTTTTAGATAACAATTACTTACCCGATTTAAGCAAGGAAAAGAGCATTTTATTAAGAATTCCAATTAAAAGAAATTGGGTTTATATAGTAGTAGGAGAAGAAGAACTGAAGTTTGTTTCATTTTGCACTAATGCCTTTTGTAAAGACATAAATACAGATCTGCCTGTGCTGTCACCAGATTATCATATATATATATATATATATATATATATATATATATATATATATATATATATATATAATAGGTTTTTTTCCCTCCTATCTGGGAATCTTTTTTTTTTTTTTTATTTAAAAAATTTATCATCCATTGACTGTTTAAAAAACCCTGTAAATTTAATTTTACAAGGAGAAAATGATCATTTACATAATGGTATCTTAATTCTGATTGTATGAGATCACACACACACATATATATATATATATATATATATATATATATATATATATATATATATATATATAAAATTTGATTTAACCAGTAGAGAAGACAATATTTATGAATAAAAATGACAATAGGAAAACGGTAATATTAATATAGGAAAACTGGTAATTGCTGACGCATTTCGTCGAATGTGGACTTTATCAAAGCAAAATACAAATTCCTATTTTGCTTTGATAAAGTCCACATTGACTAAATGCGTCAGCAATTACCAGTTTTCCTATTGTCCTTTTTTTTAAATAATATATATATATATATATATATATATATATATATATATATATGTGTGTGTGTGGTGGCCTGACGATTGCATCTAGCATAAAACAGCCTGTCGCCTCTAAGTGTTGACTTCAAAATTATATATATATATATACACACACACACACATCACTGGTACTGGTATGTTACAATAGTTTACTGAGAAGAGAGTGAGTGGACATTTATGCAAACTAATGTAGCAGAGAAAACTTTTATATACAACTATTTGGCTCCTAAAATTTTTCAATTTAGATTTGCTCTTAATATTTCAGTTTCCTTTAGTATGGCCAATCATAAATGAATTGCAATTAATGGACGACTTATTTATCAGATTAATTTCCTACTTCACATTTCATTTTCATTAGATAAATATAGATTAAATATACGAAAGGTAGGTGCAAGAAGAGGAGTCCTAATAAGTTTATTCATTGCTTAGCCGGGTACATTCTTATGAGTCAAGATAAAGTAGATAGCTGCAACAAGGACATTTCTGAATGCCTCCAAAATTGCTACAGAAGAAAATATATATTTTGCAGGCTATTACAAATTTTTACAACAGCATTTAACCATGAAGTAGTGATGAGCAAGTCAATTTTTAGTTGATTATTACTCTAATGAGTAGGTGCCACACAAATGTAAATATCTATTGGCGATTTTCTTTTTAATAATTTAGCTGACAGAAAAAATGCCAGCTAAATTATGATAATGGACTTCTAGAATCATCAATAGCTTTTTAAGATTGCTAAAATTTTTACAGTAATTAAATCTAGCAAATATACCTTTGATAAGCAATAGCAACTTTTTGAAAAATGTTGCTTTCTAGCAATTTCTGCATGCTAAAATACAAGATAATATATCTTAGAGATCCATTTTTAATTTATATAGAGGTGTTCAAATAAAACTGAAAAAAGTAAAAACAATACTACATTTTGTCTTTCCAATGTCAGCAAGTTCTTTTCTTTCTTTGACTTTTCCAAAAAAAAGTTAAGACAGAAGCAATCTCATAACTGACAAAATATTTTCAAACCAGGTAATTATGGGTATGGATGACTTGTAAACTTTTCAGTCAGTTGAGAGGAACATATATTTAGTGAGCAACTCATATACAATAGATTTTTTTACTTAAATTAGAAATATATTCCTAAAATGCCAGGATAAAGATAATAAAAACTTTTCTCTGTGACAGTGATTACATTAATTTTCCTCATAACGACAGCAGATGGTCAAAAGGACTGAAAAACAGATATTTGACAGTTTCTTCACAAATTCAATCCAGATGGATGCCAACTTATTTTGTATTTTCTTTTTAATGGATTCTTTTCTCTTTTCATCAGGCTGGCATTTATTATGTCAAAATTAGGGTTAGGTCTGTTACAGTGAACTACTCGTGCGTTTAAGTATTATTATGCAACAGATCCCGTGTTACTCATAATTTTAAGTTTTTTTTTTTTTTTTTATTTCTACATGTTTCGCCAATGTATATCATTGGGCATTCTGTGCAGTTTCTGTATATTCCTGCCTATGTTGTTGTAATTACATTTTGTGCTGACTATATCTTTTATTGTTTTAAAAGTGATGTTGATAAATTTTAGATAAAGGTTGGATAAGTTGTTTTCAATGGTAGCTGTTATGGGGTTGGTCAGTAAAGTTATGTACCAAATTTTATCAGGGTCATTGGGAATATTATTATTATCAGTGGATTTTTTCTATTTTTATTCTATGAATTTTGCAGGCTTTAAGTTTGAAAGTGTTTTCAATGTATTTTTTATTCCTCAAACAGGAATTGGGGTCCTCTATTCCTAGGATCAAAGAACTGCTCCCTGACACTTTTGCTAAGAATCAAAGTGTTGCATCTGTAACAATTTACACATACACAAAAACATATGTTGGATTTTAGAAGTACAGAGATAAATTTTGCATTACCAGATAAAGTTATTTATGTTATATTTATATGCAATGAGATTACTAATGAAAAATGTCAAAACTAAATAAAAATGAACACAGAATTTTCTCTTCTGTAAATTTTAAACCCAGAGTCATACAATTGTCCCCCACCCCCAGTCATCTCCAACAAGTCAAAATGTTAATTACTTTTCTTTTAAGTGAATGATATGAAAGAATAAAATATGCCAAAAGGGAATTTCTAAGACACCTCCACTCTGCACCCCCCACTCCCTAAAAATTGCTTTGTTAATATAAAATAAATCCTGAAAACACAGTAGTAGCAGCAAAAGTATCATTTTCAAGTCAGTCTGCCTATAGTAGTCTAAGTTACATCTGTTACATTCTTGTACGCCCACAAATTATAAAGTTTGGGAATAGTGAAAAGAAGCATTGTGTGCGTTATGTGCTCTAGAAAAGGAATAAATCCATTCTGCTAAACTGGACCAACCAAATCCAAAAAATGTATCTTCTTTACAAACTCACATGCATCATAAAAATAAATAGAATGTTTATAAAATACTTAATCAACAATTTTTGAATATGGTCTTCATTTCTTATGCAATCATAAAAAAGTGAAGGCATTAAATGAAACAAGACCCCCTACACGCACACAAATAAATGCTCTTTGTTAAAATAGAAACAGCAAAGCTTTATCAATTAAAATAAGTCACAAAAGAAGTAACTTTGGAAAGTAAAAGGTAATGAAAAAAAAAAAAAAAAAAACTGCCAAAAACTTTAATTTAGTTATTCTTAAAGTACTTGACTGTGAAAGCCCACTTCTCATACCCAGACAAAATAAATCTCAGAGTGGAAGAAAAAAAAAAAAAAAAAAAAAAAGACAAGAATTGACCTAAGACAGCAAGATTTTAAAATACTGACAATGCTGAGCAATTTGTATATGTATTCAGAGTATGTTTTAAAGAATAAAAATAAGGTATTTTTTGTCTTTAAGACAAACATAAATACTGATTTTAAAAACTGCTAACATTAATTTCATTACTAGTTTTTCTCTTATTGCTGCTTTTAACTCAACACTGGAGTTAGATACACTCTTCATTATTATTATCATTTTATTACACGTTTTACTCCATCTTATTCTGTTTTTTTTTTATCACAGCATTGAGTCATTCTTTTTCTTGCTAGAACAAACAGTGATATGAGTTCATGACTTGGAAGACATTTATATCAGATAGCTTATTCTGTAACAAGTTACATCCATCAACCCAGAGTTTTATGATAAAAAGCAAGAAAATGAAGTAAAACTAGTAATAATAAGGAGTGGTTTGATCCAGAATATGATAAAAGTAACAGTAAGATAGGGACAAAACTAGTAGTGAAATAATAGTGAAAATGCAACATTATAAAATAAAATAAAGAAAAAGAATTAAGTAACCAACATTCTGTTGCTACTTTTAACCTAGAAACAAGTTATTTCTCTTTGTAGTCCCACAATTAAAACAAAAGACACTTAAAAAGGTGTCATTGTTCCCAACATAAATATCTATCAAGACCACTTAGGAATAATAATTATATATAATATTTATCATGTCAGTAATTTTTGCCACAATTCCTGACCACTGATAATCCCTTTCTGATATTCAGTGTATTTCTACAGTAAATGTATTTATATTACAAATATAATCCTCATCCCTTAATGCTTTCCCAATTACTAACTTGTAAGAGAGAATTGGGTCAACACAAGAGCCCCAGAGTTGGTTGCATGCAGTGAAGGAAGCATCAGAAGTTATGCACTCTTTTCCAATTGACTGTTGAGACAGACAGACACCGAGAGACAGACGGACACAGAGAGACAGAGAGACAGACAGACACTTTAGACTGGAATTGTTAGAAAATGATACCCAAATGAAGATAACATATCAAAAGCTTCTGTATCTGAAGGCGGTAAGAGTGAGTTTTTTTTTGTTTTTTTTATTTGCCTGCAATATACTTGACAATATACAATAGGAGGGTCAGATGAAATAAAAGGTGATTTCATACACCTATTGAATCCTGATGTAAAATAATCCCTACAACTTCAAAAAAAATATATATATCTCAAATATATTTTTTTGTTTCAAAACCAGGATTATTTAAATAAGGCACAGCACTTTTGCCTCAGATCAGAGTGTCATTCTCTGACACTTACAAATAGTATCTGTGGACTGTGAAAGAGCAAGAGAGTTTTTATATATGTGTGAGAGAGAGTCAGAGACAGACATTGTTTTTATACATGTGAATTGTTTCCTTTTAAAAAACATCCACATTCCTGAGCTTTTTATGTTCACAGCCCACAACATTTTCTACCAGATGCCACAAAAAAAAAAAAGAAAAAAAAAGTCAGCACTTTCAAATCCTCATCTTTCAATCAACCTTTAACTTTTTAGTCCTTCATGAAGTTGAAATCTGTAAATCATATTTAAAGTGAACAGGGTTTACTGAATTCATACCTTTAATCAAGGACTTCAGAAGGATATTTAATGTACCTTTCCCATGATGATAACTATATATATGTAGATGGAAATAAATAAATTTTTCTTGAAATAAAAAAAAAAAAAAAGTGGCTATGAAGATTTTATCAAGGGATGGTAGATCAAAAAGGATATTTTTTTTAATCCTTTAAAACAAAGATACATTTGTAGTTAATGAAAGTACTGGGTAGATTAACTAGTATACATATTGTTTATAAGTTTGTTTGTTTTTATGAAGACCTAAATAAAAATAATCTGGTAAAGAATATAGTGAAAAAGAGCAAACCAAAAAGCACAATATGCTTAAATGTTAAGCCCAAACCAGTATTTCAATGACCAAACATTAGAATGATTGACAAAAGTGGGTCAGGCTAGCAAGTTTTTAGCACCCCCTCATACATACTACACAATAGGAACGTAACATTTATGATCCAAATGCAGCACAAAATCCAGGTTCATTCTGGAAGTTTACAATTAATTTGCATTTTTTTCATGTAAAATAAAATTAAACTAATTAAAATTCAAAATACCTTGATAACAAAATTAGAGACGTTTTTTGTTTTAACAAAAAAGTAAATTACATTTTTATTGTTAAAAAAAAAAAGAAAAAAAAAATAAAGTTTCATTTCAGTTGCTTGACAAAATAATTTTACAGCTTAATGATGAAAAAAAAAAAAAAAAAATGGAGGGCTATTTTGTTTTACAAATATTTAACAATCTAATTATTAATGAACTTAATTTAAGGATCAATATTAATCAAAGAGATTCAACATTAAACAGAAAAAAATTAAAATTAAAATAAAACGGTTCTCATAAATTCGTTTCAATGAAATTGTATTTAGAAATAGAAAAGAACTTTTTAAAATAAAATGTTCATTTTTGTAAATATATATCAAATTATTCATTTGTTGATACCATAATCAGCAACCAAAAGTTACTAGACACACACATATATAAAATTAAGAAATATTTAAATACTAATAAGAGCCACTTAATACTATTAAAAAAGCATCTAAGGAACTTTTCAACCAACCTTTCTTCATGAATATACTTTTTTTTTGGTGGGTAGTATGTTCCCAGCATATGTTGCTGAGAATTGTTGAGGTGGTTGCAATCAAGACCAACAGCATTAAGAAAAAAAGTTTCAAAAATATCTTTGAATAAGGGTTAGCTGAAAGTTTCCTTAGATGATTTTTTTTTTATAGTATTAAGGTGATTTCATTAGTATTATTTAAAGCTTTGTTAATTCATTTTATATATATATATATATATATATATATATATAGGAGAGAGAGAAAACACTTCAGTTCATTTTGTCAACGACTTACAAAATAATCCCTGTAGCAGAATCTTTAAACTATTACCACACGTTAACATCAGAAGTATTTTAGGGAAGTGGAAGTATCGACTTTCATCTTCACTTAGACAACTTATCAAGCATAGTGCACAATACAGGCCATAGTTAAGAATAACAATATCTTATCTTTAACCTGGAGAAATACAAGAGTGAAATGTCAGAAAACCAGATGATGCCCTGAGATTAAGGAAGAGTTGTATCTGTGCATTTACAAATAGAGACAAGTGAATGCTTTGATCAGACAAGATCTGACAGTAAAGAAAGTTTTATCATAAAATATTAAATAGTAATAAAGTTACAAGATTTCTTCAAAAACACTTTAATTATATTCCTTACAAAAATGTATATGTAATGCCAATCATCCCCGAATCTAATAACTTGCTTTCTAAGAAACAAACACTTAAAACCATTACAAATTCCATTTTTAATAATTTTAAAATTTTTGAAAAGTGATCAACATTTTTATAAGAATTACCAAATGATAAAGTACAAATTAACATTAGCTTGTTGAATACTTATTCACATTACTTTCAAATATCAAGACCAATTTTGAAATTATTAATAAATTCAAATTTATCTCAAAACTTGACAGATAAAATTTTTAAATTCAAGTCTTACAAATCTTAAATTATGAAAGACAAATTACATATCAAAAAGTCAACAAATTCTAGAAAATTTGCAAGGTTCCAGTTTTAGCAAAAAAGTCTTAAAATTAGAATTCAAGAAGAATCTGCAAAATGACTGATTTGATTGATTTAATTAAATATACAACCAAGCTGACATTCAATAAAAACATTTCTCTCAATAGAACTATCTTCAGATTAAAAAGCACTATTGTCTTGAGAAAAAAAAAAAAAAAAAAAAATCATTTCTTAAACAAAAATTAAAATTTTTTTAAATTTCTTTAAAATATATATTAATATGCTTGCTTGTACCTTTGATGTGCATAAAAACATCAAGTATTCATAGATTTCTCTAAAAATTACTGTTACAAGTAACCTTATTACCCACAGACCCATTGATAATACCAATGTCAACAAATCAGGCCTAGTTTCAAACTTTTGACACAGAAGAATGCTCCAACCAGTGTTTAATCATAAATTTATCTTTCTATGACTGACACAATACACGTCTATACTCCTGAGATGTCACTCTTTACACCGTTTACATTGTTCAGACTCTCGTCCTCATCTTTGTCATATTCACATTTCGGCCATTGTATGCTTCGGCCTTCTTCAGGGGGATATACATTACTACAACCAATGTTTTAATCCACTGGCCCATGGATAAAAGTGAAGTAATCCAAAAAGTGACTTAACCCAAAGAGTTGTGAGTTCAATACCTAGCCACAACAGAGGTGAACAAAAACTTGGATAGTTGAGTTAATAAAAGGAATTAAATGAAAGTGAAATATCTAAAAATGGCATGGCACATGGAACTAGAACTATCTACAACCATGGATTAAATAAAGAGTTTGGTTCAAAATTCCAATGTATATCACCTGAAGAAGGCCAGAGCCTGCAACAGCCGAAACCCTGTGAACATGACAATAAAGATGAGGACAACAGTCCGAACAATGTAAAAATGCTTCACAGGAATCTAAAATTAAAGCAGCAAGTTGAAAAATGCCACTAGTTCATGAATTTCTGGTACATTCAAGCTTTATAATTCATAAAACTTGAATTAAAATTATTTACACTATTTACATTGTTCGAACTGTTGTACTCATCTTTGTTGCCATAGTCACAACATTTCGGCTGAACAATGTAAATATTGTACATAATTACAATACTAGAAATCTCAGAAATATAGACTGATATTGAATTAAAATGTTAATAAAAGTTTTACTTCATTTGCCAGACTATAATATGCACTATATAATCTTGTCGGATTTGGAAAAGGAAAGAAAATGATAAAAAATCACAGAGTGTACAATGATTAAATATAATTTTAGGAAAAATACTGGAACTCTTAGAAAAAGTAATCAAGGAAAGCAAGAAGAAAGGACTAACCATCAATTGTGAGAAGACAGAATGTAGAGTTATCAGCAAGAACAAAAACCCAAGATGCAAATTATGAATTGGAGATATCAATATCAAGCATGTCTGGAAGCTTTAATAGATGGGGAGTGATCTAACATAGGAGTGAAAATTAACACCGAAATCCAAACACATCAGAATAGCAAAAATGTATTCCAAAAACTAAACAAAAATACTAAGAGAACAATTTTGTTAGAAACAAAGAAAAAAGGGACTGAACTAATATGCAATTGAGCCAATCTTACTCTATGGCTCTGAAACTTGGACTCTCTCAGCAAAACAACAGCGTCGTTTAGATGGATGTTATACACGTCTTTTAAGAGTGCTTAATCTCTCATGGCAAAACCACCCAAGTCTAGAAATGATATATGGTGACTTGCCAAGAGTATCAACTTTAGTTTGTAAGAGACATGTCCAGTTTGTAAGAGATGTGTCCAGTTCGCCGGGCATTGTGCACATGCCACAGATGAACTTGTGTCATCATTTGTACTCTGGAGGCACCCATCATCTGTCAATCGATCACACAAGTTAACCTTTCCAGATAGGATAAAACGTGACACATTGATCCCTAAGGAAGATCTTTTAGGTGCTATGACAGATAGGGAATACTGGAGAGGTGTAGTGAGTTCAATCTCGGCCGAGGCCGCAAGATGATGATGATGAATATGCAATAACAATCCTCTTATATGGCAGTGAATGTTGGACAATCTCCTCACAGATAAAATAAAAAAACTGAAGACAACAGAAATGCAGTCCTACAGAAGGATGCTAAGAATACCATAGACAGAGGGCATAAGCAAAAAAAAAAAAAAAAAAAAAGTGGAAGGGGGGGGAGATACTAAGAAACAGAAAAAGAGCTGAATTTTCTAGGACACATAATGAGGAAGGAGGGCTTGGAGAATTAAACACTTACAGAAGATATTGAAGATAAAAGGGACAAAAGAAAGCAGCAAGTTACCTATCTGAAGAGCTTGTGTGAATAGTTGTGTGGATAACTGGGGGTAGGAGGATTGGCAAAGAAAAGATCATTGCCAAGAGCTACAATGGAAAGAAAGTTGTGGAGAGCCATGATTGCCCATGTCCTGAAGGGACACAGTATATACAAGAGATGTCCTAAATGTGTAAGCATCTAATAAGGTTAGGAAATACTTAACTTTATAGATTACAAGGGCAAACATTGGGGATGAACGCAAGTTAAATTTAATTGAAACTAATCTTTATTGAAATTTAAAATGTTTGAGAATCTATTCCCTAAAGAATTTAACACTTTTTGATTAATAGTAAACTGAATATTTTAATACAGGAGATATTTTTGCCTTTAACACTTGGGTAGTAATTTCTTCCTTTTCGTAGTACATTTCTAAAGTGGTTATATTTACTTCAGAGGAAAAATAGTTTTAAAAAAATAAAATTAAATTAAAAAAAAAAAAAAAAAGATTCTAAGGTAAGACTTGTTTTCATCTCATATTAGGTCCCTGCTTTTTAACGTCGTATTTTCAGTTTCTCATCAAAATCAATAGCTGACATACATTCCACTGCCTTTTTGTTGAAATTGAAATTTTGCAACAACTGCTTAAGTGAAATTATGAAAAACATTAAGCCTACTACAATTTCAATGAACAGTAGTATATTTGCAATAATATTTAATTTTATACCTAGTCATTTTAAGAAACTAATTTCATTGAATTTATATCTGTCAAGTGTCCTATATCAACCTAAATCTAGGCAAACAAATGCAATTCAATGATTGCCATCATTCAAATATCTTCAGAAAATAACATAAGATACGACATCAAGTTTTTACATTATCTATTTACTAAAAATGAAGTTTATTTGAAAAAAAATAACTTAAATGAAAAAAATACTAAAAAAAGAACCAATTTTTAGAAACTGATGCATTCATTTGAAAATTTAAAATGAGGCTGCCTATTATTCATTTAAATTTAGAAAGCAAGATTGTGGGTGGGATACCACCGAGCATTCACATGTTGAAAGCAAGGTATGGGTAAAAATACAACCTATCATTCAATTGTAGAAAGCTAAGGGGAGGGAGAGTAACCCATTATCAAAGTCTTTGAAGTTGTATTTTTTATCACTATAACTCCCAAGAAATATACAATCTAAAATTCATTTCAGATTAGACCTCCAGGATAGCGGTTTATTTTATGCTTCCAAAATAAATGGTAGCCATTGACATAATAAAATATTTTACTAATTCTGATTTATTTGCATATTTTAAAGAAAAATTTTAAATGGTTCTAACACTTTTTTTTTCATTAAAAACTGCAATTAACATATTTCTGGCAATTTTGCTTATTTCCTTTAAGTAAACATCTTTAGTTTTCAGTTATAAGGAATTCATTTGCTACTGGTTAAATATTTATCACTAACTTAAAAAGATTATGTATAAATAAGTTAACATTTAGAGTCACAATAATGTTAACACTAATCTCTTAAAATCTACTTGTATAATCATCCTATACATCCTTAAATACATGCACCCAACATGCATGCACCCGACATGCAGTAAAACCAGGCTGAGAATGTGCACCTGTGTGAGTGTAAATCAATAAATCTGTAACTAGATAGATGAAAATGTAACTGATGACTATATGATTAATATTCCTCAACTGTATTAAATGCTTTGACAAGGGAGAAAGTTACTTATATGCATAGATGTTTGCTCAGCAATATCATGTTGAAATAATGGTTCTTGTTAAATCACCAAAATTAAGAAATGTTGAGCCTGGTCAGTACCTTGATGGGTGACTGCTTGGAAATACCAGGTTGCTGAAAGAATGGATGTGTTGTGTATAGGTGGTGTAATAGATGACAGGTTCGAATAAGAAATTGGAGAGCAGAGTTCAAATTCCAGTTGGGTTTGTTATGTTCACTTACAATGTTGGCAAATTTGAATTGAAGAGAGATATGATCACTCAAGCGGGTCTCAAGTGTTCACTCTTTTATAGTGATTTTTTTTTTCTCCCTCATATTCTCTAACATTTAGTAACCCCTTGCATCTTAATGGCTTGCGGTAAAATGATTTAAAAAAATAAAAAAATAAAAAAAAAAAAAAAAAAAAAAAAAAAAAAAAAAAAAAAAAAAAAAAAAAAAAAAAAAAAAAAAAAAATTAAAAAAAAAATTAAAAAAAAAATTAAAAAAAAAAAAAAAAAAAATTAAAAAAAAAAAATTAAAAAAAAAAAATTAAAAAAAAAAAATTAAAAAAAAAATTATAATTTTGAACTGAAGCCCAAAATATCTGAGCATTTTGTTCGACCAAAGAACAAGAAAGAGATTCCTCCAAACTCGATATCTGACAGCACCACTTTTGCAAAATCAGTGGCATTTAACTATTTAGGAGGTAAATGTAAAAATCTTATGGCCATTTTAAATTAGAAAAAAAATTCCTCCCTACTTGCAAGGGAAGATTTTAGATATATTAGTCGACATGTTTTTATTCATCAGTATTTAACTTTATGGATGAAATCTACCAAATTATGGATGTTTGCCTTGTGTATCTAGATATCCTTATAGACTATGTTTATATAGCAAAAGAAAAAGAGACAGCAACACTGTATTCCTCTACTTGCAAAAATGGACTCAGCTGGAAGGGGGTGTGTGTGTGTGTGTGTGTGTGTAATAGATAAACAGGTAGTGCAGCTGTGGCAACCATAACATTCAGACGTTATTTAGCACTGGTTAACTGCAGGATGAATTTTAAATCAGAAAAATGGAACATAATTGCCAAGAAGATAATTGTTCAAGGTTTTTCTTGAGCAACAGTAGCAAGGGTATACCAAAGATTATAAAAACTGTTGATGTCCACAAGTGATGGAAGAATGTGAAGTCCAGTGGCTACTGAGAATAGTAACCACCCAGCAAGAGGAAAGCCTGACTTCAAACCCCACCCCAATTCAACTCCAGTGCTAGTCAAGTCAATTGGTCAATACACTGTACAGTTTGGGGTTTGGTAGCCTTTGATAAACAATGGTACTATTATTAACTTTACCTTATTAGTTACTGTGCCACACCTGAGAACACTGTATTAGATTGTGGAAGACTGACAGCATACTACTTAGTCAAACAAGTCTCCAGCATTTTGAACAGACAACTTCATATGAGAAGATCACAAAAGAATATTGATGCAGCCTGGGAGCAAGGTGCTGTGCAAACTGATTGTGGCTTTATAATTTTATGTTGGAATTGACATGGGTCAGTAATGAAACTGGAATTAGTTTTGATAAGTATAATGTACACATGCTCTTGTTGCATCAACTTTGCATTCTTTCATACTCACTAGATTTCCCCCAGTCATGATGGTTTGTTCCAGAAAGATAAGGCAATCCCTCACCACAATCGTATGCAGTTGATACAAAAATGGTTCCAAGAATATTTGGCTAACTTCCAAGTATTCCATTGGCTCCCGATTTAAACTCCCATCAATTATGCATACATATACATTCCTTAAATTCTCTGCAGATATAACTAACAGTTATTGTCAGGCCTGGGATGTGCAAAAGTTCCAGCACCTCAAAGACTCCATGTGGATTCAAAAACCAGCATTATTCAAGCAAAAGAAATAGGTTCACATTATTAGATAGTTTTTTTTCTAATTTTTTGGTACTGCTTGGTAAAGAAAATTTCATGCCTTTTCAAGGTAATTAGTGTAAAGTGAACACAAACTACTTCAGCAGAAATGTGCATTTTATGAAGAAATTTGTTTTTTGTTTTGTAAAGTTTTGATCAACCTTTGTACCACCATAAGAACTTTCTCTTTGGTATTTGGTGGCTCTTGTTGGCCTCAAGTATATTCAATTGAATATAAAAATTCCTGCTTTGTAAATATTTCATGACTGTTACAACATTGTAATTCCTTCATTTAGATCAATTACTTACAGAGCTATAAGTGTTTTATTGCATTATGAATAAATTCAAATACAATTGCTTCATAACTCTAGCAAAATAATCATTACTTTATTTAAAAAAAAAAACAAAAAAAACAAAGAGAACCCATGATGAATGCAGTCAAGAGTGACAACAGCATCAGCAGCAGATAGGAATGAAGAACATTAGATTTATAGTGGCTTCAGGTTCTAGCCTAGTGGAAAGAAGCATTGGTTTGTGAATTTGGTGAGAGCAGAGTCCAAATTCCATTCAAATCCATTACATTCACTTACGTACTAAGACCCTTAGGAAAGACATGAATCCCCCCCCCATTATGGGTAAATAGTAGGACAGACTGGGTTCTATAGCCTTGGATGACAACTGGTCTACCGCAGAAAGAAATGGCAATCTACTGCGGGAAAAAAATCTGCCTCATCAGTCATGTATCAAAAGAGACATGATCGCCTAAGCATGTATCATGTATGGCACATAAAAATTGCAAGTTCAATCCTGGAGATGGGTACAGGGTTTGCAATAATTAACATTTAGAACTCTGCATTATTTATAAATATTACTTCCGCCCTTTTACTGTATATGGAATCCTCAAAATAGTGTTTTATGTATTAGTTCTATTCGAAATTGCAATAGTTTTGCTCTTAATTTCAGTCAAGATTGTTTTAGGTGTTGCCATAGAGGGATATGACTACACAACCAAGAAATTCAAATTCAATTTGCATTGGCAGGACTAACATTTTACTACAGAGTGCTAAAGGTTAAGTAGTATTAGAGAATATGAGATATGCCTAGACAGAGAAATGAGAGCAATCTACTCTAGTTTAAATAAAGGATTTAGTTCAGAATTTCCTAGAGGTTATCCAGATTAACAGACATCAAAAGGAGGATGGATATTATTACATTTCAGCAATTGTACCAATTGCTGAAATGCAATAATACCAACAAAGACTGGTGTAAATAATAAAGATAAATATTTAAACAATCAAACTGCTCTTATAAAACAAACTAATCTGGCAACCAAAAATCAAACAATATCAGATTCAGCTATTAAAGTACACATTTTAAATTTGAATTGAAAGATTTTGTAAAGATATGCAAAAAGAAAAAAAATATAGCAATTTCTTAAAACCAACAAGATATAAAAAAATGAGGTGACAATTGTGTTGATGTCCCATTTATTTGCCAAGTGAACAAAACAAAACAAAAAAAAAAAGAACTAGGATTAAGTAGAAGTTGAAACATCTTAATGCAATACTGTTCTTTTCTGCTGCTGAATAAGCAGATGATTTTCAATTCTTGTATTGTTGACAGACTGAATTACCCAATTGGCAGATTGTTTTCACTTTATTCTATATAAAAAGCTACAACTTAAAACACTGTTACGTTTATATTTCTGGGTGTCCCCAAAAAACTGACATCATTTTAAAAGCAATTATCTTGAAAACTACTAAGTCTAGCTCAATGAAATTGAATAGTTTAGGTGTTGAACATAAGTTTATTATGGCACTGATTACATAAGTGTTCAATATGTGCACCGCCTGTGACACGGCACACGTCAATTAGGTAGTTAAGCTCTTGCCAAACACACTGTAGTATGTCTACGGTAACATTATCCAGTACGGAAGTGATTCTCTGCTTGAGTTCATTAATGCTAGCAGAAAAAGGGGAGACACAGACCAGTCCCTTCACATATCCCTATAAAAAGAAATAACACAAGGACAGGTCTGGTGGCCATGGCGACCATTTCATCAGAAAACATTCTTCATCTCCACCACACCCAATCCATCTCTCTGGCAGATTCTCATTGAGATAACAAAAATAAAACATTAAATATAAAATCTTCATCTGTTTCTATACATTCTGTGAAAGTTTGAGGTTATTTCAACAAAAATTGCCAAAATTATTGGCCTGTGAAATGTCACATTTTTTGGGACACCCTGTATTTCAATTCAAGAATGTGTTCAGAAAAACAAATAAAATAATGACTTAACCTATTTTAAAATGCAAATAAACTGACCTTTGACTTCGTTGTGAACCGAATTTCATATTTTTTTTAATAAAAGCAACCACAAAAGTTTACAGATAATCTCAAAAAATGAATGTGCGGCTATATAATAATATTTTATAGTATCAAAGTTCTTTCTAGAATTCTCCGAAATTGAACTGATTTACTCAGTCATCATTTGGTCATGCAATCAAAGTTACAGAGGCAAATTTAATGATGACCTCAGCTTTACAAATAAGTATACAAATAACTTCATAAATTGGATATATTCAGGCTTTAAAAACCCTAGTAATTTTTCAAGTAATATCAAATGACAATCCAATAGTAAGAAATTAAACATTGAATATAGTTTTACAATTGGAATACAAACTGCAATACTAAAATTATAGTGAAATTTCATTCTAAGATCACAATTAACAAAATTAGTATTGTATCCATTTAAAAAAACAAAAAAACAAAAAAAAAAAGAAAGAAGACTAGATCATGAGCAGACCAATATTTCTGTCTAGGATCACAGTATACCTTTTAGGATCAGAATGTAGTACCTGTGCACCTCATGAAAAGAGGTTATCCACATACACAAAAATTGTGTGGGCATATATTATAAAAGGTGTGTTTTACACAGAAGTACAGAAAGTGATTCTACTAAGTCATACTACAACAGACAACAATGGTAAACAAAACACTCACCTTTAAGACAAAATCTGGAGGTGTCCCTGGTTTCACTGTTTGTCGTAAAACACCATCATGATGTGAATGGATTAAAGTTTCATCCAAGTCTAATACTAATATTTTTCTTTTTAACATACCTAAAAAGAAAATGAAAAAAAAAAATGTTAATTGAAAATTCAACACAGTTGCTGTCACAAAATGCATCCCCCCCATACATATGTATGACTGACTATTAATAAAACCCTCATTAGTCAGAAGAAATTCTGTTCAGGGACAAAACCTGTCACTAGAATTTTTTTCCATTTTGCCATTCAATTACCCACCATGTGTATTTTGAGCATTCTCTCTGATATACAGTGTCCATCTTAGGTTTTAATTTTTTTTTTTAATAACAATAAAAATCTTGTGTTATTTCTTCTTATTTTTTTTTTTAACCTAGATTTATAGATTTGTCTTTTCTTGATCGTTTTTGGTTAAAATAAGATATAAAATAAACAACCACAATACACAACTTACTATAGTAAAAAGGAGAAAAATTAAGCTAATAATACATATTACAATTATTCTTTATTGTTCAATAAATTTAATTTACAAAATAAAGCATAAGTAGTCTTACACAGCAATTTCTAATAACATTATCTAAGGGTCCAAATATCCAAGGTTGCCATAAAATAAAAATTTAAATTGACCCTGATTAAAAAAAAAAAAAAAAAAAAAAAAAAATTTTATAATTGTCCATGACAAGAGTAAAATTTCTTTTGGAAAAAAAAAGTTTCTCAATATGTAATCAAACCATGGACAGCTAACATCGGCCTTATCCAGAACAGTTCTATCAAGTTTTGGAATATAATGACCCTCTTCATAACTATGACACATTTAGTTATAAAATCCATAATACTTAGATAAAATTTATATAGGATCAGGATATCTTGTGACAATGAGAAAAATCTTTTTAAGGCTTATGTACAATCAAGAGAAAAAAAAAAAAAAAAAAAAAAGACTTGTTTCTAAAACTTTAGAGACCATAAATCACCAAGCAAAATTATTTCTGTATTACAGAAACTAATACAAGTTATTTGATTGGATTTATCTTTTGAATACAAAAGATAAAATCATGTGCTTATTGTGAATCTATAAAAACACCTCATTGCAGAAATTATCACAAGGTTATTGTAAAGAAAATACAACTGTTACAAAATTTCAAAATGCAATACTATCATGTTAGTCACTAAATTTAAACAATTATTTTCAAGTCCCCTTTTATATTTTAAATCTTTAAAAATTAGTTGATTCAAAAAGATCATCTTAAAGATATAGTTCAAATATAAGTTATTTGTGCTATTGAGGGATTAAAAAAAAAAATAGAAAAATATTTTCATGCTTTATAGTTGTATTATGTTTGTTCTCAAAAATAAAAACAAAATAGAAGAGATATGACTGTATATAAAAGGATCTTAGTAAATTTAAAGCTTTGTTAAAACTAGAACAGACGATAAGCAATCAACAAAGAAATTATGTCAAAATTAAGATGTTGACATAGAAACTACAAAACTAAGAAATTGGTGATCAAACATAATTTTACTAGAAACAGATCTAATCCAATCAAAATCATTCATGAAAAGAGGATAAAATTAATTTTATAAGCAGTTAAAAAGTTTTGTATAGAAGAAAATGATGAGAACTCTGGAAAAAAAGCAAGCAAGACAAACTATCTGGCCATAAAGCAAAGCTTCAGAAAAAAGTCTTGAAAAAATTTTTTTTCAACTGTCCAAAAATCAAAATGTTTTTTAAACATTGTTAGTATTTCTAGTCTTTAGTAGAAAAATAAATAAAAAACATAAAAAAGTTTAGAAAATAAATATTTTCATCTATTCAATTCTTGTTTTTAATGCAAGTAATATAGATTGTAACAAAAAATAAACAAAATGAAAATTTTAACAATGAATAAATATGAAAAAAAATATTAGATTTTTATAATTTTTAAAAATCTAACAACTATTTTTATTTAAATATTTCAGTTTAATCACTTTGAATAATTTCACATTAATTAATAATTAATAATTGAATTAATTGTTAATTCAGCCAGATAATATTATAAGTTATTAAAATTCTGACCGAATTGGTGAGAAGAATTTTCCTTCTTTTTTATTAAAGAAAAAAGAAAAAAAAAAAAGAAAAAAAGAATCATTGCTTTTAGAATAAATGTAATAGAATTTTAATTTAACATTTTGTATCATACTGCCATTGGCCTCAAAAAAAAAAAAACTTTATCCTAAGCTAATGTTCTGTCATCCCTGGGTTGACACCTATAACACGCCTGCTCTTAAGGTAATTTTTTTTTTTGCCAGTTACCTTTTAATGAGGGAGTGGACATTTTCTCCTAACATCAGAATTAGCTAAGACTTTGCAGAGATTAATGGTTTTTTCAAAATAATTATTTTAACTAAAGAACATACAATGAAAGAAAGAAAATGTGGTTCCAGAATAAAAAAAAAAAAGTTATATACTTAAAAACTTGCAGATTTTTGCGACTTGAAGTGGTGGTTTTTCAATTGGAATTACGAATTCCAATAAAGGAAAAAGAAATCATAGGACAAACCTCAGCAAACATGGGAGAAACATGCCCACAATAAGACAAGTATGGTTTTCTCCAGGACACAGCTTTTATTAATTTTTTTTTTTTTTAAGTTACAAGAAAAACTAATACGTTTAGAACTAATACCAATTTATAAGGAAATAAATATGAAAACAATCTTTTATTCATAAATTTACGAGTCAAGGTTTTGCCAACCATCCTAATATAATAGTGTAAATAAATACTAACATATAATCAATGTTTATATTTTTGATGTCAATTTTCAAAAACAAAGAAAATGTATAAATTCACTTTCTTATGTTTAGGTTTTATTAAGATTATCATCAGTTTTAAAATAGTGGTCTCAATGGAGAGGGGGGAATGTCCTTTTGACAGTCTTATTGTAGGAACATGTATCTTTGTTGTTTGGCTAAACCTCTAACCTTAATCCTGCAGCATTTTTTAGCCTCTGATCAAGATATCTCTTCCTTCACTATTGGTATTAACAATGTGGCAGCCTCACAGTTATAATAGAAAGGTGACCCCTCCCCCCAATTATTATAATGTACACAGTGTCTGCTGGTACTGTGCCATAAGGGCAAAGAGGTTTTTTCTCTCAAACTCCTACTAAAAACTGAAGTAGAAACTAACAACAGTAAGCAAATAAACCAAGTGTAATTCTAAACAAAATCAAATATGAAATTTCAGATTTCAAATCAATCTAAAGAACTGGACCTAATTCTTTTACAAACATTTTGCAAACGGGGGAAAAAGAAAAAAAAAAAAAAAAAAATGTAAATAAGCCTTTTAGATAACAAGAAAATGAAATTTGTGATGCACTCTTGATGCAAGGTCAAAAACAAGTTCAGATGCAGTAATTGCATGACAGGAGGGCATTCTCCCCCCCCCTGAAATATTCAAAATAGGAGTTTCTGCTAAATTAGTTTTGTTTAAAAAAAAAAAAAAATCCAGATAGCCATTAAAACCAAATTCATAGTTGCAACATATAATAAAAACTGAGTTTTAGCCAAAGTATTAATTTAAATAAAAATGAGGTATTGCAATTTTTGTTCCTTAAAAAAAAAAAAAAAAAAAAAAAAAAAAAAAGCCTTCAACAAGGCCGAAACACTGATAGCAAACAACTACTTTAGCCAGTCAAATCTTCTATATGCCATGTCTGTTTAGCATGCTGACGATCATGGCTCTCCACAATTTCCTGTCCATTGTAGTTCTTAGTAGATTGTACCTTTTTACTGTCTCTCCTAATCCCTGTTCTGATATACATTTACACAAATTCATGAGGTAGATTATGTGTTGTTTTCCTCTCTCCCTCATCTTTAATATGTCAAATTTTCTAAGCCCTCTTTCCTCATTATGCGCCCTAGAAATTTCAGCTATCTCTTTTGGATGTTAAATATAAGTGTCTTTTTTGTTTCCATTTTCTATAAAACTGTCGTTGCTTACATGTTCAGTATTCCCTCTTTATTTACAATAAAATTGCATTATAGAATATTTGGTGCAGATATTTTCTATCATTTCTAAATAAAACCCTTCAGCATTAAATAATTGTAGATTTCTTCTCTTATACAATGACTTATTTAGACAAGCATTTTCACTTATTTCAATCACCAGGTTTCATCAACTTACACCTAACAATAAACCCACTCTGGTCAATACAGATTCATTATGTAAAGATTTTCTTTATATATGATGTCCCTTCAGAATGTGGGACATCATGGCTCTCCACAACATCCTTTGTAGCTCTTAAAGTATTTTTCTCTATTCCCTCCAAATGTTCTGCCAACCAATGAAAACAGGTCTTTTCATACTCCTCTACTACATAGTGTTGTCTTTACTTCATCCGGTTTAGATTTACTGCTTCTGGAATCCATAACAAAGTGAGCTGGTATCTTTATTGCATTGTTTAAGCCCATGTTTTACATATTAAATACTAATCCCATAGCGATACTAAATCATTAACTAAACCTACACATATACCCAACCCAAATCTATCCTATACTAGCACTTTCTAAAAAGAAATTTGCTATCAGGTCAATCTGTAACGGTTACCTTATACTCTTATTCAAACAAAATCACACACACACACACACACACACACACAACAAAAAAAAGAAAAAAGAAAAAAAAAAAAAAAAAATCACTTGCATATGCGTTCCTGCATCCACACAAATGTAACTATGCACACACACACACACATACGTACATAACTTCTATCCCCCCCCCACCATTTACTTTAATTCACAAAACTATTCACTACAAATTAACTCATACTAATTTATCGAGATTTCCTTCCTCGTTTTGTCATTGACCGACTGTAGACTTTCGTATGTGAGGGTAAAATTTTTCAAACCTTCTTTCTTCATTAGATGTTACAGAAATTTCTCCTGTTTTGTTTTTTTTTTCTGATTATAAGTATAATGTGTCCTTTTTGTTTTCATTTTCCTTAAAAACTTTTCATTGCTTAAATGCTCCATTTATAGTATTCTCAGCATTTTTTTTTTTTTTTTAGAAACACATCTTTGCCTTAAGTCTATTCATCTGAAGAATTTGTCTAGCATTTACTTCCATGTAGAACAGTGGTACTTAACCATATTGGTGGTAATGAACCTCGCAAGTTTTATCCATGCATTTACCAAACCCCTTGTAATTGGAAAAATAGAATATGATTTCTTCAAAACATAGGTATATATTTTATTAGTGCACAAATGAACCATGCATCAGTTGCACAGAAAATTACTATGTTCAAAGAACAAAACCAACAAAATATGACTTACACAAAAACATAACTCAATGAATATTTACTGCAATTCAATGAGGCTGTTGCTGTTGCCTTCGAGAGACAAGTTCAGAAATGTGTGGATTCACCTTGACAAGTGCCACTCTCATTATTTTTACAACAAAGTCTCTTACTTGTCTTCATTCTCATGTCTACAGTCCTCAAAAAGGATTGCTTGCAAAGATATGTTGCAACAAATGGTATGAGGATCTCAAGGGCTTTCTTAGAGGGTACGCTACAATTTGAAGTTCAACGAACTCATTAAGATATTTATCATTGAAATCTGATGTCACAACACTAAATATGAACGGCTGCCTCACCCATGCTGGACATAACTCTGGTGGGGAAGTATCTGTTGAGAGACTGTGAGCTCATTTAAATGCATGGCAACTGTTTGCTTCAGTTTTCGCGTACAGAAATGTCTCCGATTCCAGACAAGTCTTCAATTTTGCCTAGTCATCCAGCATGAGGAGTGATATTACATGGTTCAAAACCTCTGTTTCTAGTTAAATTTACCCCCATGGATATTGCGTGTGTATTTGTGTTGGGAAGATTGAAGATTTTCTGTGACCTGTATCTAAGAGAGAACAAAAAGGTGGGATACTAATCCAAATAATTTATCAAATAATGGTTTAGATTTAAGTGATCTGTTTGTTGTCAGAACAGTCTCCTGAAATGTTCTAAATTAACCTTATACTAATTAAATAATGCCCATTTTATAAAATTGTTTTCTGCTATGCCTTTTTGTCATATGTCCAAAGCACATTTAATTAGAACTTTAAATAAGATATTATGGACACTATTGTCTTAAGAAAAAAATATTTTATTCAATGAATAATGAATTTTTACAAGAATTGTTTTAATTTTTTTTTAAATTTTAATTAGAATAATTAAAGTTTTAAATCTTAAAATGCTGTATTCATTTCACTCCTTTTAGCTATTATATAAAAACTAAATTTACTAATCATAAATGGAAGAGCTTAGTACAAATCATCAAACATCAATATTTTTAAAAAGAATTTTGAATTTTTGTGTATGTATATGAATGCTTTTTTTTTCTTTTTTGTAGATATGATTGTTCATGCACATTATCAAGTGATAACTATAGGAAATTTAAAGACAGAAAATATCTAAAATTTAATAAAACATTAGATTACAGAGAAATATTTTCTTAAATGTGTAAGATTACTGAGTACTTAAAAATCATATCTAAAAATGGTGCTCACATTATATTCAATTATTTTTTGTGGCTAAAGCCCCCATAGAACAAGATTAGATAAACATCAATCTGTCATCAAACACATCAACAGCTTAAATAAACAGCTACAGCTGTGTTAAAAAAATGCATTTCTGTGATATTTTAAACTTAAAGCAAATATTTGTTCCAAATCAGAATAATTTTATTTTAAATCAGCTAATATTCTTCAAATAAAGTTTCAGAAAAATATTTTATTTTACTTTGGGAAGATTTAAAAAAAAAAAAAAAAAAGTAAAAAATATAGAGAGTTAATTATATTGCAATGAAAAATAACTTAAAAAATAAAGGGGGGGGGGCTATTTTAGTAAAAAAAAAAAAAAAAAAAACTCCTTCCAGTCAATTTAAATTAGTTTTGAAATACAGCAAAATATTTTGCTTATTTGAAATATTAATTAGCTAGAAATTAAAACTAAAAAGCTTCAAGAAAGATTTTTCATTTTAATCCTAAAGTATTGCATTTTTTGGTGATAAAAAAACCATTATATATATATATATATATATATATATATATATATATATATATATATATATATATATATATATATATATATATAAATAAAAAAAAAAGAACAGTAAGATATAAAATCCGTGTTCTTATAGATATTTTATTTTTTACAAAATAGTGCTCAATGTAAATTTACAGAGCATTAATATTATAAATTAATTGATTTAAAAAATATGGTTATTTTTCGCTACACAGTTCCAACCATGTTTCAAAATAGAAGCTAAAAACCCTAATTTATTTTTTTGCAAATAAATTAAAAGCATTAGTTCTATTTCATCTTCAAGCTTAATTTTGGAGATAAAATAGAACTAATGCTTTTAATTTATTTGCAAAATAAAATTAGGGTTTTTAGCTTCTATTTTTGAAACATGGTTGGAACTGTAGCTAAAATAACCATATTTTAAATCAATTAATTTATAATATATATATATATATATATATATATATATATATATATATATATATATATATATATATTGATTGTTAAGGTTAGATAAAATCTATTTTAATTTAGAGGTGATTGAGTTTTAATTTCCCAAGGCCGCTTATGTATTCAATATATGTCATTACAAAGTCAGGTTAAGTTTTTTTTTTTTGGGGGCTGCTGCTAATAATATCATTATTTCTTAGAAAGCTATTCCTAACATTGCTTAACAGTGGAATGAGACTATGGATTTTAAGTTTAATTAAATTTATAAATTTAGTTTCAGTTTTGAAACATGGAAATTCTGTGTCACAATGGAATCATATTTTTAAAAGAAAATTATATTTTGCTCTACTGTTTGTATCAAACATTCTTTTTTTTTTTTAAATAATTACTAAGAATACTGGATTATAAATCTTACTGTTCTTTCTTATTTTAATGTGTGTGTGTGTGTGTGTGTGTGTATTTATTATAGATTTTTACATGTGGACAAAAACAATTACCCACTACAAAGACACATTCTTGTTTTGATGTCTTATTTGCATCTCAACTGTTGGGAACTAAAAATGGTTATGCAATGGGTAATTGTTTTTGTCAACATGTAAAAATCTATAATAATTATTGCTCTACTCTTGGTATTGAGCCCTTTTTTGAATTAATGATGTGAATAATAGAATTTACATTAGTTTTGTTCTCATTACACGTGTGCGCCATGCAACTTATTTTTCTCTTAGAAAACTTAATAATTTAGTAAGCTGTATTAACTTATATTTTTTTCCCTTTCTACTTCAAAAATTCTTGAAATAACCTTTGTTTATTGTAGGTTGCCTTTCTTTTCAGTTAATTTCTAACTTTTTTTTTGTCTAAAATTTTTTTTAAGAGTTTCTTGATCCGGAAGAAAACTTGTTTTTGTGTTGCACATGTGAAAATTAGAACAAGAAATATGAATAAAATATCCTTTTATGGAGAATTTGATGCACACATTTTATTTTTCATTTGATTGGTTTAACTTCAGGATTTCATATGCAATTTGTCAATTTCAGAAAATTTCTAATCCTATCAATCTTGATAAATATAATTCTGAAAAATACAATTTTAGCCAGATAGGAGAAAATTAAATTTATTGCTGATAATTTTTATCTAAAAATATATTCTAAAACAAATGTAGGCTCATGTATATTTTTTTTTATTTTAACTTAGTAAAATTTGTACTAATCTTTTCTACCCACATTAATTTTATAATTAGTCTTGTGGTGAAGTCCCACATTTTGAGCTATAAACATCACACACTTTTATTAGTGAAAAGGTTATATTAAAAATTTTTGAAGATGGTTGGATGTAACCTACACCTATGCAAAAATATGGATTTCAAAACAAAAAGATGGTGCTATTCACTAAACATCACTGAAAAATTCAATAGATATAAATTAAAAAATTTAATGAAGATTTTAGAACTTACAAAAATGATTTTATATGGAATTTGTCAATTGTCAAAAAAAAAAATAAAAAATAAAAAATAAAACTTTAGTTTGAATTTGTTTCTCAATAAAATAAGAAAATTTAAGCCATTAATGCTCATTGTAAAATTTGGTAAAATAAAAATCTAGTATTAATTACAAGTTTCTACCTGCAACCCGCTGTAACATTTTGTGTGTGGTGGGAGGTTAATTTTTATTAAGTCATTTTTTTTCTTTAAATGTGCTAAGTGTTCTTGAATATTAATTATTGGTGCTAAAAGTACTTATATATAACAATATTTTCCACTCATTCAATTGCCTAACATTATTCTGATATATAGAAATTGATCTCATATTCACCCATATATATGGCTGGATTCTCATGTCGAGAACAATGGATGAGGGCCCAATAAAAAAACAAAGAAAACAAAAACAATATATTAGGAGTTCTTATATTGATCTCTAGGCCTTTCTCAGACTTTATCACATTGTAGACAGGTGTGACCATCAGGTGGTGGAACTGCATCTCTTAATGACTGACAAAAAAAAACACAAAATGTGCCAGAAAACCCACAAAATTTGTTTCAGGTGTGTTAAGATTTTAAGTTAGTTCATCAGTGTTCTTGTCCTATTCATCTTTCAAAGTTTTAACCTTGTTAAAACATATTGACCTCTATTTTGATGTTCCAAGGTATCTGTTGGTATTATACAAGTTTTTAAGTTGTCTTTGAGTCTGTCCCTAAAACAGAATCAAGTGCAACCCACTCGACACTCCACATCAGACAGTTATCTAAAAAGAGACCTGCTTAGGCAAGCGAGTCTTCCATCTTGACAAGATCAACACAATTCTATTCTGATCTTGATTCCTTCAATGCCTGATATTTAAGAATATCACTATTTTTGTTTCTATCACACTACTTAATGCAAAATTTGACATGATCACATCTCTTTTGAAAGACATCTAACTACCTAGAATGCTTACAGTATAGTCCAGGCCAGGCCTTATATATAAGAAAATTTAATCACTTTTTTACGGAAATTTCATCTAAGGATTTCTTTGGTATAACTATTGTAATATTTCCAGTATTCTCCCTCGTTCTTTTTTTTTTCTCCCACCTCAATACTGCCTTATTCTGTCAGAGGTTACCTCATTCTTTTTGGAAGTTTAATCCTAATAAGCTTCTTTCTGTTTCCAAGCTAAATATCTACAAATTGCACACCTATTTAATGATTCAGTTGTGATATTCTTTTATTAAAATCCCTTGAGAGATTCTGTAATTTTCAGTTTATTTAAAATCCTATAATTTTCATGACTCAAATGTTGACGTGTGTGTGATTTGCTGTGTTTTTTATCTTCTCTTGGTGATAGAATTAGATGCATCATTTACCTAAGTTTCCTGCAATCAGTAAGAGAGTTTCTAAAGCAGATGCAACTTTGAATCCAAAAGACTGGATATATCTAGTGTAGTTTTATTGCATTTTTGTTATATGATTCAGAGCAAATTTTTAATAAATGGTATTTCTGTCAATAAAAACAAATTGATGATTTAAATTCTCCAAAGACTCCTGCTTTTAACTAATATAAAGAGGCTGAAATTTTAATTTCACAAAATTTCATAAAATTAAATAAGTGGGGATTCCAGACAAAGGTAAAAAAATTATTTTCCAAGATTTATAAAAAAAAAAAAAAAAAAAAAAAAAAAAAAAAGTTCATTCATTTGTAAATAAGTCCTGAAAACTTTATTAAAATCTGACAATTATTTGTTTTTGGCAAGAATTTCCAAAATGTGTTTTTTTACCAGAAGAAAAAGAAAATAAAGATAAAAAAAAAAAAAAAAAAAAAAAAAGCTAAATTTCCCCATACAAATCATTGGCCAACTTGCTGACTCAAGAAAAACAAGATTTTTAACCAAAATTTCTAACAGGCTAGAAAAGATTAAAAACATTTAATAAAAAAAAAAAAATGGTTTGGTCTTTCCTCTTAATAAACATTTTGCCGATGAAACTGTTTTTATCAGATTTTGGGTCCTTTTTCATTAGGGAATGCTATGTTTTAGTAAGTTTTAGGAAGGTACCTAATGATATATAATGGTTTTAAAAGAGAAAAAGAAAGATGGTCAGCTATTCATGGGTAAATAGGGTTATAGATGCTGATATGAACAGGTAGCAGCATGCAAAATTCCCATGGTAGAAGGAAAGTAATCTTGATTGGAGGAATTAAAACTTAAATTTACAAAAACAGCAACTCCATTTATGAGAATACTTTCATGTTTATGATAAAAATTATGAAATTAGTTTTCTTGGTCATTTTTTTTTTTGCATTTAATTTGACAAAATACTTTTTAGAATTCAAAATTTCTTTCAAGGAAAAATTGAAAATTTTAATTCTGTACAAAAAACATTGCCAAATGTAGATAAAATGATACACCTTTAATATTTGCAATAATTACATAAATTTAGAGCAAAAATGATTTTAAAATAAAAGATAAAAAGCCTATTCATATTTATGAGTAGAAAAAGGCATTTTTTTTTTGTTTTGTTTAACATCAACACCAAAATGGGTCATCTAATACCAAATGTCAATTGTGCTTTGATTTTTTTTTTCTTGGTAAAAAGCAAATTATCTTTCAATCATTTATATTTTAAGTGGTGAGTGGATTTATTTGTTTCTTTAATATTTAACGACCTATCAATCTTTATGAGATCAAAGTGGTGAGTGGAACGGAGCATTACTGTTGTTGTGGAGCATGCACATCAGTATAAACACAAAAGAGGCCTCTGATAGCATGTGGGCATGTTTGTCAACACCAGTTACATCCAGGTTTTTCTTGTTAGCAGCAGTACAGTTTGGCATGCTAGATATGGGCCACTCTGCAACTGGTCAAGATCCAGGTCTTTGTAAGAAGCCTCATGTCAATAAAACCTGAGGGAAAATAGCAGTTGGCAAGTGTCTTGTGAAATCAGTCCCATGGGCATTTTGTTCAAATTGCTATGGTTTCTAAGGCAGTGTTATTTTTTCGTTACCTCCCATCTCTTTCCGCACCCCCCTCTCCCCCTATTATCCCCATAAATGTTGGGAGAGTTAGGTGTTTCCTGCCAATCTCAACAGATGCTTGGCTTACATTGCCTCTGAATTTTTGGTCAAACCAACGGCTCTTTTCGCTGAGCTGATGATAAAAGAAAGAAAATGACTTACCAAATAAACTTAAAATATAGACAAATTTAGCAAGTAAAATGTGTTTACCTAATTAGAAAAAAAAAGATTTAATGCATTTATGAAAATGGAAGATATAAATACTCCCAAATATTATTGATAAATTTTCCATAAAATAAATCTCAAGAAATACCACAAACATGGGAAATGTGACAGGTGAACAAATGAAGCTTATCAAAAGCCACTTAGAAGAAAATTTCAAAATTTAAATAAAAAGGTACGCAAAAAAAAAAAAAAAAAAAGAGAAAAGAAAGAAATGGGTGGGGGGGATCACCAGTCTCACTCAGTCAGCAGTGGAGGAGGTCCAAACTTCTAGTGACCAGAAACCAATATGATTAAGCCAAGTTATTAGAATTCCATCACCCAGCCAGAACTGCTCTATTAAATACACCCATATGCAAAATCTTATATGAGCCTTACACACTAAAAAAAAAAAAAAAAAAAAGAATTTTAATAATTGTTCATTATGTCTGATTAAGAAAGAGCTTCTTTAAGTTATCCATAAATAGTTGAATTCTAAAGAATTTTTGACAATGTTTAACCTCCGTGCCCACGAAAAGATGGAGTGTCAAAAGGACTTTTTTTTTCCTCTTGAAACCGCTATTATTTTTGCTATCTTCACTCCTCAGCATGTTTATTCTTTTAAAAAGTAATGATCACAATTTTAATAAAATCTAAATACATGGAAGTGAATTTATACATTTTCTTTGTTCTCAAGAATTCACAACAAAAATAATAAACACAATTAGATAATTTATTTACACAATTATATTGTTTAATGGAATGGTTGGCAAAACATCAGCTAATTGGCGATCGATTTGAACTTTATAAAATACTAAACATGGATTTCCTTATAGATGGTTCACATATTTTAATAATAAATTATAAATTGATGAAAAAAAAAAAAGTTTTTTATATCTTTATGAATTTTGTAAGTGATAAATATTGCATTCATTTTATTACAAGTGTATTAATTTTTAAAATTGTATTAGTTTTTTATGAATATAAAATTACTTTTTGTAACAATCTGTGTTTAATATTTTGTTGCTTGCTACTTCTGAAACCAAAAACAATTGGAATATTGACCCATAATTGGTTATATTTTTATGATATAATTTGAATTAAGTTTTAAAATTAATCTTGTAAATTGACATAACTAATTAAATATGAGTAGATGTTAACTTATCTAATGAACAAAAAAATTAGATAGTATCTTCCCTATCCTCCAATTTATTTGACTTCAACATTGAGAAAAGAATATTTTCTAGAAGTAAGGCGAAAGTATTGTACTGTAAGTTTTTTAATGCAACATTCTGGTTGACTACTTTATTCTCTGGATCATGTTGAAGATATACGGTTGTTGGTTATGGAATTTATTATCTCTTCATTTCAAATCAATTAACTGCATATATTTCAATTATAAATTTTATAAGGCTTTCATAATTCCAACGCCCCAATTTTGAACTTAATCTTTAAATGAGTTTCCTCAAAAAATGGTAATGATTTTGAAAAAATATTTGGCGTCATTTATCATGCCAAAGCCCAATTTTCAAATTGAGTGCAATATCACGCTTCCAAAATCAACCTGCCCTAATGTACAGAGTAAAGTCAAGTCTTGTGGGCTGATGGGAATCTCTTCTCGGCATGGTTAAGTGTCAGAAGATGTCATGGCTTGGTCATGTCACAAACTCTGCAAAACTATTGTGCAAGACACTGTTGAAAACACACACAAATGGGATGGCAATGCAAAAGCTGGTCGGACATCAAAGAGTGGACAGACACGACATTGCTGGAACTCCCAAGAGCCACCACCAACAGATCATGCTGGTGGAAGTTATTTCTTCTGCTCTTAGGTACCCCCTCAATGACTGAAGCAGTCAAGAGACTGACGATGGTGAGGATCTAAATAAACGAACACTTTTTTTTTTAAAATAGATGTACATTCAAATTTGTTGTCTTTTAGCTCTAGACAATAAATATGAATATAAATCAATATATTTGCTTAGATCAATATATTTTCTATAATCTATTCAGCAACAACTTAAATGGATATCACATGTAACTTGAAGAGAAAATAAATGTCAATCAAGATGTTGATGTTCCACACCACTTCAAATAAAACATTAGAAAGGACCCCCCCATCCCCTCAATACTGGAAAGAGCAATAACAGTAACTTGAGAAAATGATTTCTTTTAAGAGAAATTTTATAAATTTCAACCAACAGCAACACCGGCTATTCTGTCATTGAATGTTGAAGAAAACAGTTATTACCATCGTACCTGGTTACCTGTTTATATTGAGTTTCTCTATCATCCCTAATGTATCATCTGTTTATGTGACCTTCAAAAGGAATTAAGGAAAAGTACAGTACTTCAGCATGGGGTAATCTTTAGCAAGTTAATCAACCATTACTCCCAAGTAGTGAGTTTCATCCTCACTAGGTGCTCTATACTTGTGACAAACTAAGCTAAGTTTAGTAATCAATATCCCCCCCCCAGCCTCTTTATTAGAAGAAAACAAAGAAAAAAAAAAAATAAAAAAAATAAACCAAAAATTAAGTCCAGTTTCAAGAGTGCCATCCTCCCAAACTTCATCATGCCATTACACTTAAGTTTTTCTTATATTCTTCCACACTCGGTAATCTCTTAGCAGTTTTATTACCTTGCTTAAGATGAAAAGATTTTAAAAAAAATTTAAAAAAATAAAATAAAAAATAAATAAATGAAAGATATTTCTCTAGTAAAGATTACCATATAAAATCATCTTTAATCTGAAAAAATGTCTTAATTTTTTTTTAGGAAACTCAGTTATAATTAAAATTAGCACTAATCAACAAATGACTATTTTCATTTTGAATTTAATCTGAAGCTATTGATCTGTATGAAGATGACAAAACTGAATTAAGAAATTACAGAGTATATTAAGCATGTAGAAAAGTTTGCAAGACATTTTGGGAAAACCAAGGACTAAATACTCAATTCAAAAAAAACTGGTCTTACACTGTAAACTTTTCCATACATCAAATTTCAAATTTGATTCTAATAATCAATTGTGAGTAATTAGAGAACAAGTTAAGTACGATATAAAAAATCATTCTACATTGAGATTTATTGTAAGCCTCCCACTGAATTACCAATTATGGCCAGGATTTCAACATTGTAAGAAACGGATTTTAGAATTAATGACAAAACCATCCCGTCCCATAATAATGAAAAAAAGAAAAAAAAAAAAAAGAAAAGAAAAGACAGCAATTATCAAACTTCAAGTTTTGTTATATACCAGAATGTCACTCATTATCATTTTCTACTTTTAGACTGAACAATTTCCGTTATATTTTCAGTTCAATGACTAAATCAGAATAGAAAGAACAATGCTGTACAAGTATGAAGAGAAAATGCAAGAGATTCTTAGTTTTTGCTGCATTTTATATTCAGAAAATACAATACCAGTTAAATAATCAATGTAAGGCATTCAAAATTGAAGAATTCAAAATCCATTTTTATTTCCGTTTCAATTTAAATAAATACAAGTATCAATTCACTTCTTTATTTGTGCACTGATTTTAGTTGTGTTCAAATAACGGTTTCCACTGTTAGAAAATAATGCCAAATGCATTGTGTACTGAAGATTTAATTCTAACCAAATTTGTACCAGATTCAAGATTTTGGCTCATTAACTTACCAATAAGTAAATCAAATTCAATAACAAAAACAATGGAAGGGGGGAGCATACAGCAGCACCTAAAATTACAAGTTTGAAATTTTACTGCTGTTCTTGAACAAGGTCTAGCTCAGACAAAAAATAAAATATCATCGAAAGATAAATTGAAAGCTATATTAACACCACACCTCCCTTTTTAATATAAGTGTATATAAGATATAAAAGTCATTAGATATTCATTATTTACATTATTCAGACTATTGTCCTCATCTTTGTCACCATATTACGTTTCGGCCGTTGTACGCTCTGGCCTTCTTCAGGTGGTTGGAATGTCGAGCTTAACCCTTTATTTTGCTCACTGGGGTAGACTGTTCCACGTGTCATGTTTAATGGAAGTCAGTTATCAGTTATCTCCTGCTAATTTCCCTCTGAAAGTTCTCCACTGCCTTAACCGGGTATTGAACTCACTCTTTGGGTCCTGTCACTGGATCTAACCAACGCCTTTATCCACTGTCCCATGTGTCCTGGAGATATTTTCAATAACACTGGTCTTTTGTCTAAAAAATTTCAATCAAGCCTAATGTTGATGTTTTTGTTAGAAAACAATTATAAAAACAACAATATTAAATTATATAGAAGAGTTTTGAATTTGTCTAACCACAGAATCCTTTTTTTTTTTTTTTTGTCGCAGAACAAAAGAAAAATTTTATACACAAAAATAGTTTATATAAAACTTGTTGGAAAGCTAAAAAAAAAAAAAAAAAAAAAAAATTAACCCATTGAGAATAAAATAAATAAGTATCTTAGTTTAAATATCAATCTTAATTAAACCCAACTGCATCTCCATTATAAGATATGATTTTTATATAGCCTCAAAAGTTTTTTTTTTTTTTTAAACAGTATGTTACCAAGGCTTTTATGAGAGGATTCAGAGACCGACCGAGTTCACCAAATCTGACCAAATTACTAAATATCAAACTTTTTAAAGAGCTTCTTGGAAAGATTAAGAACTTTTCAGTACCTCCTCTCTTTGCAGTAAATCTTGCCAGAAGTTCAAAGTTTCTCTCGTTCTCTCACACTCGGTGCACAGAATACTGTAATTCCTTAACAAGTTTGATCAGTGACTCCAATATGCAATCTTAGAGCTGAAAATTACTATACAAGAATCTAACTTTCATTTATGTACTTCAAACCAACATTTTTAAGGAAACCCAAAGATTATTAAATGCAAGATTCTTAACTTGGGAAAAAAAAATCTAAACCTTGGCAAAATAAAAATTAAGAAATAACCAGTGATTATAAACGATTCACCTATAGAAGAAAAATGTTAAAAGTTAAATTTCTTCTCGTTGCAAAGATCACCAATAATGACTCCTTCAAAAAGATTCAAAGGTCTCTGAATAAGACTAATAATAGAAACATCAGTTAATTGATGATACATTAAAATCTTAGATTATTAGAAGGCAAATATGAATCCTCTCTTGCAATCCAAAAGAAAATCTTTTCCAAGGAACAAAGTTAAGATTTCTCACTTGATGCACATAAGCATATTATATTGTTACAAGGATGCATTTCTATAGTAAGGGATTCTACTGAGTCCTACTTGTTAATACAAAAAAGTTTTCATTCATGAAGTAGTTGTAAAATAGAGAAATTAGAAATAGAACGTTTGGAAGATTCTAGATCATTCTAGTATATTTGAGAAAAATCTAGATTTGAGAAACATCTAGAAATATGCTGATTAGGTGATAGCCCCTATAAAAATAGGTTTTTGGAAAAGGGTTGTCAGTTGGTGAATGAAAATTTCTGCCAGTATCAACTCCGACTTTTTGATTCACGGATTATATCCATCCAAAAGAATCTCTATGAAAAGTTGCCAACCAAGAAGAGAACCACATGGAACAAATCTGGTAAATAAGAGTTTTGACTATTTTCATTGACCAAACTACCAATTATTCAATATATTCTCATATTTATGGATTTCCAGTTATTAGCACTTAGATTACTTCGCTAGCCCTAAAAAATGGACTCCCTTTCCTTCTCCCTCGTAACACTTCGCCTGTAAATTCTGTTTTCTGTAAGCCACAATTGTATATCTTGTATATATTTTATATTGTGTTATAGTAAATTAAATATTTGTTTGTGATTTAGCTCTGTGTTTTGGTAAATCAATTTTTTTTTTCTTTGTTACAATTTCCAACACATAACAAAATATATATATATTAGTTTTATGGTATACTATATTTATGGGTAAAAGTACTCAATATCATAGATAAAGCATATGTAAATATAAAGTTGATACTGAAGTCAAAACCAATTGCCAACAGTGTTTCATGCTTGAACACAATCTTCAGCCTGTATATGTTTTGTCTTGACTGTGTGTATACTGCATTATGCGATATATATAACATGTCCGTAGATTCTAATTACAATTTGCACACATAAAAATAGTAAAACTGTCACTTAACATTTGGTATTAGATTCATCACTGAATAGCTTCAAATACTTAAATTTTTAGAAGACACACTGTCAACCATTGTCAACTAGTATTTCTTTCATCTTAATTTCATTTGTTTATCAAAATTATTCAACCTCGCAGTCCATGAGTAAACAGCATAGATCAATAATAAATGATTGAAACACTTTCTTTTGGAAAGACTAATTTACCATGATAGCCACTCTATGCAAATGAGCTACAAGAGATTTTACAATTGACAGAAGATGAAATCTAACCATATAAAGTTATTCCTTATTTTTTTGCCATCACTGACTGTTCACTGCTGCCATATTTGATGTTAATTTGATCTAAATATTAATTGCATTACTAATATTCATTTTCAGCATAATTTCAATCACCACAACTAAGAATACAGCCATTAATAAATTGCAAATTAAAAATAAACAAAGCTCTTGGTGAGTGATCAGGGAAAAAGAAGTTTATATAGTTAGATTTGATCTTTGTTCAATTGATGAGAGCAGCTATCACCAGGGTTAAGATAGTTCTGCTAAAATTATCTTTATTTCTAATCTGTGATGTTTACTAGTGAGGGTTTAATAATGAGTAATTACAACTGAAATTAAGATGGTTTGGTTTGTTTTATGGCATATCAACCTCAATGGGTTATTTAATGCCAACAATTTTTATTGCTGGTAATATTTTTTTCAAAGAATGTATAACTGTTTGTATTGATGGTATCTTTTTTTTTTTTTTTTAAAGTATTGCTGATAATAATTTTTCCTTCAAAAATTATTGCTGGTAATAATTTGTTTTCTTACAAATAATTTCTGGTATTAAAACCTATTTTTACACAAGTTTAGGTGTTAACTATTTGACCATAGCTGGGACCTTAACAGGTGCTACCATCCTGGGTCAGGGTGGACCTGGGAACACCAGCAATTAAGAGGTGGTTCCATGCTCCTCAAAACCTCCTGGTCAGAGGCCTTGCTATTGGACAGTTTGTCTTACCCAGAACTTGGATGTAGTTTATAGTCATACGCAGGATGGAAATTAAAAATGGAAGAAATGGAAATAATTTTTTTCTTCAAATACATAATTTATCAATCATTTCATTACCATTATCAATATCTACAATATAAGCAACTTCCTCTTTCATTAGATTGTACATGACACATCACTGACAATTTTCTTGGTAGAAAAAAAAAAATAAATAAATTTTAGCACAGAATGACTAAAAAAAAAAAAAAAAAAAAAAAAAATATATATATATATATATATATATATATATAAATGCCAAAAGTTATCATTTTTGTACACAAAATAGACTAATCTTATCTCTCTTATTAATACACTAAAGAATTATGCAAATATCTGTAGGTAATTATATAGATTAAAATAAGCTCACAATGTACACGACAGACCTGACAGGTCCCTTTACTTGTATTAAATTAATTAAAAATGTCAATATTGTCAGCTTTAAGCCAAGTCATTCCTTACAAAATGAAATGTTTTTCTTCTTGCATCTAATGGATTATGTATTTAAAAGAAAATAAAACTATTTAAGACCTACTTGCTTCTGATAAAAACAATGTGGAAGCACTGAATACCAAGGAGAGGGGGGTGTAATAATCCGAGTAGAGGAAAAAATGACAATATTTGTCATTGGTGAAAGAGTAGGAGAGAGAAAAGAGGAAAAAGCAAAGAACTTTAAGCAAGTTCAACATGTCTCCTTTCCAATTCAACCCCCCCACCCTAGGAGAAGGTGACGAGTGCAACACTCATTGATTCACAACAAAATATCCAATAATCCAATGTCTTGCATTTTGTAGATTTGATGTGGTTCTATAAATAGATTTAATGTAAAAATTCAATAATTAAAAGTAGACAGATCTTCCTCTTTGTCAGGAGAAACGCAGCTGGAAACTGACAAAAATGTAGAGAAAATCATCATGCCATCTGAAAAGGTCACCTGCAATCATCCAAGTTGCAATGATTAAAAACAGTTAAGCAAAACAGTATCTTAGACTAGATTTAAATTTCATAAAATAATCATGCAATCAATTTCAATAGGATTGATTGGTCTTCTTTTTTTTTTTTTAATTTAACCATTTGCAGGTTATTTAAAACCAGGAAATATTTTTAGATAGTAAGAATTTTTGGGACTTTACCGATACAAGTCCTACTACTTAACCTATACTATGGATGGAGAAGAGGTGGATTTATATCTTCCCTGAAGGTATTTGCACGTCAGTGAATATAATGAACCTGAACGGAATTCAATCTCAACTCTGATTTTCAATTCCAAGTCATTATCTATTATGTCACTTGCACACCCAAGCTTACAGCATCTGGTCACCAATCTAGGTACTGGCCAGGTTCGACACTGCTTAACTTTAGTGATTGTCTGCAATGAATTTCGAGATTTGAAGATTTAATGTAAATCATGAAATTTTTTTTTTTTTTATAAAATCTTATGAAGTTTATGATTAAAAGCTCTGAAACAAGATTGCCTATAAAATAAGTGTTCTTGCTATTTCTACAACTATGAGGTGCTGAAAAGTTGTCAGCCCAACCCACTTCCCAAAATCTGGGCTTTTTTAACACCATCTTGGTTGCATTGAGAATTTTTTCCAGCACCTCTCATATAAGCAGTTGACATTTACCAGCTTTTAAAAATGCATTAAAAAAAATTATGTGAAAGTTTAAAAGTTGATGAACAGTTTTCAATGAAACCAAGATGATAAAATTTAAAAAAAAAAAAACAAAAAAAAACTGCAGTTCAGTCAAATTTTGAGAAGTGGCTTGGGTTGAGAACTTTTCAGCACCTCTAATAGCTGAAATGAAAGGTCAAGGTAAAAACTAAGTTATCAAGAGATGTTAAGAAACTTAATTTTTTGTCTCTTATTTTAACAAATTTATTTCAAATAATTTTACATCCAATATGCATAACCATTGGTTAGCATTTAAAATCCATAATTAAAACTAAATATATTTTGAAATAGAAAACATAAATGGAAAATTGTAAATGTTAGTTAAATTAACCCACTGAATAATCGGTCTAAATTTCCTGATATCAAAATCTAGAGAAAATATGTAAATCTGTAAATATCAATTGTATTTTTTTTAAGTCAAGTTTCAAATTAAGTTTGCAGTTTTTTTGCTTCCCAACCCTACCAATGATTTTCTTAATTGCAATCAGTAATGAGATACTGAATATTAATTAAAGATTTTTTCATACTTTTTTCGATTTTGTTACAAGACAAAATCAATGGCTACTCTTAAATGGTCATGTTGAGCAGGACTTGTATATTCAGAATGCATACTCGGATACATATGATATTATATATGATATATGATATTATATATGATGGCTGGCTGCTCATCTTTGAGTAAGCCTATATACTAGGGCAGCTAACCAATCCCTGTTGCAGATACCTATTCAAGCACATTTGTATTTGTTCAGCACCCACAAAACCCATTTGTGGTTTATACTGCAACTATGCTGAGCAGACCTTAGTTACAGTTTCTACGAGAGAGTACAGAATCAACTGCCTGAACAAGGCCAGTACACTCAAACACTTGGTCATGATGACTTGTGACTTTGTGCTAGCGCAACTATCAACAGCTTCCAAAAAGTTTCAGCTACCTAATTTCAACCATACGGCTTGGATCAATCTATGGTTTTCAGGCACTTTCAAAATTTATATGGGCACCTAGACGAGAGGTTAGAATATATGTCAGGAAGGTAATCCCAGTGTGCAGCATTATATATATATATATATATATATATATATATATATATATATATATATATATATAGTCGTTTATCGCAGTAGATTGGTTCCAAGACTGGCAGCGATAACTGAATTTCCATGAAATAGGGACGCCCTAGTTACAGTATTTATTTAACGTGTATTTCGATTTTTAAAACCCTCCTTGTACTGTTAACAACCCACCCATTACAGTACTCTATTAATAACAAGGACAACTGTTAAGCAATAACACTTTAGATTTAAAAAAAAAAAAAAAAAAAAAAAATTGTTATTGTATTCAACACAAAAGAAGTTGAAGTAGAATTTGAATGATGATAGTGATGAATTTGCTGCGCAGTAGAAATGATGATGAAGCTGATGATGACTTCTACTGTTCAGCCGATAATTGTATTTTACGTCTCTTACGCTTATTTTGTTGTTCCTAAACCAGCAAATAATATTTATTATTAATATTTTAATGGGTTTAATGAAAAATTCTAGGTGTTCATATATCACGATTTTTCTAGAATTTTCCAGAAACTCCACAATATATTTTTCCATATATATATATATATATATTTTAAAAATCCACGAGAGTAGAACCGCGAATTAGCGAGGGATCACTGTGTGTGTGTGTGTATATATATATATATATATATATATATATATATATATATTTCTAAAGAGAAAATGGATTCTATTTTTTAATTCAACAAATGTTTATTACTTCAAACATTTTTAGTGGATACCTGTATTTGAGTAGATGATTTTTTTTTTTGGTTTTATTAATTTTAAACAGTATTTATTTCATCTACCAGCCTGCACACTCAAACAAACTTATTAAAAGAAAATCTTCCCTCCAAAAAGATTCAAATTTGCATCCTCGTTTGCAGGAGAAACCACCATCTTATCTGGTATGTCTTAGTCAGTTGGCTATGAAAAGCTTAAGAACCAAGCAAGGTTCTATTTCCCTTTAAAGCAAAATCACTCATTCTCGAAAGGTATAGCTGCTGTTTTGTATATAAAACATAAATAAGCAATTTCTAAAGAACTGATGTATTTTTTTTTTTTAATCCAACATATTTTTATTACTCCTAATGGATAACCATATTTAAATATACACTTTTTCTCTCTCAGCCAGTAACCGAAATACCATTAACAAAAAAAAAAAAAAAAAAAACTACTCAACTACAAATATCAACTAAAAATAATATTTTCAAATAAAATATATATCCCACCCAACACAAGCAATAATATCAAACATTGCACAGATCAAATCCTTTTCTACTGCTACATTGTTTTCTTTGAGAGATTTGCATGTAAATCAGATGTTCCTAGGTTCATATCCTGGTAAAGGATTAAATAGACAGGATGAGGAAGAAGTTAAAGATGTCACAAAATGAGGTAACAAAAATTGCAATTAAATGAGAAAACCATATTTATTTGATATCTTCAAGTTTTACATAACATTTTCACATGCACAACCTAAGCTTTATATACAATAAATTCTATATACAAGAAAATTTATAAGAAATCAACATACAAGTAGTAGTAGTAGTAATAAAAATGACTGAAGTGGTAATTTTTTTTAAAGAATTCTATGAGGTTTATAGATTGTATGCTAGCAAAAAAATAAAATAAAAATGGTTATGAAAAGAGGATATTTATTATAGCAAATTCTATATTTAATAAATTTGTAGTAATACATAAAAAATTTAGATAAAAAGTAAGTCGTAGCAATGAAACATGTTTTTCTTTAAATCTCATTTTAATAAATTTAATTATTTTATCCAAATAACTAATATTGTTATTTACTAAGCTAAGGTTATTTTTCACAAGGCCACAAGTATTAGTCATACAGTGAGCAATAAACTTGCAACTAGATTTACAAATTTAGTTTGCTTACCATTACATTGTCACAAGGCAGCTCTTCATGCAAATGATGTTTGATACAAATATTTACTTGCTATTATTATTATTATTATTATCATCATCTTTTCAGAATATTCTATTACACAGCAATTTTCTTTGACTATGAAAATAAAGAACCCAGCAAATATCAGACAATGTGGCTGAATGGACAAAATCGGTTTAAATCCTATTCTCTTTATAGACATTGGTTCAAGTACTACCACTGAGTTTTCTTTTAATTAATTTTTAGAGTTTTAAGTTGACATACAAAAAACATGAAGATTCAAATGTTCTTTCTCTCCAGTCTTTTGAACATGAATAGATCCCTTGTTTCCTGTTTAGGATTGGGTTTCCACTTCCTTCTCTTAAAGTTTTTTTTCATTCTCTTTTGCTCCCAGTAACCTTGTTTGTCTTAGTGGCATTATCACTTTGCTTAGAGCAAATTGATTTAAAAAAGTTTGTTTTGCACAAAAATATATATATATATATATATATATGCTTTTTTTCATTCTCGTTTAAATAAGCTCAATAAAAGAAAAAAATAAGTCCATTAAAGAAAGAGGGGAAAAAAAAATAATCAACCTATTTTTTCTGAACAAAAGATAAATACTTTATAGATGAAAATTAAGATTTTTTGGATGTCAACATTGCTTACTTCGTTTTATGCCCAAGAAGACACAAATTGGCTTGATTTGAATAAATAAGCAATTATAAAAGCTGTCAACAAAACAAGAATAAATTTATAATGATTAGGAAAGAGCAAATTGGAAATTAACAAAACAGTTGATTTTAAAAATTTAGTTTTTAAAGCTAAATATGCAAATTAGTTGTCTTAAGAACTACCAACGCTGACAATCTAAAAATAAATGCTAGTAACTATAAATACTACCAAAACCCACATTTTCTGAGAGTTTACAATTATAAAGTTCAGTACCAGGTGTCCACAATCCCCCAGGTACTCACTACCTTTCCTTCAAGAAGAGGCTAGAGTCAAGCTCTAGTACCTGAAGTATCTCCAAAAGGCAAAATACCAAGGAAACTGGACTATTTGGGGTTAATAGTCATCCCCTTATGAGGAAGAAGTTAATCCTTGTCGCCTAAGGATGTCCCAATAAGGAGAAATGTTAAGAGCTTTTTGCCTCACCCCATGTAAACATGAAACTCCAATTTTCAATTTGACCATATGTCATATCCCATTTTTGTATGCATGCAGATAAAATGTGTAATAAAATTTCATGTATTCAATATTAGTTTTAAATACTTTTCAGTCTTTCAAACAGACACAGAAACTTTGAGCTTTATATATTAGATGCCAATAAAGATTATATTTTTGAGGATAATATTGACAGCTTTCAGATTTCTGTTCAGTATTTTTATCATGAGTTTATCTGGTCATGTAATAGAGAGCCCCCTACTTAAAAAAAAAAAAAAAAAAAAAAAGCCAAAGATAGACTCCCCCAACAAGCTTGCTTGTGAAAAATCTAAATCCTTCAAGAAAACCTTAAATAGAAATTTAATGCAAAGTATGACATTTTAACTTGTTTAAATTAAAGACAAGCAAGAAAAAAAAAATATCTTATTATAATTTCATAATCTGTCAAAGAAAACAAGCATAAATTTTCAAGAGTTTCAAGGCCATATTCCATAATTATGATCAAATTACACCAAATTCACATCAAACTCAAACAATTTTTTCTTTTAACATTCTTGTTTCTGGCATCCACTAAACAGATTTTTGGACAGACCAATTATTTTTCAACATTAGAAATTATGATTCAAGTAATTTTTGAAGGACTTTTTCAGGTGAAGAATTATTATTATTATTACTATTATAATAATAATAATAATTGTACCCTGATTATCTTGGATGAGTTTTCTCATCTTTATTGTATACAAGTAAATACTAAAATATAAATCAATGCATAATAAAATTAAAATATTTTAATAATTTTCTGTTTTTATAAAATAAGTTCATTGATAAATTTTTTTTTTACTTCTTTCTCCCGGGGGGGGGGGGGGAGATTTGTTTTTATATTCATAGATACAAGAATAAATATCTTATATTCACATATACAAGAATAAAAAAGTTTTTTTGAAGTTACAGAGTAGCATTGCAATTTCTATGCAACTCCCTTTTGTACACAGTAGTTTTTCAATCTTACATTTTTGTTATTTTTTAAGTTTCAATTTAAAAGAAAAAAAAAAAATATTCTTCATTTTTTTTTTTTTTAATAAATTTATGCAAAAAGAAAAAAGGTTGAAAATAATTCAGATATTGTTTCTTCCCTGATTATTCCATGACTTCATTGATTAAAGACGAATGACCAAATTCCATGTCTTCTGATCAAAGTGTGGGACAGATCAATGAATGTTAGGTCACACCCAACTGAAATCTTAATTTAAATGTTAGAAACTACAAAATTTTTATTTTTCTTATCTTTATATTTTTATTCTTTGGAATAAAAACATTCACTACAGTAAAACAAAGATTTAATGTTATATTTCACTTAAAATATGCTTTTAAATGAAAAGGGCACTTTTCTGCATATTTCTGATATTACAGAAGTGAATCATTTATAAGTTCCAAGGAATCTCAAAATGACAAAGTGGTGACGTCCCAGTAACCTTGCAGAAGAAAAGAAAATCAGGGCAAAAATAGAAAAAACAGCAGGATCCAATCAATAATGGATTGAGGGGGGTGAGGATTCTGCAGTTATCAAAAGATGAAGAAACAAAGAGAGACAGGGAATATTCAAAATAATACAACAAACCATTTTGTTGTTGTTAACGAGCTTGTAAGAATTAACAGCTATGTATTAAGTGGACATTTATTTGTTCTCTTTCTCCAAAAGGAAGAAGAAAGCAGTGAAAGCAATTTTTTTTAATTAAAATTTTAAATCAAAAAAGCAAATGAAAGACTAAGCCTTGCAGTCAACATCCAGACATTAAAAATAGACTTTTAAAGACATTCTTTAAAGTAGATATTTTCAAATTTAAAAACATTTATTTTTCTTTCCAATGTCTCCAAACTTATCCACCTGCTTTAAGACAACCATCCAATTCTTCAGATAAAACAAATAAGTAGATAGGGGAAATTAAAAATTATCTATTTTTATCAAACAGCATAACATCCATTTTGCATGTATTTTTTTTTTTTTTTTTAATAGTTTTTAAGGAAAAAAAATCTAATCAAATTTACTAAAGAAACAAATGGCAGTGAGTGGTAGGATAAAAATGAACTCCTATTTTATGATCTTAATTCAGTACTGATCTAAAGAATTATTCTCATAAGAAAATGTTCAAATGTACTTAAAAATAAATAAATAATAGGTCAATAGTTTGTGAATATCTACTAACAATATGTTAATTTGAGAAACTATTTTTGGCATAGGAATACATTTGTAGTATTATGTGACAGACAAGATTTCATTTGCTCGTGTTTCTAACTGAAGGATAGATGTCTTGACATTTGGAAGAACAAGATTCGAACAAAATACTTAAAAGTAGCAATACAAAAAAGGTTTGTTGTATTAGCAAAAAAAGAGATTTTAAAATACTGAATTTTGCAGAAGAGTTAAAATTATTTTTAAAGTAGATTTGCAATGTTTATATTCAAAGGTTGTTAAACACTACAAAAAAATAAAATAAAGCAAAATTCTTATTTTATTGAGATTTTTCTATTCAAAATAAAAATAACAGACCCAGTGAGATAAACTGGTATTTTTTTTAAGGTTATTCATTTTTTTTTCCTCATACACACTTTCCAATTTAAGAGGTCAAAATATTTTGTACCTTTAAATACAACCAAATTGATAGACAATTTTTGCATGTACATAAAAAAAAAAAAAAAAAAAAAAAAATTTATATTGTGACAAAGGAAAATATACAAATTTGTTTCTTGTCTATTCATAACATTAACATTCTACAACTATATTTGTTCATATTTTTAAATGGGGACCCAAGCTAAAAATTGCAAATAAAAACCAATATTATTATTAAAAAAATAATATCTAATTTCTATTGCATATCACAAGTCACCAGAAAAAAATTTCCACAATATTTCAGTCAATCTATTCTATGGTTTTCTTCAGGCATATCAGCCATATGGAAATTTATTCCATTTTTAACATGCAGTATAACCTGTTCCATCATTTTTAACATTTTAAAAAAATATGGAAGAAGCCATATTTGTCAATGTTACTGAAAATAGAATATTACAAGCAAATGTTTGAATTTTGTTTGCTATTATTTTAGGCTTTGAATAAAAAGCCTGTTTCCATAGTGATAGTACAGCTGAAGAAGGCAATAGAAAAATAGATCAACCGAAATGTTGGAATAACAAAAAGAATGAATTGCCCAAAAATTTCTATGAATGAGAATTATTTATCGAAAAATTAGAGAATTATCATTTCCATATTAATAATTCTAAAAGTCATTTCAATTTAAAAAATTGGATAATTTGTTTTAGAAAAAAAAAAAATAAAAAAACAAAAAAACAAACAAGAAACTTGTAGAATGCAGTCATTTTTTTTTTTTTTATAATAAAGCTGATAAAACAAATACAAGAATTGCCTTATTATGCTGAAAAATTACAAATTTAAAACCATATCCCAACAAAGATTTAATTGCCTAAGAGGAGAGCAATTTATAATTTTATGAATTTAAGTATATTTTAGGATTCAAATATTGCCAATTCAGATTTGAAAATTTATGGAATCTAAAAAAAAAAAAAAAAAAAAATTAACATACAGTCTATTTAATAATATATAACATTTTGAGCTTAGCTAAAACGTTGGAAAGGAAGACTGAATTTTCATATTGCTCAATAA